>JANHMN010000004.1:63456107-63510283 GCA_030674055.1 Rhabdomys pumilio
ACACACACACACACACACACACACACACACACACACACACACACACATTCCCAGAGACTAAATCACCAACCAGTCTCACACTTGGGGCTTCTGTACATATGTAGCAGCTGAGTAGCTTGTGTATGTTGTGAACTATTTAAGGTTACATTTAGGATTGCCCCCAGCCTCCAGCAGATTTTTCTTCTCTCTTTCCTATTTTCACAACATATGATCTCCTCCCCTCCCCTCTCATCCTTCTCTCCTCTTCTACCCAGTTTCCTCCTTTTATCCATCTCTGGTATCTGTTTTGTTTTCCATTTTGAGAAAGATACAACCATCCTTCCTTGTGCTTTGGCTTTTTTGGGTCTGTTGATTATAGCATTGTTATCCTATATATTATGGCTAATATCCACTTACCAGTGAGTATATACCATGTGTGTCCTTTTGGATCTGGGTTGCCTTATTCATTTACCCACAAAGCCTTCAACCCTTGCCTACAAGATGTGCAGGGTCAAAAACAGAGAAAAGTCTGAGGGAATGGCCAACCAATGATTGCACAAATTGAGACACATCCCATGGGCAAGAACCAATCTCCTTGACATTATTAATGTACTCTGTTATACTTGCAGACAGGAACCTAGCATAACTGTCATCTGAGAGGCTCCACCCAATAGCCATTGGAAAGAGATGCAGAGGCTCATACTCAAACAGTAGATGGAGCTTGGGGAGTCTTACTGAAAAGTTGAGAGAAAGATTGAGGGACCCAAAGAGGACAGGGACTCCACAGGAAGACCAACACAGTAAACTAAGTTGGACCCTTGGGGGTCCCAGAGGCTGATTCACCAACCAAAGAGTGAGTCCAGGCCCCCTGTACATATGTGGTAGATGGGGATCTTCATGCAGGCCCCTAAAATGACTAGAGAAGAAACTCTCCCTGAGCCTATTGCCTACTTGCCTGCCTATGGATCCCATACCCCTAAATAAAGAGCTTTGTCTGCCTCAATGGGAGAGGATGTGCCTAGTTCTGCAGCAACTTGATGTGAGGTATGGGAGGGTATGAAGTCAAGGGGATGGAAGGGTTTGACTCTAAGAGCAGGACTTCTCCTTCTAAGGGGAATGGGAGGAGGACTTGTATAAGGGGTTACTTGGAGGGGAAGGACTGATATTGGGTTGTAAAGTTAATAAATAAATAAATTTAATAATAAAAAAACTGGGAATTTCTTTCATCTCATCTTGAAATACTATAGTTTGGATATTATAGGATGAAATACTTCTCTGGCACCATCATGATACCATTACAATCTGAAAAAAAGTAATATTGCTAGAATGATATTACTTAATTGGTGATCTGAAGTCATACATTACAGCTGTTTCAATCACCCCCTTTATACCATTGTTTGTGCTGACCCGCTCTGCTCTGTCTCCATCCTTCCTTATGGGGTAGTTGCACATCCCTTCTCTTCCCTCTTTACTCAATGTTCTTTAGGAGTGTTCTTTAGGAGGCATGTTGCTCCATAGGTGACTCTCAGTCTGAACATTGCTAATGTTTTTGAGGATCTGGGCAGTGCTGAAACATATGGTAAGTTCCTCATTATATGATGACTGTTAGTGTTAGTCAATTATTTCTCTTGTCATATGACAGCCTCTACTCATATTCATATCCACAATAATGCACTGTAAATCAGAGTCTCTTGAGTCCCATACAAAGTGGCATCTCTGCTTAGCATCCAATGTATTGAAGGCTGTGGAGTTATGTGAGTATAAAACATGAATATATTTATTGTTCATCCAGAGTCTCTGTTTTAATAAAATCATTGCTTTGCTCTTTAAATGTGTACTCAATAGTCAGGAATTAGGGAGAAGAGAAATAGTTTGAACTTATCTGGTAGCAACTGCAGAATAAAAGCTTCTTATCTGGCAGTACTCGTGCATATTTATGGTTGACAGTTTTCAGTTTTATAGCAGTAAAGGATACATGGCATTGCACGTAGATGCTCAGAAGGATTGTCACAAATGAAGTGCATTTCCTTAAATGCTACAATACCTTTGTTCTTTTGTTGAAGATAGACTCTTTTCTTATATAAGTCCTGATTATTCTACCAATTTTCCTCTCCCCCTCCCCCTCCAGATCTGCTCTGTTTCTGTCTCTCATTAGAAAAAAAAAAAAAAAAAACAGACTTCAAAGAGATAATAAACAAGCATGACAAAATAAAATATGGTAAGATAGAGGAAAGACTACCATACTGAGGTTGGACGTGGCAACCAAACAGGAGGAAAGGAGTCTAAAGAGCAGGCACAAGAGTCAGAGAAACACTGCCGCAGTCAAGAGTCCATCAAAATACTAAGCTGATAGCTATTATATATATATACAGAGGACATACAGCAGACCGCTGTAGGCCTGTGTTTGCTGATTCAGTGTTTGTGAGCTCATATGAGCCTTGCTTAGTTCATCCCGAGGGTCCTATTCTCTTCTGGCTCTTAGATGATCTTCCTGAATTCTCTTCCACTGGCTGAGCTCAGAGGGGAGGGATTTGATGGAGACCTCCAATTTAGACTCCTTCCACATACCTGGGTGGATACATTCTCATCTGCTGCTGCTGGAGCAAGTCACTTAGATGTCCCTCAACAGAAAAATGGATAAAGAAAATGTGGTACATTTAGAAAATGAAATGTTACTTAGCTGTTAAAAAAATGACATTGAGAAATGTAGATAAATGTATGGCACTAAGAATAATCATCCTGACTGAGGTAACTCAGACCCAGAAAGATAAATACGATATATATTCCCTTATAATAGGATATTAGTGATTAAGTAAATAATAATCAAACTATTATCTGTAGACCCAGGAATATTAGGTAAGGAGGAAAGAAGTCTAGGGAAGATACAGGGATCTCCCCAAGAGGCAGAAATTATAGAGGAATTTTAATCCAGTATCATGGCTGCTCTGGGTAGAATACAGATACATATTTAATCCCAACAGACAGAGGCAAGCAGATCTCTGAGTTCAAGGCCAGCCTGGTATAGACCAAGTTTCAATAAAGAAAAGCTTTGGTCCAGGTGTGGTGGTACACATTTTTATTGCCAGCATTAAAGAGCATGAAGATCTCTGAGTTCTAGTCAGTCAGTTGTGAGGCAGTGCAGTGGAGTTGAGTTCATAGCAATTCAGTTGGCAGAGTTCAAAGGCAGTTTTTTATTGGGGCAGATTTATAGGCTGCGGAGAGAACAAGCTAGACACAGGTGAAGACCGAATAAGTTAAAGAATGAGGAGCCAGATCATGGCCAAAACAGACACATATTTGCATTTTTCGTTCAGTTGTTGCTTGTTCAGGCTAAAGAGAGTTTGCATGGGAAGCTCTGACTCATACCACAGAAGTAATTGGAACAGGACAAGATGAGCAGTGACATAACAGTGGCTTGGCAGTAAGCCCATAGACAAGGGTCGATGGTTGGGAGGGTCTTTGCACGATTCAAAGATTCTTTGTAAACTTGTTTGCAACAGGAGTGGAGAGAGAAGGAGACAGAAATGGAGATCAGGATGGCTGAGTGCAAACCTTAACCCTGTGGGAGGACAGTGTGGAGCACAAACAAAGGACCGCGAGACAGAGGACACTGTAGAACACTTTCTGGAGAAAGCTTCATGCAGAACATGGTTCTTTCTTTAATTACTCTTCATCTACTCTGCGATCACATTCTAGTTAAAAGTAAGTTCAGGGATAAGAAACACGTTATTTGAAAGATTAAGACATTGGTACAGTATGATGCAGGAAGCCAGATATTACATAGCCTTAGATTTTTGCATTAGCTTTGTTATGATATGAAAATATGCCTTATAAAAATTTTATGCAGTTTTTGTCACATATGCTATAAACATTTTAAAAATCATAGAATTGTCCATAGTGTGAAAGGATTGCTGAGCTTCTAAGACTTTAGAATTTGTTTTTTAAAGCAAAAAAAAAAAAAAAAAAAAAAAAAAAAACCATTATACAGAGACCATAGACAGTATTATTCTCCTTTTTGTGTCCTTTTTGTGTATGGCATGATGTTCTAAAACTTTAAAATGGTTTGTATTACATGGTACTCTATCCCTAAGGGTACAATATTGGCAGTAGTCAATATTTTTTTTAAGTTGGATTTGGGGCCCACTCACTAAAAGGGAAGTCATGTCTGGTACTTGGAATCCAGCTGCCTCCTCAGGGTTAGTGAAGAAGAAAGCATGGTTATCAGAGGAGAACTTACAATGTCCACTCTACTAAGCCAGCACAATTTCTAATTACAACATTAAATTCTAATTTAAACATTTGTCATTATACCCACAGACAAGTATAGGCCTTGGCTCTCATCAAAGACATGTCTTCTTGAAACAGACAAAGATCATTACAGAAAACCAAAACCTATGAAAATACAGAGAACAAGTAACCATGTGGTATCTAGTGCAACTGATACATCTATATATAACATAACTCCTTCAGCTAAGGCTCAGGTATTATGGTGGAAGAGGGGATGGAAAGATGCTCAAAGCCAAAGGACCAGGAAGTTTACTGTGAGATTTCACCTTCTGGAAATGTCAGAAAAAGCTATATTCGTGAAGTCCCATGAGCACAGCTTCTTAAACAATACCTAAACAAGAGCAGTAATAGACATACTAATGCAGAAAGGAGGAAACTTTCAAGGGCCTCAACCCTAGACAAAGAACTACAGGGAACTAATGAATGCTGAAAGCAGGAGAAATAGTTTTCACCTAAGAAGCCATAATGCTTATCCAACACCATGTGATCAGCCCTGAAATCGTATCTACACAGCAACATTATACAGCCTGGAAGGTTGTATTTACACACACACACACACACACACACACACACACACACACACACACACAAACACACTCCAATAATTAAAGAAATAGAGACTTGGTTTAAGTGAGTAAGAGAAGGGGTTGCATGGGAAGGGTTGGGGGAGGGAAGGAAAGAGGGAAAGGTATGTAATTATATTTTAATTAAAAAAATTTTAAATGCTTTGCATTAAATGTTTAGCTTAATGTTTTCAAATAATTAACAAAATAAATGAAGCAATTACAGTCTCCCTTTGTTTTTCAACATGATTTATATTTTTTTCAATATTAATCTTTCTTCCTTGTGAGCAGGTATTTAGCTAGTATTGTGGAATGTGGAATGAACTAGCTAAAAGCTTCAAAGACTGGGATTCTACCTGAACTCTGCTCTTATGTCTTTAAGCAGAAATTTTAAACTATGAGTCTCAGCTGTCCTATTTCCAAAATGGTGGGATGGAATACAATGATCTGTCTAGTTTCTTTTTCCTTTTCAGTGTCCCCTAGTTTTATTATTCTTTGGCTATGGACAAAGTGAGCTGAGTTTTATACTCAAAAGGCAATTAATCAATATGAAAGCAGTCTGGACATTCCGCCTCAGCTTTACTTTTCTTCTTACAGCTATGGTGGAACATCTTTTTGGTTTAGCTGGGTCACTGCTTAAGTTTAGTCCAGGACTATTTTGCAGCAGAATTTCAAATTTCCTAGTGCACAATGTCTGACTACTTTTGGTAGAGCGTTGGTGATCTAAAGGACTCATCCTTGATTCTGAAAGCACCCTGCGTTGGTGAATTGCCACAGTGGTGGCAGCATCTTTAAAATGGAAGGTACTTACACCAGAGTGGGCTGCTACTGGAGTCTGTGTTCATGGCATCTCTGATATTTGGTGTTTGTCAATCCATGGAAGCTCATGAAGAGGACTTGAGGGCTGTCCTGACCAGCTGCTGATCTTTCATTTCCGTTTGGAACCATGAGAGAATTGCTTGGAACACTAAATGTATTTCCCGGCAGTTTCTGGCAGGGGCAACATTAAAAAAGAACATGAACTTAACTTTCCCAGATGAGAGAAATGAGACGGAGTAATAAGAATACTTTGATACTCTTGTGAATAGTTTTTTATTGTAGTTAAGTGTACGTAACATGGAGTTTAAAGTTTTGACAATTTTAGATGCACAGTGCTGTTTGTATGAAGTATATCTGAACCCTGTCAGCACCACCACCATCTATTTCCAGAATTTTCCATCTTTTAATTTGATCTAGGTGGATCACATAATGTTTGTATTCGTGTGACTTCAACAGAATATCTAAAGTTCTTGTATGATGTAGTATGCTGAACAATTTCAGGTTTTTAGAGGATTGAATAAAATTGTATTTATGTATATAGCATTTTGTTTATGCATTATTTTTTTATGGGCATTTAATGATTTCTAGTTTGAGTTATAACAAATGATGCTAAAGAGCATTTGTGCTCAAAATCTCTTTGAGCTTTTCTTTTAAATGATTTTGTATACATACTCATCTGTGGCGTTTCTGAGTCATATGGTAATCATGTACTTTCATTATCCAGGACCCCATAGTCTGTACAACTTTGTATTTCTGAAAGCAATGTACAAGAGTGCAAGTCTGTACATTCATTATCTTCCTCTGTTCCCCCCTCATCTTTTCCTGTCTCCTCCTCCGTCTAAGTTTACTAAGTACTGATCAGTCCACTTGTGGGTTCAGGAACTTAGGTGCTTCTGCCACTGAGTTCTATCATACATCTATGAAAATAGTAGTTAAGGTGAGCCCCATGGTTTGAGGAAATTGTCGTCTCAATCTGCCTTGTATACAGGATTATTTGACTAGATTGTAACTTACCCTTAGAGGTGAAGAACCAGAGCAGAGGAACACAGTTTATAAGCCACATTATAAGGATCACGGGAAGGTGTGTTTATAGCCTGATTTTAACCAAATGATATCTCCAACCGCTTTTCCAACTCATTGTTCTTTATACAGCTCCACTCTCTGTGTTCATCTTATTTCTGCTAATGTAGGACCTGAGAGACTCAATTCATAAAGAGGAAAAATGTCATTCTGGCTCAGTAGTCGTGGTTTAATAATAGAGTGGTTGTGTAGCATGTACAAGACCTTGGGTTTAATCTCTGACATAAAAAAAAAAAACAAGAAAAAGAAAAGAAAAAGAGAAAGGAAAAGTATTATTGGCTCATAGTTTGGAGCTTTTTAGTCCATAGTTGATTGGCCCTGTTATTCTGGGCCTGTGGCAAGAAAGCAAATCATAGTAGAAGAATGTAGCAAAAGAAAACTGTCTCAATCTTGGTAGTGAAAGAGAGAATAAAGTGGGAGTTCCATTATCGCCTTCTAAGATACCCCAGTGACCTGAAGATCTTTCACTAAGCTCCATTTCTTAAAGGTTCTACTAACTCTGAAAATATCAGTCCAGGAACAAGCTTTTAATACACTGGCCTTTGAACATTGTTTGATATCTAAATCGTAGCACTGTTTGTTTCCCTAACTAACAGAAGGGATTAACTATTTAAGAAAAAAATTCTGAAAGTGTGGGCTGAAGGGAGATCTTTATATTGTCACCTTATTGTTGCATAAATACTTCAGCTTTAGGCTGAAGTGATATCCTCTTCCTCTTCCTTTTCTTCTTCTTCCTCCTCCTCTTCCTCCTCCTCTTCTTCCTTCTCATTTTCCTCTTCCTCCTCTTTTTTAAAATCTAGAGCCAAGTTTACCAGGCACTTAATTCTAGCCTTCAAATTTTCTATCACAGGCTTTTCTAATGTTAAAGCCATCAGATACTGCTTATGGATGCTGTAGCTTTCCAAATTTATAAAATTAAAAAAATAGTTCCTCCAGCATGTATTTTAAAGATCTACAAAGTCTCAGAGAGGAAAAGTAAAATAATATGCCCGTTTCATCTTGCTCTTATTGGTACTGCCTTTCTTGGCAGTCTCTTATCTTGACTTGGCTAGCATGCCTGAACTTTAACTACAAAAATGTTAATCTCCAAACTGCTTATTCATTCTGCATGCTCTTTGTTTTAATAGCTTTCTCCCCTAATGTTACTCTGAACTTACCTTACCTTCCCTGTCCTGAGTGCGATGCCTTCTTCCTATTGTGTGGGTCATCTTCTTCGTGCCCCTTTCTCTTCATTAGTAGTGCTCTTGTCAGTTCTTAATGACTTTTCTGTACATTCAAGGTATTCAGAAATCTCAGAACCTAAACTAAGAGTTAACGGAGACCAGGAGCCAATGTACTGTCTCTCTCTTAGAAGCCTTCTAAAAACTTGTGTTACAAAGAGTTGTTCAGTTTCGTTAGGACCTTGCTTAACGTTAAAACATTTATTACACTCTTATTCAAGAAAAACTCCACACATAAACACATGGACACAATTGAAATGAAGATAGATGGACAATAAATGGTAGCTTTTGATCATATACGGTATCTTGGCAAGTGGTATCTATTTTTGTGTGTGTTCATTTTTCCTCACACTCAATATACTTGTTATCAAATGTGACTCTAAGGATGGACAGTAAGAAGCATACATCATATCTCTCCCTTGAAGTTAGAGCTTGCTGTAACTGTGGAGAAGGAATGTGATGCTTTTAATGTTGAGACAGGGCATATTTTCATTGCTCTATAAAGTCATGCTATAAAGATACTCATGCATCTGTCATTCAGAAAACACATGCTGGATTTTAGTAATTGTCCGGGCATTGCCACAGGTATGGTGTTATAAAGATATTTAAGATATTGCTCTTGCTTTCAAGCATCTCTGAAAAAAATAGAGTAAAATGCAGTACTTCTCCAAATGGGGAAACCAGTTTCCTTGGGATCATATATTTCTGTCCCTATATTTTGCTGGAAGTTTCCTCTGACAGCCTCATCTATGAATTGCTCTGTGCAACTTCCAGTTTGAGGAAGATAATTTATGGTCCTTTAAATACATTATTTCAAGGCTCAGTGAAAGCCAGACAGATTTGGGGGTTTGGGGCTTAGGCCTGTGGCGTCCCAGGCTTGTTAGACAGAGGATGTCCCAATTCCTGCTCATGCCTGTGGCCATCAGTCACCAGTCTTGTGTTGATACTGGCTGAAATTCTTGGTCTGTGGCCTCAAGGCAAAACCCCAACTTGGTTAGCATTATTTTCAGGGTAGGAGATGATCACAAAAGTGAAGAATTGTCACTTTAGAGGACTCTGTGGGAGCTAGAAGTGCCTGATTTCCTGTGATGGTGTCTATAACACTGTCTACCAGCCTTTGCTGAGGGTGAACACCTGGGCTCAGCACTTGGCGATTGTGTTCTCCCCACGTTGGTCTCTCTGCTCTAAGCAAGAGCTTCTCCTGGAGAATCCTCCAGAGCTTGGCTGAGATTTTGCAGAAAAGCAGACCCAAGGGTTGAGTTCACTTTTTGAGTTTTAGAATGAAGCAGTGTCAATGAAGGGCTGAGAACTTCCTACCTGGGGTGCTTAAATCAGTCTTCTGCATGTCTGAGTCAGGGCCATTACTTGCTCTGTCATCTCAGAGGCTGACTTTAAACACAAAAAGATACTTTATGTGTATGGGTGTTTGACTTACATGTATGTCTGTGTACCACATATGTTCCTGTTATGTTTAGAGATCAGAAGAGGGTGTCAGATCCCCTGGAAATGGAGTTGGGTATGGTTGTGAGCCACAGTGTGGATACCAAGAATTGAACCTGGGTCTTCAGCAAAAACAGTAAGTGTTCTTAAGCACTGAGCCATCTCTCAGTCCACAAAGGCTGACTTATGGCCTCATGAACTCACTTTATCTTTCTAGATCTCAACAATGATCAGGTTTGATATAACTTTTAAATTATGTGAAAAAGCAACCCATCACAAAAACAACTCTCACCTGAAACTCTGCTGGTCACCTCTCCTTTCTTGTTTAATGAACCCTAGTGCCACACAGGTGAGGGACACAGTCTTCTGCTCTATGGAGACACTAAAGTGCTGGAGAAAACAACTAAAATATTTGACCATTTCTTTTGGACTGTAGAAATGAGCCTGGCTTACTCACCCTTCTTTTTCCTCTCCGTTAGAGATTGTCTGTCTATGTTTTGGAAAGCCCAGTATCTCATACCAAAGTGATCCATTTCTTCTCAGTTCTTCCCCTGAAGAGCTGCATTTGAGGAAGATGAAGGCTATGACTATTGCTTTGGGGAACCACCCTACCCCTAAATGATAAGGAAACATTCATATTAATCCTGAGAATATTTTTAAGTCCTTCAGTTGGGACTCTGTTTCTCTGAGGGCTTTTCAGGCCTGATTTCTAGGCATGTTTTCTGCAGATTCCGTATGCACAGATCTATAGTCCTCTGAAACACAACTATTGGAAACTTTCACTTGCCTATGTCTCTTGGGAAGCGTTCCTGCACTTTTGTAAGATGGATCTTCCTCCAGCATCTGTCTCCATTATCTCTGCAACATAAGCAACTGAACCCCACGACAGAGCTGATGACAATAAGTTTTTACCTATGAAAATGGTTATGGTTCATGTTTAAAATTGGTATCTTCTGAACTCCAAATGTTACATGGGACATTCAATGTGGCTCCTGGAACCTCCAGGGAATTGTGGCAATGGTGGGCTCTTCCCAGTATCTGAGGTATCCCTATCAATATGAACAGTAGACATGCTTCTCTGTATGTGTTTAGGTCCACCCAACAAATGAAAATGTATGTACACATTAAGTTCAGGTGTAGACACATACACATATACATACACACATTGTACATATACATACACTGTATACAGCATACACATACAAATTCACACACATTCACACATACTTGTACCATACACACACACACACACACACACACACACACACACACAGTCTCACACAGTCTCACACACAGAGTTAAGTGATAAGTCCCGTAGTAATGAGGAACAAGGGCTGAAAGAAATAATTTTCAAACTACCTTATAATTTGAAAGACACTCTTTCACAAATATACTAGTTCATGAATACCCTTGTTAGGTCTCTGCTACTTCCTTTTATTCATCTCTTTGCTTATTTAGTCATTTCCACATTAGACATTCCATCTGAAGGGAATCCTTTGTTGTCTTAGATAGGACCCATCTTCTACTCTGGTTCCTGTTTGGTGGTGAGGATAGAGTGCCTGGTAACATCTCTCCCCATTAAGTGTGACTCAAAGCTTCTAGCAGCTTCAGGTCCAGTAATTTGTCCAGTGATATTTAGGAGGAAAACTAGAGTTCTGTGCATTAGTCTTCCTTTTGCATTCTTTCTCACGGCCTCTTTAGTGTACTGAACAAATAGGTTGAAAGTTTTCCTTCTTGTCCTTTCAGTCACATTGGCAGCATTAGGATGCATGCGGATAGCATCCAAGTGATCATGCCTATGAAGCAATAGAGTAAAATACCAGCTAATCTGGAAAGAACCATTTGATCGCAGCCCGAACTTTGCTCTATCTGCCACCTCTTTCCTGCAACAGAAACATCGTGGTGAGGAAGAACACTAGATTCAGAGCCACACGGTCTCCATCTGAGTTATAATCGTTCTGTTTACTGGCAGGAGAAAGCTTGAACAAGCCACCATACATCCTAAATGTCAGTTCTCCACTGGCTGTGAAGATTAAATGTGATGGTTTGCAGCAGTTAAGATCTGTTGTGTGCTAGTTACTTGTGTACTTGAACTCAGTGACTCTTTTTTGAACCCTATGGATCCATGGATTTATGGACGCAGATCATCTTTGACCTACTAGAAGAAAGCCTTGAACTCCTGAACCTCCTGCCATTGCTTTCCCAGTGCTGGGGTTACAGCTGTGAGTCACACACTTGGTTTTATTTGGAGCTAAAGATCAAATTGATGGCTTCACACGTGGTAGCAAGCACTGTATCGATCAACTGAGTTACATTCTCAGGCCTAGTTCTGTGGTAGGAACTCTTGTTATCCTCATCGCATGGGTAAGGAAACTGAGGCACAGAGAATGGAGTTACACACAGTCATGAGGCTACAAGCGCAGGAGGCAGTGTCTGAGATAATCAGCTTTGCCACCACATTTTGTCTGATGATTTAAAACAAAATAGTCTTCAAGTTCAGGAACAGACTCTGGACAAACTCTAGGAAAGTGAAGAAGAAGGGTCACCTTCAAACTTCCCTTCATCTGCTAATTACCACCTGTCTGCCTTAACTTATAGCATGGCGATTCTCTTTACTAGTCTCAGTAACTGAAATACTCCCCAAAGTAAAGCTAGACAAGAATATGAACTACATTCTGTGCTGTCACAGCTTAGATGGCATCTGCTTTTAACACTTCTCCGTCCGTTACATAATGTCTGTGGACAGTGGCCCTGAGAAGTGAGCTTCCCAGAAGCCTTTCTGCTCTTACCTTCTTTCTCAGCCACGTTTACTTGTCCTTAGTCCTCTCTACCCTTATGGTTGACTGACTGTTCTCCTTACATTGCTGCAGGCTGCATTCTTAGCTCCTAATCTGGATACTTTCAAATTGTGCTACATGAAATTTTATACTCCTTCTCCCAGACAGCCAACAAGAACTTATGAGTTACCTTTTGCAAACAGCTTTGTAAAGCGTGGAAGCTCTGAAGGCAGAATGAGGGTCAGGAACATCTGTTGCTTCTCATTTTTGTACCCTGAGCCAAACTGTTGAAGCTCTCTGACTCTCAGTTTTCTCATTTGGAAACAGAGGAAGGATACACATATTGAGCAGTTCTGGCAAACGGCAGACATTGAAATAGATTCTTAGCTTAGGGACCTCGAGTCTTTGGGAAGATAAACAAATGAGCTAAGACCTTACAACTACTGAATGATGGTTTGTTATCATTATCATTATTATTTTTATTTTTAATTGTTAGTTCAGTCAGGTTTCCTGAAACCCAGGGTAGTTATGAACTTATGAAGGCAAAGATGACTTTGGACTGATCCTTCTACCTTTACCTCCCAAATGCTAAACTTACAGGCATGCAAAATTCCTGGCTTGGATGCAGAGTTTAAATCTCCATCTAGTCACTATATAGCTATGTCGATGTACAGAATACCAGTTGCCCTTTTTATGTTATGATACTTGTAGAATTCAAAGAAAATAATATACATAGCATCCAGGCAACTCTACTTTCTCTAGAAATATTAGTTGGGTTTCATTTACCCTCTTTCCCAAGGCCCTGCAGTGTTGGGATGGAAAATCAGGTTGGCAGGCAAGATAGGGCAGCTATTTTTGGGCGAGTGAGCAATGCTGCAGAAGAGGAGAGCTGGAGCAACTCTGTATCTCAAATCAAACTAGGCTGGCAGCTTTCAACTCCATCTATACATAGGCCTGCTGGCCTTGGTGGTTAGGTCTTTATTTAGAATCTCATGTCCCATTTTGAACCTTGTAACTTGAGAAAGAATGTGAACTGAAGGAAAATGCAAAAAGATTAATGGATTAAATGATTTGTAAAAAAGAATAAAAAAGAATTCTTATAAGAACTGGGACCACTTAGGTTGAAGGGAAGATGAGAAAGAGCAAGTTTTGACTGTGTGTGTGTGTGTGTGTGTGTGTGTGTGTGTGTGTGTGTGTGTGTGTGTATGTGTGATTGCATTATTGACTACGGCAGCACACTTTTTTTCTGAAGGTGGAAATTGGACATGTAGACATCCAGGTTCTTCCAAAATCTAAAGTCTCATATGTCTTGGGAAATGAAGAACAGGAGACTTTGGGTCGACCAGAACTTGTAGAACCACAAGCCTGTCACTTTAGTGGTGCTTTTGGATACTCTGGGAACATTGTGGAACTCAATGTAGCTGGCACGTTCAGCTGAGAAAGCATAATTACCCAAGCGATCTCCTATAATGAAACACAGACAGATAGACAGACAGACAGACACTCATGGACAGACACAGACACAGACACAGACACAGACACAGACACAGACACAGATACAAACACACACATACACACACACACACACACACACACACACATACACACACACAGAGAGAGAGAGGGGGGAGGGAGAGGGAGAGGGAGAGGAAGAGAGAAAGATCTATCTCTTCATACTTCTCTTTCTGACATAGTAAAATTCTTTATTACATTCTTTATACATTAGCCTCTCTTTGGTCTCCTACATTTTCTCAGAGTAGCACAGTGCAAAGTCATTGGCAGATTCCTTGCCCATGGCATGAAAATTGCTTGGTGCAAGTATTGCCTCTTCAAATACTCAGATGCTGGTCAAGTTTTAGCTTAAATGATGAACAGGCCTCACTTGCAAGGAAAAGGTTATATTCTGCAATATACTTCATGCCATATATTGGAGTGGTGTAGAATATCCTGTGTAAAATCCTTGATGCTATTCCATTTGGACACATGCCACAGAAAATAACCTCAAGTAGGTCTGAAGAAGTGTCAATAAATCATCTATTAAACCTGACACTGCAATGTTCCAATTTATTTCTTTATAAGCTTAAGTGCTCTTCAAAGCCAGACAGCGTTAAAGTCCTAGTTTGAAATTTGTCCTTAGACAGACCTAGAGAATGACCAGAAACTTGCTCAGAAGGGTGATTAGGAGATGCCACCTTAAATGCACTTCATCTATACACTTAAGTAGAATGCTAGTAATAACCGACTAAAGACAATTAGTACCCAGGTTTAGACACGTTTTGCCATTTAGGTTTACCTCTTTGTGCCTAGAGGAATTCTCCTTGTTATTTTGTCACTTGAGCATTAAAAAACAATTGAACACATGGGCTGACCACCCCCCATATATTCTTCACATAAGAACTGTGCATTAATATCCTAATTGTCTCTGCTGGATGTTAGCTGTAGGACTTGGGGAATGACTTTCTAACCCCTTTTCCTATGTAAAATGGCAACAGTGATACATACATGCATTCACTCCTTGTCATACTTCTATAGTCCTGAAATGAGATAATGCAAGGCTAGCAAATGTTTTAGGACATGAACTAACGGTAGTTTTCTTTCCTACACACAGTTTGTCCATCCTGCCCAGTGTGCTTCCTTCCTCTCCATTTCAATGACTAACTTTTATAGCCTTGCTTCTTTAAATTCTCATAACGGTTAAGAAATCCGTTCCACCTCAACATGCAATATAAATTAAGCTTTGAAGGTGATAGAGAAATGACTCAAAAGTTGCATACAGAAGAAAAATATGATTTAAACATTATCGTAGAGAGTTTTAGGGAAGACAGCATGGTGTGTGAGTGAGGTCAGATGTCCCAGGGCACAGGCTGTAACCCTGTGGCGTCAGCTTTCCTTAGTGCTGCGTCTTCACTTCTGCTCTAGGTTCCAACCAAATCATCCAGTGAGATGTTTGATGGTTGCTCTCTGAAGTCAACAACAAAACGAATTTCAATCCGTTGAGATATGACATGTATTGTGATTGTAGTTCTCAATCACAGTTGTGTAAACTAATGCTCACAGTGGGTTAGAGACACTTCTGTTGTACTGCTTTGCCCAACACCTCTAAATTCTTAATCTTGCTTTATCATCTATGTTCTGTACTGTGTTGAATGGAATTAGGTGGAGGAAATTATTTAGGCTTTTTTTTTTCCCCAGAAGCTAAAAGTGAACTTGTTAAAATTTTTGTCATCAGTAACTCTAGCTGCTGTATTTTTTTTATATGCCTCTTTCTGATTTAGAATGTTCTTTTCCCTTCTAAATTTTCTGGGTATTTATCTTGAACTGGCAGTAAATTTTTTCAAATGCTTTTGGTATGTCTATTGAGTGATCACATAGGTTTTTCTTTTCTCCCCTGGTCTTATTAAATGTTGTATCCATTGACTTTAAAATATTATGTCTCTGAAAAGACCCCCCTTAGGGTACAATGTGCTTCTCTTCCTGTACGCATAGGGCTAGGTATCCTATTGTTTAGTTAGTAAATTTTGTTCAGTTTCCAGAGATCTATATCATTGTCTTCTTGGAATGTTTTAATTGGCCTTTGCTATCAGTTTAATATTATAGACTACAAAACAAGTCAGGATGTATTCCATGTAACTATGTTCTGAGTTTGTGTAAGATTGATACACATACTTTTTGTGTATCAACTTGTGATTGTTTCTTACTGAGATACTTTTTATAGCGTGCACAATATAGTCCTGACTTGGAGATTTCTTTGTAGGCTTTCAAAACTTACTGATTCATTCCCTCACTATATATTTCTTTTTTAGTGTATGAAGAGATATGTATGTATCACCCCCTAGGTCCTCTTGTGTCAGCTTTGAAATACTATTATGATTCCCAAGTTAAAAAAAAACATTAATGTAGGATGTCAAACATATTGTCATATATATATATATATATATATATATATATATATATATATATATATATTTTTTTTTTGCTGTGCATACAGTGCTACCAGCTGGCTATGAATAAGGCAAGCCAAGCCCCTGACCTCATGGCTCAGGCTTTATCTACTATGCTAACATGTGATAGAAATCAGGACTAATGAATTTGACAAATATTTGTTGTTCTCCTACCGTGTACTAAAGGTTTTGCTATGCTATGGAAATGAAAATGATTAAGATGATATCTTTGGCTTCAAGGGTCCTATAGTCTAGTAAAGGAGATAGATTTACAGGTAATTGTTTTTGCAAAGATTGAAAGTGATAAGAACTACCATATTGAATATCACAGAAAAGGAAGTGATTAATTACCCCTGGAAGTCGAGAGATCAGAGCAGGGTTTATAGAGAGGGCAATATTTACTTTTGGCCTACGAAGAGATAAAGGAATTTCCCAGGTAGGAAGTGAGGTAGAAAAACAGGAGTTCATGAGGAGCCAAGGCATGGAAGGCAGGCTGAAGACAGAGAGGAGGGACAGATCCCTGCTGCTGGAGTCCTGTGCAGAAGAGAAGATGAAGATGAATGTGAGGTCAGAGTTTCAGAAGTCTAACTAGCTACACATATCTGCTAGTTCCTGTTTGGAAGTAGAAACGTAGGAATGCACACAATTGTCTCAAAAATGGACTTAGAAGCAGATGCAGTAGAATCACATGAACAAGTCTTCTAAATATACGCCTTATTTTGTACAAACCTAGCCCCAGTTTTTGGCAGCATAAAAGAGTGTATTATATGTCTCTCCAATGGTTAGTTTTGGTGGCACTGAGAACTGAACTTAGGGCTTCACATGTCCTAGGCAAGTGCTCAGCCGCTGAGTTATAAACTCAAACTGGGGTTTCTGAATTATGTCCAAGTTGAGTCACTGAATGTCACTTGCTTGGAGGTTAATCCCTATACTGATAACTTTTCAGGAAGTATTACTGTCTCTCACCAAATGAAGCATAGACTTGTTTTTAAAAAGAAATGTCTTTGTAATCTAGAGAATGGGTAGGGGAACTGATTATGCAGTCATAATGATGTGCTGCCAGGAAGTCTCCTTTCGGAGACTGTCTTTTGGAGACAGTTTGCCAATTTTACTGTGCTGTTCTTAAGCAGAAATAATTCACAATCAAAATAACAACATAAACCTCAGCTTTTGAAATATAATTTTCAAAATGTGCAAGGGAGACTTCTTTTATAATTTCAAATATTCTTAGTTTGCTTTGTTTATTTGCATTTTAGCTTTAAAACAAATTCACTGGTATGCATATGTTTGTCCCCCTGGCCAGTATAAAATGGGAGAGTGCCTGTGTGCGTGCAGGTATGTGTGTGTGTGTGTTCATTGTTTTGGTACACTTGACGTTGACAGACTCTCTAACAAGGTATCACTAGGACGTGGTTGCAATGAACCATTCTTCAAAAGACTGAGAAGCTGCCTGAGTTGATGAAGACATACAAGACCTACCCACCCCAGTGTGTCTTGTATTAATGTTAACTTTTAAATAATGAGACAATTTCTTCAGCTCTAGGGAAATGGAGTCTCATGGGTAGTATCTCAAGCATCATACACCATTAAAATCTTTGTGCTAGATAAAAAGAAACTAAAATCTCTTCTTACATGCTCTTTAAAGTACCCCAGACACTACCATTGGTAAACATATTATTCAACTGTGACTTGGGGAGCAGTGAGATTCCCTTTACTTTATTTTTCCACAGGAAGAGCAGTGCAGTAATGATTTAGGTCTCTGAATTGAAAGTCAGTCAACAAGTGAAACAATGTCATTTCCAGGGAAAACATGGTTTAGTCAAATTACCTTAATCCTTGTATTCACTTATGGAAGGATTCAAGTGTGACTCAGTATTCTTCTAGGGGGTGTCGCAGTCAGGGTCGCTGCAAACAGACATCATGAACAAGGCCACTCTCATAAAAGACAACATTTAATTGAGGCTGGCTTACAGGTTCAGAGGTTCAGTTCATTATCATCAAAGCAGAACCATGGCAGCTTCTAGGCAGGCATGGTGCAGGAGGAGTTGAGAGTTCTACATTTTCATCTGAAGGCTACTAAAAGTAGACCAGCTTCCAGGCAGCTAGGATGAGGATCTTAAAGCTCGTGCCCATAGTGACACACTTCTTCCTATAAGACCACACCCATTCTAACAAGACCACACCTCCGAATAGTGCTATTTCCTGGGCCAAGCATATTCAAACCATCAGAAGAGACGATATTGAAAATTTAAAAGAATCTCTTGACATTAATCATCTTTAGTTTCCTAACCTGCAAAGTGAATTTATCACATTCTTTTAAAAACAAATATATAAATTATATAAGATATAACAAATAACTTCTATCACATTCAGCACTGTGTGTGTGAGCATCTGTGTGTGTGAGAAAGAGAGGAAAGAGAGAGAGAGAGGGAAAGAGAGAGAAAGATGTGCTATTGCTTGATAGACTCTTGATCAGACTGGTGAACAAGCAAAAGTTTTTGGTTTTGTTCCACTCTGGAGATAGAGTTGGGATTTTTAAAAAGAAGTTCTATTTTCCAGATCTGATTTATGAAAAGCTAGGTCAATAGTCCAGAAAGCACTTTCATAAATTGTGTCTTTGGATCCTTGCATATATTTTTTTAAAAGAGGTGGGTCCTTGGCTTCCATTAAATATGTAGCATAGGATTGCCTTATCTGGTATCAATGGAAATGGCTTGGTCCTGTGAAGGCTTGTTGCCCCAGAAAAGGGTTTTGCTAGAGGGGTGAGGCTGGAATGGCTGGCTGGGTGGGGGAGCTACGCTCTTAGAGGCAAAGGGGGGAATGGGGTGGCAGATTCATGGAGGAGAGACTGGGAAGGGGAACAACAATTGAAATGTAAATGAATAAAATAATCATTAAAAAGGAGGAAATATATGTCCCAGTATATGCTGTGGACACTGAGGTTACAATGGTTATAGTAACAGCTGTAATGCTAAGATTGAATTCCAAAGTTTCATATTTCTACGTCCATCTGAGACTTGCTACTGCTGCTTCTTTGTAGGTTAGCATACATTTGTGACTTTAGTTGGAAGACAATGGAAGGACAGAGCCCCCAAGAAGAACTGTGGGCTGCCTTGGGTGAGCATGAACAAACATCTTGATAAACATGTCAATTTCATGAGACTAAGTGGTCAGCACCAAGTCTCTAAGTCAATCTCAGACTAGCCTTGACTGAGAATCATGAGGTTTCCAGGCCAAACATTTGGGGAAATGTTTCCGGGCTGAAAATATACATAAAAGTACTTTAAAAGATATTTTTATTTATTTTTTGAGAATTTTATATAATGTAGTTTAAAAATAATTACTTTTATTTTAAGTGTACGCATGTTTTGTCTGCATGTATATCTGGGCATCATATACATGCTAGGTGCCTATCGAGGCAGGGAAAGGGGATCAGAGTTCCTGGAACTGTAATCATAAACAGTTGTGTGCTATGTCAATGCTGAAAATAGAACCTGGGTCCTTAAGAAGGGCAGCTAGTGCTCTTAACCACTGAGCCATCTCACCAACTCTAAGCATATTGACTTTTGACACAGGACAAGAAAATATAAGTTAAGAACCAGGGATTTAGCTCAGTGATAGAATATTTGCCTGACAATTAATTGCAAGGCCTTGGGTTCCATTTATTTCAGAGAGAGAGAGAGAGAGTGAGAGAGAGAGAGAGAGAGAGAGAGAGAGAGAGAGAGAGAGAGAGAAAGAGGGAGAGAGAGAGAGAGAGAACAAAAATATTTTTTATTTTTAAATTATATTCCCTCTCCTTGTGAAGTTGTTCTGTAGTTCACTACTCGTCTTAAGAGCTCCTGTGATATAATCTGGACCAATGCCAAAGGTATCCACAAATAGAAAGAGTCATTGTGTATAACATGACGACAAAATGCAACAGTAAACTTTATATATAAACATGTGCTGAGCAAGATCTTAAAGGAAGTCTAGGGTTATTTCATAAATACTCAAAGTTATATGAAACTTATAGTAGTCTTTAAATGTTGACTTCCACCTACATCTGATGTCTTCCTTTTCCTATCTGTGTTTATGGATCAATGGCCAAGCGAGTTTGTAAAGTCCTTAACAGCACAGCACAAGTTATAAAGATACTGTTGGGCCTTGGAATCACTTTAAGAGAGTTTCAGCTGCCTACAGATACTTCTGATGGCTTTTCTGTTTCCTCCCTTTCTTCCCCCCTCATTCCTCCTACTTCCTTACTTAATTTTCCCAAAGTGTTCTTACCTCTTCTTTTTCTTTCTCCTTCCTTACTTTCTTCATTTCTGATTCTCCTGACATTTCTTCCTTCCCTCTTGATGTCCAGCACTGTCCTTTGTTGTTTCTAGAATTCTCCTAAAGCTTACTAATACATAGAACAGCAGTTCTCATCCCGTGGTTGCAACTTTTTTGGCAAACTCTTTAATCAAAAATATTTACATTATTGTGGTGCTTTGAATATGCTTGGTCCAGGGAGTAACACTATTAGGAGGTGTGGCCTTGTTAGAGGAAGTGTGTCCCTGTCAACATGGGCTTTGAGACTCTCCTCCTAACTGTCTGAAAGATATAGTTTTCTCCTGTTTGCCTTCAGAACAAGATGTAAAACTCTCAGCTCCTCCTGCACCATGCGTGCCTGGATGCTGCCATGCTCCCACCTTGATGATAGTGGACTGAACCTCTGAACCTGTAAGCCAGCCCCAATTAAATGTTGTTATTTTATAAGCGTTGCCTTGGTCACGGTGTCTCTTTACAGCAACTGAAACCCTAACTAATACAATTATGATTCATACCAGTAGAATAATAATGGATATGAAGTAGCAATGAAAATAATTTTATGTTTAGGGGTCACCACGACATGATAAACTGTATTAAAAGTTCACAGCATTAGGAGGGTTGAGAACCACTGACTTTTTTTTTTTTAAATTAGTTCAAATTTTTATCATCCTCACTATTGAGATGAAAGGTCCTACAGTAATGAGCACTTTCATCCTCTCAGTGTTAGGAAGCATCTGGCAATGTTACCTGACAGTTACTTTGTACTTCAGCAGGGAGATCCAAGCACATAAAACACAGCATTCTTTCTTGGCTATTCAGTTTCCTATAAAACTGGATTCTATAAAATCAATGCATAAGTCAGGTCAATGGAAGTTATCTAAGACGTTGTAAGCTTTTGAGGTGGGCATTAGGAGAATCTATTTCCAAATTTAGTGAGAAAAATGGCACCTAAGTATTGGAGACAGTATTGTAGGATGTCATCTGCTTCCTCCTTTCAGTGAGTCAGGCCAGTGAAAAGTGTCAAGCAGATCAGAGTTCTAACAGTGTCCCTGCTTTTGTTTCTGAATTACTTGCTGTGGAACCTGGGATGATGACTAACACCATCCTTAGGATAAAATGCAGAAGTATTAAATATGGAGATGAAGGAATACAAAGGAGGTTTCTGAAACACTGGTGGACACAAAGTGAAAAGTCAGAAGTTATGTGGTTATTCATTTTTATAGATAATTTTTCCTTCTGTGGGGTTCATACTATGCCCAATAATCCTGATGCCTAGGCCAACTGCACTGATAGGAGGGAATGCTGTTTCTGCAGGAGAGTTCCCTCAAGCATCAAATACTTCATGTGCTCAGCAATACCAGGAACTCTACAACAGAGAGTACACCCTTCTCCTCCCCTAGTGCCTAGAAGTTAACATTTCTGACTCTAGCATTTGTCCACAAAAAGATTCTGAACTTTCCAGAGTGTCTATGTGTTCCCTGGAGAAAGGAGGGGAGGGAGAGGGAGAGGAAGAGAGAGAGAGAGACAGAGAGAGATAGAGAGACAGAGAGACAGAGACAGAGACAGACAGAGACAGACAGAGACAGAGACAGACAGGGACAGACAGAGACAGAGAGAGACAGAGAGGTACAGAGTCAAAGACAGGGAGACACAGAGCATCAGAGAAAGGGAGAGAAAGAGAGTCAGAGACAAAGAGACAGAGAAGGAAGGGAGGAGGGAAGAAACAAATACCACATCCTACTATACTAAAACTACTTGAACTGCCACAAAATATAAGAGTATCCCTAAATCACACATATTTTACTCAGGCAGTGTTTTAAAAAGAAGGATGCAGTGGTAGCCTAGGAGGGACTTTGGGCAGAAAGGAGTCCCAGGGTTGCATAAAAGGGACACCTGGTGATACGCCGGTGAAGAGAACTAGCACCACATTGCTATGAGGACTTCTTCCCTAGTTCCTTGCTTCAAGGATGAAGGATGACGTCAATCAAGGGGGAAAAATAAACCAGTGAATCCCAGGTCTTATTGCTCCAATTAAGCAAGAAGACACGTTATAGCATGAACGATTGGGTAATCATTCATACCTGTTGTGTCTCAGTGCTAGCCGTGAGCCTAAATGTAGACATTTCTTGCTTAAACATGAATTCTTTTCATATAATAGCTCAAGGCATTGACTGTTTAATTGCATCTTTTTCCCTTGAAGAAAATTACTTATAAGGAAATGTTGAAAATAATCTTCTGAGGGGAAAATGTAGAGACCCCCTGAATGTAAATTTGGCTAAATAGAGTTATAGAGGAGCTCTCTTGGTAGATCAGGTGATTTGAAGTGATTTTCCTGTTCAAAAACAAGACCCTATTTTCAGATGATTCATTTCCCATGTGCTTGGCTTTTGCTGTCCTGGGAACCTAGCTTGCACCCTGGCCTTCAGGCCACCAGGGGCCTGAGCCTGATTCACTTCCACAGGATTCCTTATAGAGTACTGCAGCTTCTGTGAGGAGACTGGAGGGTTTGAAGAAATGCACATCCTGGAGCAGCTGGCTGCCTATCACAGGAGCCAGACTTGGGTTCTTTCTAAGAAATGATTCTTGGAATAAGAACTTAGTAGGCCTTGATTTGCTGACCAGAAGGCAGGATTATACAATGGCTCCAAGCACCCAGTGTGGAGTCAAATGGCCTATGTTCAAACCTGCTTCTGCCAGTTTTCCACCAGAGTGAGTTTGGGCAAGCTACTCTGTTCTCTAAGCTTCAGCTTTCCCAATTCTAGCCTGGGTTATACTACCTGTGAGCAATCCAGTGATGCTTACATGGAGAAATACAGATAAAGTGCTTAGTAGTTTTTTGGTTATGAGTAGTCAGGGAGAACTACCACCTTTGATTAACTTGAAACCTCTTAGAATGATAAAATATCTTGTTGCGGGAGCTACAAGCAGATAAAGCCTATGCATAAACAAGC
Source organism: Rhabdomys pumilio (assembly GCA_030674055.1). NCBI lineage: Eukaryota > Metazoa > Chordata > Mammalia > Rodentia > Muridae > Rhabdomys > Rhabdomys pumilio. Next base: position 63,479,458 of record JANHMN010000004.1, read on the forward strand.
AAAATAAAGGCCTTCTACTGGCAAAGAGTAAGTTGCTGTGACTGAAGCTGAGGGTTAAGCATATATCTCAATAATAATAATCAGAGGAATGCACGGAAACACTCTCAAACAAAGGAGGTACTGTTGTAGTTGAGGGAAGTCAAAATGATGCAGGTGAGGTCTCAAGGTGCACTGCAGTCTCTGAAATCGGATTATTTTAACAGCAGACATGGGTAATTATATTGAGTTGAAAATATCAGGTTGGAAAGACCCACATCGTATACTGTGAAAACTGGGACATGTCTGGGAGAGTTCAAATTCAATGTATATTCTCTGATTACAAGTAACCCAGGGCCATAACACCAGTATTCATTTAAAAGGAAAATCAAGATTGGCTTTCCCCAGAGAATAGTTGGCCATCTGCCCAGTGGTCTCTACATTAATACACTTAGATGAACTCCCCAAGTTTGAAAAGAAAGGAAAGACAGGGAAAGGAGAGCAAGAGAGCCGTGTTGACCTTTGTCTGTGAACACTCTGCGCTATGGCCAGGTGTTGAGAAAACAGGCTCATGCTCTCGGGGCAAGTTAGCTGGCTCTCTATGGGAACAATGGGAAGTTTCGTCTTTGCCCTTTTCCAGGTCCCGTGTCTTGTAATGTGATTTTTCATTCAGTCATCAAACATTTGTAAATGACTGGTCTTGGAATGTAAGGGTCAAATTCTTCTTCAAGTCTCTCTGGCCAAGAGGGGTCACCTCTTATCTAAGATATGAGGAGTGAAGCTTCAGTAAAATGCCTGAGATGCTGGCTTTCTTGTATTGTTTTCTGTTTCTGTCTGTGTTTCTAAACATTACTAGGAGCTAAGTTTGTCTGCTCCTTTAATTTCATATGCAAATGTGGCATAGTTCTGATCGTTTTTTCCTATGAAAGTCACAGCCTGATGCTAAAAAAGTACTTTTAAGCTTTAGTATGAAGAAGTGATTCCCTGGGGGCTGGATTGGCAGTAGTGATCAAAAATACATTCTGAAAAAAAAAAAAAAAAAGAAGAAGAAGAAGAAGAACACATTCTGCCCTTGCACAGGACTGGAGTTTGGTTCCCAGCACCCACATCAGGTGACTCACAACTGCCTGTAACTCCAGCTCCGGGGGACACCTCTGGAGTTTACAGATACCTGCACATACCCAACACACAGACACTTGTGCATTTACATAATTAAAAATAAAATAGAGTCCTTAAAGAATAATAAATGATTCTTCTTAGTCTTATTCTCTTATTATATTATATTTACTTTTTAAGTTATAATAAATGAGAACAGACTTAGAGAAAAATGGTTGGGCAAACATCCTTCCAGAATGCTACAAGTAAGGAAAATTCAGCTGGGTTACAGAAGACTGAATCTTGAGTTTTTGTTTTCTACTCCTGGAAGTTTCCATTAATGGCTAATAATACGTGTGGTCCAGTGTTTGTAAAGTATGCTATGAAAGGATTTGAAGAATGACGGAAAGGTCCCATCTAACAGTGTTTTTCTTTGATTCATGCGAAGTCTCCAGAGAAACAACTCAATTCTATCTTCATTACTCTCTTTTATCCTGTGTAATTTCCCCCTAAATACTCCTCCCCTGAGCAGGATTATATGAGAACCCGAAATTCCAAGGGTTTGTCTCTTCACAATTACCTGCCTCTTTAACTGTGAAAGGCAGACAAGACATTGGAGTTCATAACTAGGATCGAACACCACCCATTTGCTCTGTGTGATGAGCAATGTTCAGGCTGTTGGTTTACGACTTCTCTTTCTGTGGAGAGCTAGACTGTGCTGGTGAAGGAAGGTAACTAGGGAAAAGGACATTAAGAAGAACACCTGAGTCAGAGCTACCTAAACTCTCGAGATAGCTGCTTGTTTTCTGGCCACTGATTGCAGGATCCCTCTCTGTACCTGTGATGACATGTCACAGGCTTATAAAAACTGGTGTGGTCTTCACCCACTAGTAAGAGCTTGTCCAGTTTTGCAATTTGAATCAGATGATGTGAGGCAGAAAGCTAGAATACATTTGCATTCATTGGCTCTGTGAAACTTGCTGAAGTGTTGGGCCACATTATCTCGTCACTGCCTCATAACTGACAGATGCCCAATTGTCTTATAGACTTTAGAAGCAAATGTCTTTTTTATCTTGAAGAACAATTAAGTCTTCTGAAGGCTAAATGTTTCCAAGGAAGAAAAAAAAAAGGTTAGACTACAGTTTAATTTATTGAAAGTTATTTATAATTTTAGTACTTACTGTCCTGAAAATGCCTGTCCCCTTGGAAATATGATTCAGACGCCCTGAGCTGAAGAAACATTTTCCTTTTTCCTGTGTAAAACATGAAACAAAAGACAACTGAAAAACACTTCATTAAAATAGTTCCTTTGTCTTTTTGACAATGAAAATCAAGGAGAGTCATGCCAGTTCGGCTATGTAGGTGGTCTTTTTCTATGCTGACCTTTACATGACCTCACAAAAATCACTGAAAGTTATTTGATGGCTCCAGAGTTTTTCAAAATCTGTTGACAAGCAAGAGTCCAGTGTGCTAGGGCATTTCAGATACTCCATGTATTAAAATGTGAGGTTCTAAACTAACAAATCTATTTGTGAGCTGCTCCGCCCAGATTCACTGCCCTCAGGCCTCCTGAGTTCTTCTGAGGACGGAACACGTTGATTTTGTCTCCTTCTTCCTTCAGATGAGTCTGTCTGGGTTTCCTCAGGTCGAGGTTGCTATCAACTGCATGTAAGTGGTCTACATCAGCACATATATTATGTGTATCAAATAAAGTATTTTACCCAAGAGAATATCACTTTTTCTTCCTTTTTTAGGAGATTGGCAATTCTAGAACATTCCTCATCCTGTCATGCTCTGAAGTTCTTCAGAGTGCAACACAAAGCAGGAAATTGATCGTCGGATGAAAAATGAAAATTAGATACTGGGGTTGTTTCTTTTAGTCAAAAAATAACTTTTATTCTCTTTGAGTTAATTTTTAATATTCTAAGACTATCTGAGGAAAAAAAGTCTGGTTACCAGCAAACCTCCTCTTGAAGTTATCTGTCTCACCTCCCAGACAGCTCAGTCTAATAGTTTTGAGAAATGAAAACTGAACTCTGTGCTTTTGGTTAATGTTTCTCACTTAAATGAGATGTAGCATTTTTGCCTCTACTTGTATTAAAATGATACTGTTCAAAACTTTGCTGCAAACACACCACCCTCTTTTCATGTTGTTACACAGTAGTTTTGTTCAGTTTGGTTGTCCAAAAAAATGAAATAAAAGAGAGTAATTGTGAGACTGTGCATTCAGGCTTCATCCTGTCCGGAAGCACGTGGAGAACCAGGAAGTGGTTCAGGAACTGGATCTTCCTTCTCTGAAATACCGTAAACTTCAGAAATAAAGAAGGGCTCCGTTCCGATCCTCTGGTGAAATGGAGTCTTGGCAGCATGTGTTTTCTAAACACGTTGTCCACCGCTCGTTCTTCACGTGATTCATGCTTGCAGAATGTTTGGCAGGAGTTTGAGTTTAAGTTCCCAAATGAGTATTCAACATAGATTAATTGACACTGTTATTTCACGGAGTATAAATACATCTGCTTATTAAAAATGTATTTCTTGAAGATAAACAATTATGTAATAGAAACCATCTATAGGATATAATAAGACTAATTAAAAAAGCAATTGATTATAAGTGACATAATTACTGAAGGTTAAAAGGAATGCTGTTGATAATATTTGTTATGCCTTGGGTAGACTCTAATAAGCATTTTGATCACAATTTAACATGTAATAACTCACTTATTGCATACCAAGAAAGTGTTTCTCTTCCAGCTTTGTCCTTGTGGCTTCAAGAGTGCACTGGAGAGCTGGGACACTAGATGCACTACTCTTATAATTGAGGAAAGGCATAGATTCTGAATATCAATTGTTATTGATTGTATTTTGTTTGAGAACTGAAAAGAGAAACAAATACTTTCGATTAAACCTCTTTCCATCTTTGCCCATCCGAGAGTTCTGCCTACTCACAGTAAAGTTCACTGCTCTCCATGGAGAGGATTTTAAATATCTTACAGTGTTTGTGAGTTGCTTTTTCTTTGGACATTCTCTAAGAAATCATTTTTGTTATGATCGTCACTAAAAGGAGGTTTTGGAGGCTTAGTAGACAGGCTTTCACCCCAGCATTTGCAAGTGTGTTTCTTCCAACTTCTCAGTGGTCCCCTGCTTTCCATGGTAATGTGATACACTCAGTGGTACTGGGTGTGTGTGGGGGAGACTAAAGATGGATAATCAGTCATGTGTGACCTCAGTCTTGGGCTGTGGAAATAAGGGATATATTATAGAGTTAGAACAGCATGTGTGGAGTTATGCCCTTTCCCAAGGGCTAAAAGAAGCCCTGAAACAGAGTCAGAGAAGGAACAGGCCAAATAGCAGGCAACTCTCTAGTGCTTCAGAATCAAGAAGTACTTTAGAGCCAGAGAACAATCTGTATTTTTAAGGAAAATGTCTCCTTTGTTTTCTCATGACCAGTCATCATCATTGTTTTGCAGAACCCAGGGTTTCAGGACTACCCGGGAGAGAACTCTGTGGTCTGCTCTTGAGCAGAGTTTGCTGATCTTGTTTACTGGTAGGAGATACAGGAAGGCGACGCTTTGATTCAGTGGTGAAGAGCTTACATGTATCTGAATTCTAGAGGGTGTTCCTTACCACATTAGGAGTCACAATATTTCTAAATAAAATATAGAAAACACCTTAACAATAAACTCAAAGCCATGAATTTGCTATAGTCCCTTAACTCACAGGCTAACCATCCCAAATCAGTTAAAAAAGTTAAAGAAGGACTGGGTCTAAGCCTTGTATTCCTAAATGTGTTATACAGGCACAATGCCCATGAGAGTATCAGTATTCATTTCACTTTTATATCAATAAGAAGCTCATACCAATGAAAACCTTAGATTTGAAATCCAAGTAAATTTTGTACCATTTAAGAAATTATAACTTCATCTTGATACTAATTATACAGATTTCTACCAATAGGTTATGGCTATGCCATAAATCCTAGCTAATCCTCCCTGTTCTAACAAAATCACTACTTTCCCCCAGAAAGACAGCCCAATATTAACCAACGTAGTCCCCAAGCCCAAGGAATAGGGGCGCTGACTCTTCTTTAACTTCTTCAAGCTGGTACTAATAGGAATAATTATGCTCTAATTGTATTTTGAGAGAAATACAGTTTTATTTTTAAAAAGTTTTATTTAAAAAAAAGTTTTATTTTAACAGGAAAGGTGATATGTAGGAGGAGCTAAGGGGGAAGGAGCACTGAGAAGAAGAGATGGAGTAAGGAGAGAAGATGAAGGAGAGGAGAAGCAAGATGATGAGAGAGAGAAAGAGAGAGAGGGCATGGAGGCAGATGTTCATGTGTCTCCACCAGTCAAAGATAGTTTACATACCTAGGTTGGGTATTGGGTTACACTTCTGATTGAGCATTACCATACTTATAAAGCCTTTGATTAACATTTAAAAAAATTGTATAAAAACAAAAAGGAAAAGGGGGCACGGGATAGGGGTTTTATAGGGAGGGAAAATGGGGAAAGGGGATGATTTTTTATCCAATAAAAAAATGCAAAAAAAAAAAAAAGGAGTCACAACATTGCTGCTGGATTTGATGGTTTGGATTAAAGAGTCTCAGGGGTTTGGTTGACAAAGGTTGAGAGAGTTTCAAATGTATTTTATAGATGTTAGGATATGCTAGCATCATCTTTTTAGAGGAGGTTGATTTGACACGATTGTGAGGCATGTGCATGTGTGATGTGTGCGTGCATGAATGTGTGTGTGTGTGTGTGTGTGTGTGTCTGTGTGCGTGTGTGTGCGTGTATGGGCAAGTGGGTATGTCTGTGTGATCTCTTTGCCTATTTTTGTACATTTCTTTGGCCCAGCTCATGAATTTTTGATGTTAATGTCCAGAGCAGCATGATTGTCTGCGCCCTTCCCCATGACTTACGTACACTGTATGTATGTGTGCCTGTGTATGTGCATGTACTAGATAGGTAATTCTTATAGCTCTAGATTTGTTTCTGCCATCTTTCATTCCTCATTAGAAACTTACTTCTGCTTCTTTCTTGGTGTCTCTCTTATCTATAGTAGTGTGGCTGAGAAGACTGAGTTTAAGTCCCTAGTCTAGTGCTTGCATTCCTATTAAGTTGGCAAATCTACTTAAATTATCCATAGCAGTTGCTTTTTTTTCTGTTAATATGAAAAATTTTTTAAATTACTTCAATGTTGGCTTAGAGAACACTCAGGAAGTATTGGCTCAGCATTGTGCAGTTTGTGTGAGAAAGTATTCTAATAGTTGTAGGACAACCTCAGCTGTCACTGAAGAATAAGCAAGCCTGTGCAATCAGGTAAAGAACATGCAGTAGCTCAGAAAATTGTCTCTTGCCCATTGTCAGTACTCTCCATCATGCCTTATTCGTTTTTTAATTTTCTAAATCTGGATGCTCACGGCAAACCTGCTGCTGATAGCCTTTGGCATGCTGAGACCCACAAGTAGCTTCATGAGAGCCTCCCTAGGTTCACATACTTAATTCCACAGGTCCATGTCCATCTCTTCTTGTCGGTTCTCTCATGGCCTCTTTCTAAGTGCAATAAGCCATAGCAAATTGTAAGAGCTTGTCTTTGTCTTTATTTACACATGAACATTTTGTTTTAAACCTAAAGGTTGTCTTTGTTTTATTTGACATACATTTGACAAATATATTGTTTTGGAACTAGTAGAAGATGGAAGTAAGGCTGGCCGAGTGATAGAGGAAAGAAGGGGCTGGCAAAGGGGTGTACAGGAGCCATCTTGTTCATCTTCAATCCTGAACGTATGGGTCAAAGTGTGACATGCAAATGGTTAATGAGTTAATTTGATATGTACTCTTAAGCAGTAGATGCATGCCTCTTCCCCCCTGAATTTGCCAGGTAACATCCTGAGGACAGTGGCAGCACTGCTCTCTGGTTCTGTCCTATGGTCTCCACTACGCAATGTGTACGCCAAGCCCCTCACTGTGATTATTGTGACAGTTGATAGAGTCAATCACATAAAATTTTTACTTGTAGGAAACTCCTTAAAGTTGTTAATTATTCAGCAGGACCAGGAGAACGAGATCAAATTTGTTGTTTTAGTTTCTTAATAAAGCAAGAGATTCCTACTAGAGACTAGAAATAGTGGTTCTAAGAGACAAAAGTCTCACAAAATATTAGGCCTTTACGTCAATCACTTCTGGAAAAGTGAATCATCACTTTTGTCAGATTCTCAAGAGTCACCATTGAGCTTACAAACTACCCACTTATACAAATACAAAGATACAGGCCTGATTCCATTCCTACTAAATGAATCCCTGACAAAGAGAGTTCAATGGTTAGCACTTACATTTCAGATTTAGGAAGTTTACAGAGTTATCTTATTAATACATAAATACTTTTGAAATATGCCCTACGAATCAGTGTCAAACTCTACCATACTCTGGCAATCTTCAGTGTAAATTAGATGTAAGATGGCATAAATTTCAACGAACGTCTCTGGTGAAAAATGAGTTTTGGTGAAATAAATGTTGAACTAGAAGAAGCTAACTTTGAATCTGGTTGTTGGAAATATATAACCAGAATTAACTTGAAAAAGATGTTTGTGGCCAGTGACTCAGTGCTATGTCTTTTGGAGACCTAGGCTAGAGCTTTGCCTTTAGAATATAATGTACTCTTTTAAAAGCAAAGCACAGCCCTCAATTCAAATGGAAGGACAACTTATTCTTGAGTTGAATGACTGATTACAGCCTGGGAATGAGCATAGAAGCTGCCTCAAATAACATGTTCCACTGTGAAAATGATGTCACGAAACTAGTTACAGAGCACACTAAAGTTCCAAATTAGGTTGATTTTCAGATATATAGGTGACAGCATCAGGTAGATAGATTGTAGTCAAGTGGAAAATTTTGTTTCAGGTTTCAGATGATGCCTGACAATATCCTTAGCCTTAGAATTGGTAGAAGCTAATAGTCTGATGATTCTGTGGGTTTCCCGATAGTCATAAAGATATTAGGTCAGACACAGAGGTAGACAATGAATGGCTATTAAGGTAAGCAGATAAGCTCTGGATTGTGACATTCTAACTCTACAAATACATAGTTCTAATCAGACACTCTTGTAGAATCTTTAGCCTAACACCCCTCTTTTTTTTTTTCCCAGAGAATTTGAGCTCGGTTCCTGAAGAAGCTTCAGGACACTCAACACTGTGAGAGGAGGGGGAGGAGGCTTGCAGCAATAGCACATCAACAATGATGAGAGGAATATTTCTTATATTTTCAGCTTTCATAGTTGAGCCTCTGATCATCATTTTGAAACTGACAGATAATAGAGTGTGTATTTTACTCAGACAATTTTCACAGATGTAGCATAGGTCTATGCCAGGCTTATTTTATAGAAAAATATTACCATGTGTTTGAAATGAGCAAAGTGAAGATCTGCAAAACACATTTCTCTCCAGCAGATCATTCTCAGTAGTTGTGATTCACTGGAAGGTCAGAGCCTTTCTTGGAGTAAGGAAGAGTTGGGTTTGGGGAACCACCTCACTGCAAGGTTGAATTTCTGTGATTAACCTGATTGAGTTAAGAAATATTTAGGAAAAAGCACACTTCCTGGTGTATGTGGTGGCCTTTCCAGAGATAACATGATCATGGAGGTTTTGACCTAATGAGTGGATTAATTCCTTCCAAATTAGTGATATGATGTCATTATTAAGAGGTGATAGAAGATAGAGGTGGGACTGTTCTGGGAGAAGCAGATCACTTATGGTATATCACTGGAGGATTATCTTACTCAGAACTTGTACGTCCCATTCCTGTTTTCTGGCTACTGTGATGTAAACTCTCTTGCCTTCTCCCTCAGTCCCTTCCTGATGAGATGGGCCACAGCCCCTGTAACTCAGTCAATGCATCTTTCTTATAAAATCAATGATGGAAAATTATTTTATTTCCTCACTGTCCCTGATGCTGCTAAAAGAATTTCTCATTGAATCTCAATAGTTACACCAATATAGGAAGAACACCAGTGCTTGGCCAGATGTGGTGACACTCCTTTAATCCCAGCTTTTGGGAAGCAGAGGCTGACAGACAGATCTCTATGAGTAAAGTGTGTCAATGTTTAATGCTAAGATGCAGTAAAGGTTTGAGGACAATGTCTATCTTCCTGAATGATGGGACTAAATGACCAATAAATGACAATCACAATGATCATAATTAATATAAAACTGAATAAATATTTATATGTGTGCTACCATGCAATAATGAGCTTTATATAAGCAAGCCTCAGAGGACAAAAGTATTTTTTCCAATATATATAAACTTTTAATATTTAGCCACCTGGGGGAGAGTGTCATTGCATTTTAATTTACACATATCTAACAATTGGTAGTGATGAATGTCTTTTTATGTGTGGTCAACTCTTTGTATGTCTTCTCTGGAAAAATTCATTTATATATCTTGCCTGTTTTTGAACCATTTTAGATCTATTTTAGGAATTATCTACATTTTACATATTAGTTCCTTCTGTTCAGATATAAGGCTTATTAAAAAAAAACCCTCCTATTATGTGGTTTGTCTTTTTACTTTATCGACAATATCTTTGGTGTATATTTTAAAGATTTTTAAATGGTTGGCAAAGTAGCTCAGTGGGTAGAGCATTTACTGCACAAGCATGAAGACCAGAGATTCAGATCTCCAGAATCCACATAAAAACTGAAAGGTATGAAAGCTACCTCTGATCCCAGCACTTAGAACGTAAGGCAGGAGTCTCTCCAGCAAACTGGCAAGCAGAAGTAGTTGGAATCAGCAAGCTTCCGGTTTAGTGAGAAACCCTGCCTCGATAAATAAGCAGTAAAATGATCATGAAACACAACCACCATCAACTCCAGCTTTCCATGCACATGCACATGCATGTGCCGCATGGACCCACACACATTGTCTTAAAGTTTTACTGCTGTGAACAGACACCATGATCAAGGCAAGTCTTATATAGACAACCTGTAATTGGGGCTGGCTTACAGGCTCAGAGTTTCAGTTCATTATCATCAAGTCAAGAGCATAGCAGCATCCAGGCAGGCATGGTGAAGGCAGAGCTGAGAGTTCAACATCTTCATCTGAAGGCTGCTAGTGAAAGATTCACTTGCAGGCACCTAGGGTGAGGATTTTAAACCCACGCCCACAATGTCACATGTTCTCTAACAAGGTCATACCCCTTAATAGTGCCACTCCCTGGGTCAAGCATACATAAACCATCACTCACGTGCACACACATACATGCTACACACTAAACAAAGAAGTAACTAAATCAATAAGTAATGGACACTCTTAGAAAACTCCATGGTGCAGTGTTCAGGAGCTCATGAGATAGTAGGACTTTGCAGTGATGTAGCTGTTTGGGTGCCACCCACATTCCTATAAGTACCTCCTCACCTGTGCTCTATAAGAAGGCCCAGGACACTCATGGGTCTCACTACAAAACAATTCCTGTCAACCCCAACTTATCCATCTTCTTGGTTGCCTGTGTTTTCTGCTTCAGGTCTTGATCACTAGTGAGGTAATTTGTATGTGGGTTTAGATGTGGTTTAAGCTGTTTCTCTAATGTATGGATATCTAATTTCTATTGGGTCATTTGTGGAAAAGATCGTACTTTTTCCATATCATGTTCATATACATACTCGATATTTTCTTTGTATTTGCTTTTCCATTAGTCCATGTCTTTCTCTATGACATATATAGCATACCATTATGGTTATTCTAGGGGATTTTTGTGAGTTTTGAAATCAGGAAAGAGTTCTAGCTTTGTTCTTCCTTTCCAAGATTAGTTGTCTGTTGGAATCTCTTCATATTGTTTTACATCCTGAAAATTGGGATTTTTGAGAGAGTGTATTATTGAATCTATGTCATTTTGAGTAACACAGTGACATCTTAGCAATATTAAATCTAGTGACAGAGAATGCATCTTATCTTTAATCTATTTCAAATACGCCTCTTGGTGTCCATTGTACAAAGCTCTCAACTCTTTGGATAAATACACTCTGGATATGTTGATCTTTTTGATCACATTTTCATGAAGTTATCATATTGTTCACTACTAGTGAGAAAACCCAACAGTGAGTTTTGGTACCCTGCTACTTTGCTGATGCCATGAAGTAGGTATTTCTTTCTTTTGTGTAGCATCTTGGGGCTTCCAAGTGCACAATCACATCACCTCTTGATAGAGAAGCAAATAATGTTTCTTCTTCCTTCCCGTTTTGAATGTCCTTCATTTTTCCCCCTTGACTAATTTATCTAATTTCTCTTCCTAGAATGTTCTAGCACCATAACGAATATCAGTGACAAGAAAGAGCATTCTTGTTTTGTTCCTGAATCGATAGAATATCTCTTCAGTCTGTCATGTCTCTACTTTTACTGAAATCCTATACAATTTTAATATGTGTGTTTACAAACTTGTCTATAATTGTTTTAAACCTCTGTGATTTTTCCTCTTTGACTCAGTTTTTTGGGTGTGTTTAATATCTGCAAATTTGTGTTTGTCACAGTTGTTCTGTTCAAAATTTCATTCCATCAGGGCTTATATTATACATTTTATAAGAATTGTCTGATAATTCCTGTTGAGACTTAGTTTTTTACTTAAACAGCCTAGAAAACATTCCTAGTATTCCTTCACAGAAATGTATAAGCTGCTGTTACTGGTTGGTGCATTCTAAATGCACATTAGAGCCATTGGCTTATGCTGTTGCTTAAATCCCCTGAATGTCCCATTGTCTGTCATGTTCTATTCAGTTTTGAGAGTGGGATTTGAGGTTTCAGCTCTTATGGTGGAACTGCCTCTTTCATTCTTCAGTTCTTCTGTTATAGGGGTTCCAGGATTGAATTAAAGTTGTCAGATAAACATTGATACCACTAGTTGTGTAGAAATCTCTTTAGATGCTGAGCAATCTTACCAACCCTACACTTTTATTAATATATAATGTTCTGCTATGTATCTTATGTATGTTTTGGGTTTATAGTCTTCATTTTTGTCAGATAAGATCATAGCCATGATCTCTGTGCTGTTATTAATTCCATGGAAACTAGTCTTCCATTCTGTGCATTTGTTTTAAATATACCTCTGAGTCTAAAGTATGTGATACTGTATACTTGAGTCATGTGTTTATTTACTCTGCAGTATACTGATTGTAGAGTTTAACATAGTTATATTTGTAATGATTTCTTGTTAGATATGGACTCCTGTCATTTCCCATATGCCTGGATATCTTTGTCCTCCTTTCCTGCATTCTATCTTTTATGTAATAGATTGAGTTTCTTACTATAGCAAAAGTTTTATATTCACCTCTCATTTCTGTTTGCACATATTTTACATATGTTCACTTTGTGACTGCTGTGAAGATTATACTTGATGTCACGAAGTTGAAGCCCTTTAATTGAAATTCACACCAACCTGATATAAACTTGTGAGAATCATGATCCTTTAACAACTCTTGTTTCAGTTGCATATGTCTCAAAATGGTATTTCTACACAGTGTCTACTCCAAATAATTCCTTTAAATGCCTTAAATTACATAAGAAAAAAAAAACTCCTGTGGATTTACAACTCAAAGTTAAAATAAGTGCATAAGTTTTACAATCATTAATGTCTTGAGTTAATAGTAAATGAAAATTCACTAGCTCTTAAAATCATGTATGGACTCAGATTTATTATTACCTCTTTACAAAAAGTGATATTACATGAATGTATGCTTTACCTGAATGCATATCTGTGCACTACGTGTGTGCCTGGTGCACACAGGCTGTTGAGTTCCAGAATGCATTGGATCCCCTAAAACTAGAGTTATAGATGGCTGTAAACCCTCATCTCTGTACTAGGAATTGAACCTAGGTCTTCTGGAAGAGCAGACAGCACTCTTACCTGCTGACCTATATCTTTAGCTCTGCTTTTTTGAGCTCTTATTCATTGGAAAGCTCCAAGTTTCTGTCTACATTGTCTCTTGAGCATCTCATCTAGGGAAAGGCTAAAGGCAATGCACTTCTGCAGAGTCTATCTATGAAGGAATGTTTTAATTTCTCATATACACTTGAGGGACAGGTTTGCTGGATATAAAGTTTACAGCTGACGGTTTCTTTTTTACCTTAGAACTTTGCTCTTTCAGCCTCTGACATCTGCCCACCAGATCTTTAGAAATCCATTGGTAATCTTATTGAGGGTTCCTTGGGTCTTACAAGCTGTTCTCCTCCCGTTGTTAAGAAGATTCTCTCAGTCTTTGAGAAGGCTAATTATAATGTGTCTTCGGTAGCTTGTAGTTTCTTAAGCTTCACAAATTTTCATATTCTCTCTTTGATTAGTTTCCAACAGCCTTAGCCATCACTCCATCCAATACTCTACACCCTTTTCTGTTTTCCTTCTAAATTTATCTCATGCATATATTGGTCTACTAGTTGGTGTCTCCTAAGTTCCTTAAGCCATGTTTATTTAAAAAGAAAAATTCCTTTTCTGTTTCTAAAAAGAACTTTTTTTTTGTTTTTGTTTTTGTTTTTGTTTAAGGTTCTTCTTGTCACTGCTTAAATCTGCCTTTGTATTATTCTTGGTCATTTTCAACTCATTTGCTGTATTTTTCAGCTCTGTAATACTTTGTTCCTTTTTATGTCTTACACTTATTATGTTTCCATTTTAAAAATACATTTTCACTTTATCCATACCTTTCTTTAAGCACCTTTAATTGGTAAGTCTGCCATCACCTCTCTGTCAGGGATGCTTCACATCACATCGGTCTTTTGGTTTGTGTGCTTGTTTGACTGGGCCATGATTACCTGCTTGTGTGGTTGGGACTTTTGGTTACAAATATGACATTTACAACTCCAGATAAACATTATGGCATGTTTAGTTTTTCTTTTTTATTGAGAAAATGTAACTCAGAATTTCAAGCCATTCTGTTTCTTAATTTTTGGCACATTCTATTTATATTTTTGTCATACCCATTTTTTTCCCCCTAAGGATTTGTTAGAGTGGTGAACAGGTGTGTATTAACTACCTACTTCTGTGCATGTGAAGTCTATGATGTAAAGGGGAAAACTCAGTTCCCATCCCTGTTCAGAACAGTGAAATTTGCAGTAGAACCTTAGACTTGCCAGAAGGATGCTGAGAAAACAGACATAGATTGTGTTATCTACCTCTGTTGTTGGTTCCAGTTATATTCTTAGAAAGTATTCTTTTTCTGGGCTTCCTTAATATCATGAAAGTGTTACGGGTATTACCGTTGAAAGTTTTAATGCCATAATACATAAGAATTGAAAATATTAGGAACAGTTTGGAACCACAAAGTTCTCACTCCTTCAACTTGACTTTTCTTTAGATAGTGCTGATAGGAAGTCCAAGAATTAATAGAACATCAAGAGAGTTGGAGAGTTTTCTAGAATCACATCATTTCCTGTTTTGTCTATGTACAAATATACTTTCAATATCTTTGTGTCTAAAAAGAATAGAGAGTCTCAAGTCAGAACTAGCTCTTCCAGTCAGTACTTTTTAATTTTATTTATTATCTCTTCCAGAGTCTCACATTCTTCCTCAACTCTTCTCGGATCCCTTCCCCATTTTGGTTCCTCTTAACTTTGTGTCTAGCAATACAATAGGTGCAAAGAGTCAGGGAACAAGCAAGACAATAAACACAAATAGTTCAGCTTTCAATACCATTTTGTGCTGCCCACATTCTTGGATGTGTGGTCTTTCCTTCCATTACTGTTGACTTACCAAACTGTCTCCCCTTCTTCCAAAAGCTAAAATTTGGCAATATTTCCTCAGGTATGGGTAGGATTCAGTATCCAACTCCCCTGCTCATGCTAGTATTTGGTCTGGCTTGTGTTTGCACATGACTCTTGCAGAGTGTCACAACAGCTGTGAGTTCATGTGTGCAGCTGTCCTGCTGTGTCCAGAGGGTAATCATTGCCTCTAGCTTTTACATTCTTACGGGCCACTCTTCTACAATAATTCCTGAGCCTTAGGGGGAGGTGGTAGTATATATGCTCCCTTTATGTCTGAGTATTCTTCCGTCTCTTATTTGCACCTTGGCCAATTGTGGGTCATGTGTTAATCTTTACCTCTTCATTGAACATTTCTAAGCCCCAGATTCTTTTGTGTTTAAAGCTGGCTACCATTTTCATTTCTTTCAAAGTGTTGTCTTGGCAAAGTTTTGATAATGCATGCAAACTGTTAGAAATATTTGACTGTATCGTTTTATCCATTTAATTCAAAATCTTTGAAAATTTTCTGGTCCAAACCACTCAGACTAGGGAAAGGTTGAGGCTTTTAAATTTACTGTCCATGTACATAGATACACCGGGAGAAGAAAGAATACATAACTAGCCTTTTATTCTCTTAGATATCCATTATTAAGCTAAGGTCACCCATATTCCTTTCTTAAAGTTATTTAAAATCTGAATCCATCAAACTACAACTTTAACAAATTTCTGCCTTTTTTTTTTTTTTTTTTTTTTTTTGTACTTGGTTAGCTGGATACAAAGCAGCCTGGAGATATAGTAGTTTTGCTAAATTCCACAGTGATGAAAGCATTTGACTGTGTCTTGGTTATGGCTGGAATAAGAAGAAGGGCCTAGAGGTTTCTCATAGAAACAATCTTTGTTAGGTATAGATACCACTATTAATTATGCAGAAAATAGGAGAAAAACCCCACAATGATTTTCAGAATTTCCTTTATGTAAGGCCCGTGTTTTCTGGAAAGCATGAAGTTTTTTATGTATGAGGTTGTGTTTCCTCTGATGGGAGTGCTGCAGAAGCTGATGGGCCTAGGTCCCTGACAGTGTCCTTCCTTCTGAAGTCCAGAAGGTATTGACAATGGGAGGTTGCTTTAGGATGACTAATGCTGTCAGTGAACAAACTAGATCCCCAAGTCTTTGTCTGGAGAGATGAGAATTTTAATCCAAACCTTTCTTAGGGGAACTTTCTTGAAACCCAAATGGAAATCAAGTTTGGGCCTTATGAAGTATACTGGCTCATTTCTATTGGCTATGGTTTTTCTAGACCTTTCTGGTACCTCTTGTCATGGTACTTTTTAATCACGTGGTCATGTTGACATACCATTTACTTTTCAAACTCAGACAGAAGTCATACCTGTTGTCATTGGTTGCCACTGTTTGTGAATCTATTTACAAAACCACAAGTAACTGTTCTGACCAGATCTCACCAAGAAAAGATCAGCTGATCAATTTGAAGCATGCTCACTGCTGTGCACCCTCCCCTGACCCCTTTCTGGCTCTGCCATGCTGAGGTTCCTTAGGGCTATCTTTCCAGGGAGATGGCACTGAAAGACTAGAAGCATTTGTGAAGCACAGTGGAAATTGACAATGAAAAAATGTGCTCCCCCTTGGTGTAATTGGAAATACCCGTTAGCTATGCAAAAGGAGGGGAAAAAAAGGCAGCCTTGGCTCCAATCTTTGTTGTGACTTCAGTTGGGAGGGAAGCAAGGAGATTCACTGCCCTACCGGTTTGCTTTAACAGAGAGACTGGAAGTCTGTCCATCACCTGCAGGGTCCTTTCTTGTCTTGGCTTGTTTTGGAGCTGGAACAAGGGCTGAGAGTCTTAACCCTGTTTAATTTATGTAGCTTCAGAAAGAAAGGTTGTCAGGGCCCACTTGATGAAGAAAGGGGAAGAACAGCAAATGAGACTGGGGACATGTCTGAACTTCCTCCAGCTGCGCTGTCACCCTGCTCATCAGGTAAGAAGAAAAACAGATTAAAGCAAGGTCTTTGTTTCCAAATTCCAGGCTTGCAAAGGATGTATTATGATACTCATTTCAAAATATGGTTACATCTTGAAAGCATTTTTGTTAGAGAGGCATATTATCTTTAACAATGAAGCAAGGAAGAAAGCTTGGTTCTTTACAGTAGACTCTTAAAATACCTTTGCATGCATGCATATATATATATATATCTTTTTACATTAACATTCAGAAATTCTTGGCAGGAACAATAGGCATAGTTCAAAGTTCACCTTATAATCATAAGCAGACTTCTTCATCTCCCCCCTTTAGGTTTTTTTATTTCTGTGTTTGGAGGGGGTGGAATGAGGGAAGGGGGGTACATTTAAACATCATTCCTCCAGGATGAGGCCTAATTTCATAATAGGATAGTTTTATTCAGAGTTAACTACTTTGGTTTGGGCTCCGAATGATAATGGTAGAAAATATAAAGTAACATTTGAAGAGCTCAGACTGAAACGCACAGCGCAGCTTAGTGAAAGCATATGTTGCTGGTGGGACCTCACAACCGCACTCCACCGTGCTCTTGCCAAATCACGCTAGTTTCTGGAGCTCCTATTTAAATCCCCCCCGGCAAGGCTCACAATGCAGGCGCTAGGTTTCTGCTATGCAGTATTGAAAAGGTCCTTAGAAAGCTCACCCCCCGAAGAACCAACTTCTTCTTGTCTATGTAAAAATTCAAATTAAGGCTAGTATTCAGTTACAGAGTTCAGGACTTCATGCCACCAACAAGAACAGAAAAGAACATCTGCTCTTGGCACTGCTCTAGGTGGTGACAATGGCCACAGTTCTGCACATGCGCACTCAGGCAGAACGCCTGCCAACTCTGAGAGGAGTTAGACTCGATGGCGGTCAGCCTTTGCAGGACCCTGGAAAGCCATGTGATCAAGGCCTGGCTTTACAGAAAGACTTTGTTCAAATTACCTCGCCTGTGTCTCCTTTTCTCTAAAAGACTGAAAATACAGAATTACTGTTTTAGCACCCCATAAAACCTGGATCCAGGAAAGACACCCTGAACCCAAGAGTCACCATTATGTGTGTCAGTGGTCACTTAGAAAAATGGCTTCTTTGTAGCCTGCTATTATGTTTACTGAGCATGGTTTTTTTTGCTGTTGTTATTTTTTCTTCTTTTCAGGGTTTGTTGAATTACTGTTTATGATTTTGATAGTTCTCTCTTGGCGCCTCTGAATTCTTTACAGTTTAATTATCATATCTATCACTACAGTGAATAAGGTAATTATTCTACCACACACAGGTCTTTGATACTGTTTACCCATCCACATTTAAAAGCAGACTGCACTGAATAGTAGGCTTGCATTAAGCTTGGAAGTATTATGACTTAGAAATCTTTCTTCATCTGCAGAACTACAGAAAATAGAGATATGTCCTGGGTTCATGCTCCACAGCCATGAATACTCAAAGTTCCCCTGTCTAAACCCCATGGCTGCATGTACACACACACACACACTTGCACACACACATTTCCTCTGTAAACACTTCTGTACACACTCCATGGCTGCACACACTTTCATGTGCCACTGTTGTTCGATAGCTCTAGGGTTTGGCTAGTGTAAGTATCTATCTCTAAAAAGAGTGAAATCACAATGTAGCATTTTACTCCAAGAAAAGGATTTCTATAAAGTAATAGAATCCACCCTATGACACAAACTAAGGCCTAATGAAACACTGCTCTACATAAGCACAGTGGCTTTAACTCTACATGATTCTGATATTTATTTCTAATTTTTTACACCACATCTGCCTTATGCTTTGTTTATAATTACTCAAGATGGGAGGATGGTATACTTTTTTCTCATCCGTATCTCTCGTCCTCATTTGGGATCTCCGGATTATCTAACCACTTTACCTCGTTTTTTTTTTTTTTTTTTCTTTCTGCTTATGTCATCTGATCTTTCATATTTTGTTTGCATTTTCATTAAAATCTAAACATTCTTTGGACAAGCAGCTTAACTCTGTGCTCGTGAGTACAAGTTCCCTAGGAGAACGTGCCAGATCTGCGATTTGAAGTAATTCTCTTCGCTCTTCAGTTTCTGTTCTTCATCTACAAAACTGGGATAAGTCATTCTTAAAACCGAAGCTGTTAGAGAGTCCAGCGAGTCCCTGCATATGGCTGTAGAAGGGTATTCCAAGAGCAGCTCTTACTACTTGACTGCACACTGGGCTTTCTAGCTACACAGCCTGAAGCTCTGGGTCTCTCTTAGCCAAGTGCTCTGTGCTCTGCCTTTCAGTTCTGGCCACCAGATCCCTGGTCCCCTGCTACGGGCATGAAAGGCAATGGGTTCTTGTTCCTCTTGCTGGGAAGAGTGCAGATTTGTTTTCAAGTTGAACTCATCCTTCAAGAGGCAAAATACGCTAAAGTTATCTTTTTCCCCCTGTGGATGACAAATGTCATCTGATTCCTATTATTGGAGCCTTGCCCTACTCTGGGGAAGCACACTGTACTTAAAACAAGCCATACGTGTGAAAACATTTTTTTTTCTAAATATTGAATTTCCTGAACTGTCTTTGTCATTGTAATACAGAGATATGATGTCTATATCATTTTCACAGGAAACACGAGGAGACCGTCTTAACTTTTAACGTGTAAAAGGAAAAAAAAAATCCTGAAAAATCCCAGGCCAGGAAGCACCACATGTAAAGCCCTATGTACTCGTACACTGTCCCTATAATAAGCAGTTATACTTAGCATGCAATTAAAGTGAATGTTGCTAGTAACCAGAAGTGTGCAGCATATCACGGTTGCTCAAAAGATACCTAGTGATCTTTGATTTGACTGTGTGTGCACAACTTACTGAGCTGCAATGGAAGATCAAAAAGTTCATCAAAAGGAATACAGAGAAAGCACGGATTTATTTTCTTTACAAGGCAACATTTGTTTTCTCTCGTGAATTGTCTTCTAAGTACTTACAAGCTCCTCTTTTTCTCGTATTCCAAAATAGAGATTAAATGCTAGACGCTAAGAGAACAGGCTCTGCAACCACAGTGTCCAGGCATGCACCCTGGTGCTTCTGCCGAATGGGACATTGGATGTTTGTGCAGGTTCCTAACTCTTTTAGTCTTCAGATTTCTCACCTGTGCTCTGGCTCAATAGTAATAACTACTGGGTAGTGACACGGTATTGAAATGAAACACTGTATGCAGTTATGATTCAACTATAGATTATCAATGCAGTTACTGTTATTTATTAAACACTGACAACATTGATCATCATCATCTCTAATTGTTAGTGTATTCTACATTATTATATAGTCTACACACTACTGCCATGTGTTCCTTCAATAATGCATGGTAATGCACATTTGATTGAGCCCCTCCTTCACTAATTTTCTTAACGATTCATTTATTTATTTTATGTATACAAGTTCACCATTGTTCTCTTCAGACACACCAAAATTGAGCATCAGACCCCATTACAGATGGTTGTGAGCTACCATGTAGTTGCTGGGAATTGAACTCAGGACCCCCGGAAGAGCAGTCAGTGCTCTTAACTACTGAGCCATCATCTCCAGCCCCTCCTTCCCCAAATTTACCTCTCTTCTTATCTCTGCTTATTCTGTTACCAGGTGTCTTAATATAAATATAGAATTTTGGTCTCTTCAGCTGTTGAGAGCTTTTGCTTTAAAATATGCAGAAGTCCCTTGGTGGCTTTCGTGAGTTTGTTCTAGAAACATTCTATAGATAGCAACTGTGGAGTCTCTTATATAATCTGCCACTCACAAAACCCCTCACGTCTTGCTCTGATCTTAAAATCCTGTCTACATTGCTTTAATACTCCATACAGTGTAAATGATGGTGGGTGATTGTGTGCAGAAGCAGGACAAAGTTCGTGTATATTCAGTATGAACGAGATTTTTTTCCTCAGATATTTCGATTCACAGCTAGTTGCAGCTTTGGATGTAGTAACAGTCTGTGTGAAGAAATG
The DNA here is from genome assembly GCA_030674055.1 of Rhabdomys pumilio. Taxonomy (NCBI): domain Eukaryota; kingdom Metazoa; phylum Chordata; class Mammalia; order Rodentia; family Muridae; genus Rhabdomys; species Rhabdomys pumilio. The sequence continues at coordinate 63,500,217 of JANHMN010000004.1, forward strand.
ATGCACTTTTCAAACCCCTCTCTGTGTTGAGACACCTTCAACAAACTTTGCATTCTTATGTGTGCCGATTCATGATTATAGTCCCACTGAGAACTCAGGTGACATCTAGTTCCTCACGTGCAGAGCTGAAGATTGGTAAGAAAATGAGATCAGTTTGGACATACCATGATTCAGTTACAGAGCTTGCCTGTAAGAAGGTGGACATACACTTATCGTCTGAGCTTGAGTGTCTGTCAGGGTGAAATGCTCACTGTTCAGAATTATGTTCCAACCACAGGCATGCATGGCAGACATCGTGGGTAAAACTGGGTAAATGGTCATCCTATGAGTTTGTATTACTGGTATTTAAAATGTTTCTAAAGATGTATTTATTTTATGTTATGTATATGGATGTTTTGCCTGCATACATGTGTGTGTGTCACATGTATGCCTGATGGTCAGAAGAGAACATATATGTATGCCTGGTACCCTTGGTGGTCAGAAGAGGACAGTGTACCACCTGGAACTGGAGTTATGGATGATTGTGAGTTCTGGGTTCTGGGAATTAAACTGGGGTCCACTATAAGAACAATAAGTGCTCTTAAATGCTGAGCCAACTCTAGCCCCATTTTCTGGCATTTTTAATGTAATAAATCTCCCGAAATATAGCATCCAAAAGCATTTAAATGTCTTTGTACTTTTGTGAGTAGAAAGAGGACAGCACAGTTGTCACCAATCTCAGCTCCATGGTACCTGGAGCTTGCCTCTGACTTGCCTGGGGCTACAGTTCTGGTGGTCAGCTGAGTTCACCAGTTATTCACCAAATGACATTTGATTTGGTTAGAATTGTTGTGGATAACCCTAATGTTGTATTTTGATGCTAATTCTGCTTTCCCAGGAGGGGCTGCAGAGTGAATCAGTATACCTGATGACTTCTTGAGAACCTTCTGCCAACCTTAATTTGTAAAATAAAGGCTAGAGCCAGTGATTTTTCAGTAGAAGGAGAGGTGCAGTAGAAAAGTTTGGAGAAGAGGAGAAAGAAAGATAGAGAAGATGGCCATGGATGTCTGCGTGTCTCTAGCAGTCTAAGGTTAGGTAATTGGGTTAACAATTCTAAATGTGTCGGCATCCTGAGTATTGAGTATTTGCTGACATATAAATTTATTTGGTTAAACGTAATCATTAAGAGTCTTATTTCTACAGGTACTGGGAATAGAGTCTTATTTCTACCAGGTACTGGGAATTGTGTCTTATTTCTTCCGGGTACTGGAAATTGTTATACCTACTACATGGGGGTGGCAGAGTTGGCCTAAGGCCATGCTTAGAACCATGGACTCCACGGAGCTGACCAGAGGAGGCAGCAGCCAATGCCAACATCTTGTGGGTACCGGGCTGTTGCCTCTGGCCAGCCGGTGCCTCCCTTAGTGCGGGGACTTATAGTGGGAACATGGCGGTGGTCGGGAACTAGCCGGTCATACTGTCTTCTTTTTTAATACCTTCTGCTACATGGAATGACACATCTCTAATCACCAATACAGAAAAAAAAACACTAAAGCAAATAAATACACACAAACACACATACACACACATACCCATGCATGCACACACGCGCGTGCGCACACGCACACATGCGCGTATACACACATCAATAAAAAGTGGGAGTCAATAACAGTAAATGTTAAAATACTAAGCCAGTAATGAGTTGTGCCACCTCCCCACCAGCCCCAAATCACATGATGGTATAAGGATAATTAAAATTTGAAAAGTACTTCAATTGCAAATAATGACAAAATTCTCCACACAATGCCTAAAATGAGTTTCAACTGAGTAATTTTTCTTGACTAAAACATTGCTAGCTCTGCATAAAGCTACACAGTCAGGTGACTGTGAGGCAAAGAGAGAGGGCTAACCTTGCAGTTCCTGTGTGTGTGACTGTAAGACATGTAACCATCAGGGCTGGAGAGATGGATCAGCCATTAAAGGCTAGGCTCACAACCAAAAATATAAGAGATGTAGCCATTAGATCATCGGAAAGCTGAATTTGTAGTTAGGCTGTGAGCCTCAGATGTCTCCGGAAGCTGAGGCACTGGATAACAAGGAAGTGAGGCATACCAGGGACACCACTAAACACCGAAGAGGAAGGTGGGTTCCCAGGCCTTATTCCTTACGCCTTTAGCATGAGATATTCCATGACCTTGTCCCAGACTATTTTTCCTTGTCCTTCCTTCTCTCCCCTTCTCTGTTGCCTCTCACCTCTAAAACGTTCTTTTTAATTTTAAAGCCCTCGAGGTATAGCTGGCTGCTGCTAAGAAGGAAAGGCCTCTCCCATTAAACAGGAATAAAGGTATCTAACGACAACAGTAATTTTCTACAGACTGCTGGCAGAGTTAAAAATGAATGTTCACCACAAGGTCTTAAGAGGAGGAGTGCTTTACTTTTAAGAAGTTTTCTGTGTCAGGCCTGGTGGATCAAGGAGCAGAGGAGACGGACTCCTGTGAGTTCAGGGTCATTATGCTCTACATTGAGTCTTTCAGGTCAGCTACTGAAGTAGAATGAGACCTTACCTCAAACAAACAAACAAACAAACAAACAAATGAGAGACAATACATGGTCTGCATACACATGTACACTGTAAAACTGCTTTTCTGAAAAATGTACATTAGGAGAAAGAACCGTTTTCTTTCTTTGTTTCTTTTTTTGTTTTTAAACAGATTTTTGATTCACATCTCATGTTCATGACTATTAAGAGTCTGACTTGGTTTCAAGTTATATAAACTCTCTTAGCTTCAGCCTTGTCCTGTGTTCCCAATGGATACTCACTTTTTTTTTCCTTAGTTGTTAAACTGTCAGTGTGAGCATATATATGGCATACAGCCGAGGCTCTATGCCAGCCTCATGTTTAAGAAATATTGGTGACCATCCCTGTCTCTCCTACCCTGATAGAGGCTGAGATGGTGGGAGTCTATATGTATGTATTTGCATGACACACACACCAAGTTACATATATGTATGTGTATATATATGTATTTACATCTGTATATTTGTATTACCATATGTAAATAATCAGATAAATCAATGTAAATTCAAAATACTGGAAATAATAAGAAAACAGTCTTCCAAAATTCCTATCAAATTAGAAATAAAACCTTAGTTTTGGGAATTCAGGAATGAATCCAAACAATCAAAAACATAAGGGGAAAGCAACAAGACACATGCAGTGTTTCTTGGCAGATGTGTCCACGTTTCTCCTCACAGAACCCCTATGAAGACTGTGTTCTCTTTAAGAGTGTGCAACTGTCTTGGTGACTGCAGAGGGTTGGCCCTCATGCCAGTGTTGTCAAAGGTCTTGGTCTTTTCCCTTTTCAAGTCTATCCTACAAATCTCCCGTTTTCTTTCTCTTACTTCCTCCCAAATCCTCAGTGACAGGGACAGCTGCAGTCCTGTCCTCCGCCTCTAGCATTTAGTGTGGAAGGCTGTTGCCATTGGAGACCTCCCCAGCTCCCACAAGCTTGCTCCGTCCAAGAGCTTAGGTGATGGACTTAAAGTAGCAGAAAGCAGTCAATAATTAGAAAAACAGATTTTTTTCAGCCAAGCTAAATAACTAAAGCTTGGATTTCATATCTGAGATTTGGTCGTGCTAATTAATTAGCACAAAAATAATGGCCTGTAGGGAAACATGGCTGTACAAACTTTTGGCTGGACCTAGTAAAAATGAACAATAGGCCCAGGAAAACGTTAATGGCAAAGAGAGGCATTCTAACAAAGTTTTACAGTATGTGGTTTAGGGTCCTCAGGGCGAACATATGCATTACACATCTAACCCCACACTGAGAAAATAATCTCTAATGCTGGTTCCTCAGCTACTCCTATTAAAAATTCTCCAAAATAGAAAGCCTGCCAATTTCAGACTAAGAATAAATGGCTCATGGTTCCTTCTGAAACAGCATCCAAGATTCATGTTCTCAGCACGGCACACAAAATCGCTGGGGGAGGAACTGCTCTGGTTTCTGGGGAGCCAGAAAAAGCTCACGTGTCGACACAGCTCCATTTCTTTCAGGCAGGGCACCTGAAGGTCTCTGTTTGTTCAGGAAGGCTTCAGTCTTGATTTGATATTAAAAGAGGCCAGGATCCATCTTTTCTACTGTTAGTGTGCAGCCAGTATCCATTTAGAATTTATGATGAGGGTACTATAAAATGTATTTTGAATTCAGTAGGATGTCACTTTGTAGAATATAACATCAACATGCAGAAAGGGAGGACCCAGTCGATGTGTGACCATGGTGTATTTTATGGAGGACCATAATGCCCTATCAATGGACCTGAAGTTTGGATGAATGGGTAGTTTCTTCACATAAATTATTGCATAGTTAAATGGGTATTGGTATATGAAACGATATTGGTGAACATATGTGAGAAAAGACATGGGAAAAATTTTAAATTGTTTCAAACCTTTGTATGTGTGATGTGTGAGTAAGTGTGTGTATGTCTGTGTGAGTGTGTGTGTGAAATGACTGAAGTAAACATTTGAAATGTGAAATTCTATATCAAAATCTTAAGCTGGTGAGAGGCTGATTGTTCCTCTAGTTTTCTCATGCCTGGATGTTCCCATTAGTAATGTTGAACTGTTTGTCTCAGTCCATACTACCAGGAAGTGAGGACCAAGCTGAATTACAGTAGACTACTCTCAGACCTAAAGTCTTTAATACATATCCCTTGACATTTAGTTGCTAAAATAGAAGGTGATGTTAAAATATTGCCTTGTGTCAATTATTTAATTTCTTAATTTGGGAGTCTGATTCTGTATATACTTGACATTGGCTGGATCCCCAAGGCTCTGAGAGGCTCTAAATACCATAACTCATGGAGACAATCATATGCTTTCTGACCCCAGGCAGGGTGGAGCATTCTGTTAGGAGTCCACACCTGCCTAGTGTTGAGCTGTTTGTTGTTACACCTGGGCAGGTCTCACTTGTATTAGACACTGTGAGGACAAGTAGACAGAGCAAGACTCACTTCCCAACAGTTTCTGACCTGTCCACTCAACCTCAGAAGTAGACAGCAGTCCTATACATCAATGACTTTCAAGTTATCAGTCCCACATTGGGGGTGACCTTGATTTCAAGGCCCTCTTGGGCAGCCTGTTACTCCTGCTGGCTCCTGGATGTTTCTGTACATGACCTACAGCTTGTATGACCCTGTCCCTCTGAGGCCTCTGTTCTCAGAAGTTAGAACATTAGGCACGTTCCCAAAACTCCTTTGCCTTGGGATTTGGCCTACAGAGAGAAACACTTTTTTTTTTCCTTTTGGCTGCTTCCAAGCCTGCTTGTGGCTGCATGGTGTTATGTCTGCGTATGAGCATAGAGAGGACAGGTCTCTGTTTCCAAGAATAAGCAATTATCCTCACAGAGACAACCCAAGCCATGTCTTTGGATGTGCTTCAAGAGGCCATGCCGGTACAAACACTATCCAGTATTTTCATTGAGTCTGAATTGGTCATTGAAAGTGTCATTTCACAAGGACCCCATTCTAAGTCAAGTTCCTTACAATATGACAGTGTCTCCTTTTTATTTCTAAGTCTGGCCTGTTTTATACCTTTGACCCCTTTTATGTGTGGCAAAGGGAATTACAATTCAGTTGTATTTCACATGCTGACAACTTTGACTTCATATCCTTGGAATTTTGCCTGGCCAATAAGTGAAGGACTGACTGGCATTAGGTTGCATATATGATGGGCTCTACAATTAGAAGAGACACAGGGCTGTTCCACGGGCTATAATGGTGTTTCATTTCTCCCCATTGTTCTAAGTTAGGATCTGATTCTTAACAATTACATCTGCTGTGGTAGTCTATTCATAATGGCGTTTCAAGATCAAATTAATAACTACCTACACACCTCAGTTTTTTAGCCAATGCGAGACTGAGAGAATAAATCGAGCATCCGTAGCTATTAGTATTACTCCCCTTTACATAATTTGTGTGTGTTTTGTCTTAAAGACTGTGACTTAAGGAGACAAAGACATCCTTGGTGAATGTCACATATGACTCTTCAAGAACTAGCTGGTGGGCTACTGGATGTAACAGGGATGCCGTTGAGTCTCATTGAAACTCCTTTTCTTAATCTGTTTATAATCACAATTTTCTGGAGTCATCTACTTACTCCCATTTGTTATTACAATACACATAGAAGGACAGGGAGGTAGACTAACCTATGTAATAATGAAAAGCTGGAAGCATACTGTAGTAAATATGCAATATATGCTCATTTGTCATGTTGGAAAGAGCCCTATGAATAAAAAGAAAAATAATGGCATCAGATGAGGCTGATAATAGGAAAACAAAATGTAATATCACTAGGCAACAATCTTTATTCTTGGTCCAAGACAAAGAGAATTTAAGGCAAAGGAGACGTGGTGTGACTTTATGGGCACATCCAATAACAAAATGATGCAACCTACCTCTGACCCAGATGCAATCTTTCCCTCTGTTCCAAATTACAAGCAAGCTAGTCTGCAGGGACCAGTACAGTGGGAAGCAGATAAGAGCGTTTCGTCACCATCACCTGAGAAGGGTTAAGGGCACAGCAAGGCAGCCACACAGTTGTCCACTAGGTTGGTTCTTCTGGTCATTATGGCAACTTTTTAAGAAATAGCAAACAGGTAGACTTTGGTTTTCTTCCTACGAGATTTATAATCAAGTAGATCTGAGATCAAGAAAGAGGATTCTTTGAGCTTTTGGAGTGACTATATTAATGAATGTTATTTGGAAGCCTTTTGTCTAATTAAGTTGAACTGTGTGAAGTCTACTGTCAGAATAAGAAAATGTCATTTCAGTCTTCTACAATAATAGTAGGTCCCTCTCTTCATATGATATTTTGCAAATCTCTTTGTAACCTTAGTTGTTCTTTTCTTCTTCGTATGATATTTTGTAAATTTCTTTGTAACCTTAGTTGTGAAAAACTAGATTATGAAGAAACATAAAAAGTATCTTTAGACTGAGTGACTATACACATTAAAATATTGGCACTAAATGTTTGAAGCTTTAATATGTCTTAAAAATATTCCAACATGACAACCACAGTCCTACCCAGCTATGACTCCTATGAACCATAACAAGGACAAGCATGTCAAGATAAACCTTGGGGTACAGTAGTGGCACAGGTACCTTGGCAGTAAGCCAACTATCTAATTTACCTGCTCAACAAGAAGGAAACATGCCTGCCACCAGAAACTTAGGCAACTACTTTGCGCTAGTCAAGTCATGGATCTTGGAAGAGAACCTGTAACTACCACTTTACTAAACCAGCATAATCTGTAACTACATCCTAAGTATTTGTTCTTGTATTCAAAGATAAGTATAGTCAAGGAAACATCTCTTTACAAGAGAGGGAGACTATTACAAAAAACAAACAAACAAACAAACAAACAAAAAACAAAACAAAAACAACCATACCCAATGAAAATGGACGTTGTGGAGTCTAGTCCTAATTGGTACCTCTAGAAAACATTGGTACAGCCAAGATTCAGGGAACATTGTGGAAGAGGGGATGGGAAGATTGTAAGAGACAGAAGATTGAGGAGTTTCTGTGAGATTGTCTCCTAGTAAATTCAGAATCTAAACTCCTAAAGTCTCACCGACAAGACTGCCTAAACATTTACTGAGCAAGGGTAACATGAACAGACAAGGCAAAGTGGAAGGAGAGAGGAGGCAAAAGGAATGTAAGGCCCAGAGTGTTGCTTGTGACCCTGACCAGGATCCTTGGAGGTGGGGAAAAGAAGTTGCAGAGCCAACAACACAGACTCCAGGCGTCAGTCAAGGGGCAAAAGCAGACTCATTTATTATTGCAAGAACTGGGCAAACTTTTATACCCCACTCTTAGCATCTCATAGGGCTGTCTCTTTCTCATTGGCTCACTCCATCTCTTAATTCAATGTCAGCAGTCTCTAGCCATGCCAGCAGATTCTAGGTTGGCTCTAGGAAGAAGTATCAGCTGCACACGCACCAGCATTGAGACTGGGCCTTCTTGGCTAAGTTCCTCCTTCACCAGAGAGGAAGAAGGACACCAAGAAAATAAAGCGTCTAAATTAGTAGGATTGATACCTATATGAACTCACAAAGACTGAGGCAGCACGCACTGGATTTGTAGTCATAGAGCTAAATGAATTGAAGAGCTACCTCCAATGATATCCACTTGCAAGTAGAAATTTAGTTCTCTTCAAGTCTCACTGGAAATACAAACTGTCCTTAGGGGTAGGCTGCTTGCCCAGTGAAGATATTGAACAGAAAACAAACTCAGTGGCATCTTTGGAGGTTCCTTGTCTTATAATGTTTTGTTAGGTTTTTTTAAAACCTCTTTAAAATTTTATTTTTAGTGTAACACCTCTCTCCCTTCCTTCTTTTCTCCCTTCTTCCCTCCATCCCTCCCTCCCCTCCCCCTCTCTCTCTCTCTCTCTCTCTCTCTCTCTCTCTCTCTCTCTCTCTCCTCTTCTACAGACCATTTGTGCATCTATTATGGCTTCCCGTTTAGTGTTTTTATGTGGTTCTTCAATGTGTAAATGAATGAATCTCTATCTGTATCTGTTTATTGTGCCTGTTGGGATCTCTTTTTCTTTTGCATTGACCTATAATGATTTTCTAGTTTCTGTTTTATTTAATTATATTTGATTTTTTTTAAATTATTACTTAGAAGCCCATTTGCTTTCTAATGAGAATCAAAGAGAGGTTGGATCCAGATGGGAAGAAAATAGGAAGAAACTGCAAGTAGTGGTGGTGGTAGGCACTATAATCAGGACTTATTTTGTGAGGAAAAAGATCTATTTTCAATAAAAGGAAAAGAAGAAATAAAAAATTAAAATGCTTTCACCTATAAAATCGATCAAGCATGAGAATGTTTTAGTGAGAAACCACCCACAGGTCTACTGAATGCAGAATAATGTTTGGTTTCAGATATTTGTAGTAACCAATCATGGTGACACAGGCATGATCCCAGGACTTGTCAGTGAAAGAAAAGAAGATCTCAGTGAGTTTGAGGCTACCCTAGTCTACATATTAAATTTCAGGATGTCTAGGGCTACACAGAAAAAAACTTGTTTCAAAAAATTAATTGAAGCAATTTCCAATTTAAAATTTTCTGCTCATAGCAAAGAGTTTGCTTTCTGTTCAATATTAAGTAGACTGAAAGCATGCTCAGAGAAGCAGTATCTCAAAGATCTCACTCCAGTGTGTCTTCCTCAGCCACTAACTATGTTTACCATGAAAATAAGAATAATTTGAGAAAGATAATGATGAGAGAACCAGAAACCAATATAAATCAGAAGAAAGGTAAAATTGCAAGTTACATTTGCCTGCACATATGTAATTGTATCACACACATGAACAGTGCCTGAGGTTGACAGAAGAGGGCATCTTCTGTAACTCATACATCTGAACTGGAGTTACAGATGGCCATGAGCCACCATGTAGATGCTAGGAACCAAATCTGGCTCCTCTTCGAGAGCAACAAGTACTTCTGACTGCTGAGACATCTCTTCAGCTCCTAGAAATTTGTTTTGTTTTGTTTTTTAAATGTTCACTTTGTTATCTCTAGGAAACACAGAGAGATACCCAAGGGAAAAGTATATAAGCACAGTACTGAAAAATATTCATACAACTTAATAATGGAAGAAGCCTGTGATAAAAGCAAATGGAAGTGGAGCCCAACAGAGTCAAAACTATCCTTGAGTAAGATGGTAATGGAAGTCTAAGCACAGGGCACATCACCATAGTATCTGGGAGATATATGTGTTCTTAAAATGGAGATGGGATTTTAAGGAAACAATTTTAAAAGTTAATAATTGCTACTTTTCAGGGGAGATAGAAGTTAGAAAGGAATCAGAGGCACTGAGTGATTTCTCTAAACCTATCACCACATTTTCTTGATTTTCATTTTCTTTTAAAAATAACCCTATAATTATTATTTTTATGAAATCACATATGATTTAAAATTCAACTTTCAGCTAGTGTTGAAAAGAAGGGTCAAGAAATGAAAGCAGTTTCCCAAATTTTATTTTTAAGCACCATGGGAATAAGTTAAAGGTTGGTATGTAAAATTT
>JANHMN010000004.1:63510293-63525353 GCA_030674055.1 Rhabdomys pumilio
CTCATTACTGTGGATATACGTGAGCAACAAGAACTGCTCTGTATACTCAGATTCTAAAGCTATAGTGGATGGGAAAGTATAGGACTGACTTCAAAGGGATAAATGAATAGGAAGAAGTGAATGAATCTTTCTTAAATGTGTAAAATGGTGTTCAGCATATATTGTATACTAACTAATTGTTAGCTGTTGTTATTATTAAACTTCCAATTCTGACATTCCTCTCAATACTCATTTTAATGAAATAGCTGTACATTTCCCCCATAAGCTATACTTTAAAACAGTAATGTCATAGAGTAATAGGTCAAATTAATAAGCTTCCCAGTAAAATTTGTGTATAAAATCATGAACTAACTTGTGTGTGAATTAATGAGCAGACCTAAAGCGTCAATTTTCCAGGTTTTACATAAAGCGAAAAGTCAGCTTGCAAATGATCCCCAATTCCTACTAATCAGAGAAAAATCTGATTCTAAAATTTAATCACTTAATAATTGCATTTTCCCCACTGCAGAGAGTATGATTATAAAGTCACTTTCTGCAGTTTTTATTCATTTTGATTATTCTCTCCTTCTCTCTCTCTCTCTCTCTCTCTCTCTCTCTCTCTCTCTCTCTCTCTGTGTGTGTGTGTGTGTGTGTGTGTTATCTGACTCTCCTCTTGGATAGATCCCAGGTTATAGTTCTCAGTCACAGGTTCAAGACAAGTGCTTTAACCCAGCATTTGCTGTAATAAGACTGATGGATGAGGCTCAAGAAGACAGAAACTGCATTTGTGACAGAGACAGAAGTATTCTGCACACACAGACTTCCAAGCTGAAAGTCATGTTGGGAATTGGAGTGAAATGTCAAAGAAGGCCAAGTTCATCTTGGAAAGGACTTTCCATTCCTTGTGTGACATCTGGGAAATAAAAGGGGACAAGCATTCTTCAAAGTTGTTATTTTGGAATTTGCCTGGAAGGCACTCATCCAGAATAGGAAAATAGGGTAATGGGCCACTGAAGCCCTAGGACCCTGAATCTATGGCCATGGATTTCACTGATTACTGAGAGAAAAAATATAAACTGTAAGAGCTGCACAAGGACTGTTGATCAAGCAGATGCACAGGAAAGGCTCAAGGGTCCTTAGAGAGAATCCTTGGCATCTTCCTTGAGGAAAAGGCTGGTGTCCATTTCTTGATTATTATTAGACACAGGCTTTGGAAAGAAATAATGATTTTGCAACCCAACTTGGAAAATTATAATAAAATAGGGTAATAAAACCCATGTGATATGAAGATCAGGGACAGGCGGTGAGTACTGGGGGCCGATCATCTAAGTCAAGGTGATGTCAGGAAGGGGCAGATTGATCAAAACTATAGATGTGTGAAGAAACCACATGAGTGCCATGAGTTTGTAAGACAACACATTATTTTGCAAGGACTCTGAGGCCTGAGAGCTAGTTCAAGCACTTTCTCTTCTTACAGAAGACCTGAGTTAACTTCTCAGCATCCATGGTCAGGGGCTCACAACTTCCTGAAACTCTAGATCTAGAGGATCCAGTGCCCTTTTCTGGTCTCCAGCAGCATCCAAATACATGAGAATGCACACACACACACACACACACACACACACACACACACACCAGAGAGAGACACACACAGAGAGAGACACACACACACACACACACTCACACACACACACACTTACACACACAGACACACACACACAGACACACACACACACACACACACACACACACACACACACAAATACACACAAAGATTTTAAAAAGACGTTTGAACAGTGGAATCCAAAAATGGGTCAAAAATGCTGTTTGGATTATAAAATCAAAATGTCAGTGATAAGCATGGATTAGCTCCCTATGTGGGTCACAGAAGCTCCACAGGTACCCAAATCCATATAGGCTACTGCTATTGGTTGCCCACCATGATTAGATAGTAAGACCTTACTGCTGGATACACCACAAATTTTGCTGACGTGCTACAGAGATGTCAGTTGCCCCTTACGCAAAATATTAGGGCCATGGGCGCTCTACCTTGTGGATTCCGCTAATAAAATATTTAGCCCTATTCCTGGCTAGCTCCCTACTCAAAAGCATTAAGAGGATTCCTTGTTATTTTATGCCATGTGATACTGGAATGTGCAAAACAACTTTTTGTTTTGTTTCTTGATAAAATAATTGTTTTAGCACAAATCTTAAGAATTCAGTTCCAAGCTTCATTCTCTTCTACTTTTTTCCCAAGGAAGACTCAATTTATTGGCTTACATGCTGGCTTAAAAGCCAGGCTAAGCTGGCTATGCCATTCATCAACTCCACTAGTTGCGTCTTTGTCCAGTTCTTTATGTGTCTGAGACTCAGCTCCCTTCTCAGACAATAAGAATAGTAATGCTGATAACTTAGAGGAAGATTAGATGCTTTATTAAACCTATGCATCACCTAGCAGAATGCTCAGTGGCAAGTAACCATTCTGTAGATATCATCAACTGGCGATTTAAGATTAGGTGACACTTTCATGAACAACTTATGACATGATCCTGAACCTTTTGGGAATGTGAAACCCTAGAGATCTATAATTTCTCTGTGAAACCACTGGACAAAACACTCTCCTGAGATGCCCTCCAGGCTGGCACAGAGTCTTGGCCTGAAACCATTGCTTTTTTCTTAATAAGCACTTGGCCTTTGGGCTCAACTATGGTAGGGCAGACAGTGATTCTAGGGTTAATGCACGTGAGGGTCACTTCTACTGCTGGGGCATCGTAAGTCACGCATTGGGTGAAGAGAAAATGTCAGTCTGCCTCCTTGTCACCAGCCCATGGCTGGCTGCCTACCTCACACCCACCTCTCCTAACACCTTTATTTAAAATCTCTTTGTCTTCTGGTTCCAATCTTTTCTGCTTTCACTGTGTTACTGTTGACAAGAACATTTGAGCCATTATTTGTATGGTAATGATCCCCAGAGACCTTGGTAGCTAGTAATTAAATATTGCTAACTACAGGGTTCCATTACACTCTCACTGCCTGGTAGAAAGACCTGTGAACAATACTACCCCACACATTCCAGTACCTGTCTCTGGACCTAGAGTTTACTGACTATCTGTCCTGGGTTAGAAATTATAGGCCAGCAGTCAAGTCTGCAGTCCTTTAGTTAGGATTGTTTTGTTGAGAGAAAAGCAGCTGGCCATGATCTTGGCTATTTTAGCTGAAGAAAGTCACTGGAGAGTTGGGGGATCCCATTTGTAGAAAGTTGGTGTAGCTGTCCATCAGTCAAAAATCATTTTACATACCAGTCTAGTTCCAAATGTCTTCTCTGTTTCCTAAAATTGTCTGAGATATGTGTTGAAAGTTCACCTTTTCTGGGAAATTCTATATGTATAGTTCCATTTATGCAGTTGTGGAAACCTCATGAAGCTTGTTGTGGACTTTAGTTCACATCTTTGGTTTTTCTCTGAGCAGTCACACAAGCCTGGACACATTATCTATCATCTCTGCATTATTTTTAGTAAACTTTGTAGACTGGTGTACTAATACTTGGTTGAACTGACTGTTAAATCAGCTGATATACATGAAACATCTGAAAGCTGTTGTCTTCATTACTGAGATAATTTTTATTCATTTTTGCTTTATAAAGTATGTACATGCACTCACACATGCACAGGCATGTACACACACACACACACACACACACACACATACACACATATATATATATATAAAGATGAAACAATTTATATAAAATAACCCAGAGAACTAAAGGGAGCTATCCTAAAGATCACTGTTTCTCTGGAAAAGAACAAATGTTTGTATAAAGTACTTTGCTATTGAAAAAAGGGACATTTGTTTATCGTTTCTGACTTATACAAATTGTTGTATTCAGAATTGGAGCAAATGGATGCAGTAGCGATTAGGGAAAGAAATGACTGCAGTCATAACAATACCCTTTGCCCTTTACAAACCAGATGCTGTGCCTTGGGGATATAGCCCACAGGTCAGTGAGGCTCTCTTGCAGAATTATCTCCAAGAGGCATGAGGGCCATCACATGTTGCTTTCAGAAGATGACTGTGGGATATAGGTCATTATTAACTCAAGAGTGTGATTCTGAGCTCTATGTGGGACAAGAACACCTTCTACACTCAAATCTCAGAAGAAGCAGGTAGGATGGTGTTGCTTCAGTGTCCAAAGAACCTAACTCAATGCATTTCCTGACATATGTGAAGTTATACACTGATCTTCCAGGACACTTTTAGAGATATATTATAACATACAGGAAACTAAGACAATGAGTCTAGCCAACTCAATTTCCTTCTCTAGCTAAAGAAAGACTCCTGGAACTTTATGCCTTCAAAGGGAGGCAGCCATAAGTGGGAATTCTCTATATTCTCAACCTACATTCTCATCATGTTTCTTTCTTTAGCAACAGTAAATTGTCCCTAGGAAAACTGCTACTTGGTTGGTGGCACTGAGTCTTTCTCATTTCTGATCTGCTTTTACTGTTAGCACCTTGCACTTGGGGAACTGTCAGTGATGGACAAACTTGTGTTCCATGGGCAAGGGTATACACAGACATCAAGTTTCCAGTCAGTGCTTTCAACAATGACCTGATGGTTCCTTTAGTAGCAAAGCCGTTAAACATTTTATCAAACGTAAATATTTTCAAGGGTGAATATTACTTTTCTTGAAGACCAGGCCATATAACCATGTTGGTAGAACAATGTTCTTTTCTTACTAAGGTCTAGGTCTATAGGGATATTTGGTTTGTTTCTGCTAACCTTGGGTGGTCTAATATTATATAAAAGAGTTACTTTACAGGCTACTCTCAAGCTGATCAAGGTCTGAAGTTAGTTTCTACTAGGGTATTTTGATGAATATGTGTCCTGTGATATTGAGCAGCACCAATCCTTGGTTCCAATAAAATGTTCATGTTTGTATTTGATGTATCATTTCTTAATTAAAAGAAAGATCATCTTCTAGTAGGTGATTTTCTTTGTCAAAGATTATTAGCACAACACAAAATAATGGAATTGTACCATATTAATGTTATTATATATTGCATTATTCAGTAAAAACCAGTAAGTGTGGGATGCAGTGATTTAAGGGGACCTTATTCTTGTTTTGTATAATGTAGAAAAGTAGAATTAATAGTAATAAGTCTTCATGTTGCTATCTTTTAATATTTTTCTATGTATCCATATTCATTTAAGTTCCCAGTAGACAGCTGAAGAGACAGTGTGGTATAGCGGATAAACACTTGGATTTGAGTCAACACCTGTTCAAATCTTGATCTCAACATTTATAGCTGCTTTGGATCATTTACACATCAAGACCTAATGACTTCATTGTCAAATAGAAATTAAAATATCAAGAAATTTAGTGTACTGTATTCAGCCCAGAGTATCATCTGTCTATATGGTGGTTTGAATATGCTTAGCCCATGAGAAGTGACACTATTAGTATGTATGGCTTTGTTAGAGGATGTGTGGCACTTTGGGGGTGGAATTTGAGACCTTTCTCCTAGTTTCCTGTGAGATGGTGTGCTCCTGGCTTACTTTTGATGAAGTTGTATTACTTGTGGCTCCTCCAGCACCATGTCTGCCTGCACACTGCCATGCTTCCTGACAAGAAGATAATGGACTGAACTTGTGAAAGTATAAGCTGGTACAAATTAAATGGTTTTTTTAAAATAAGAGTTGTGTTGGTAATGTGTCTTTTCATAGCAATGGAAACCCTAATTAAGATAGTCTATGTATAATGAATGGTGAATACAGATATACTTCTTGAAAGATATAGTTCATTGCATATAAAGTCATTTAAATAAAATATATTTAATGGCTCCCTCTTTTCTTCATAATCCAATCCTTTAGCATCATTCCCAACTATATAGCAGACTAACTGCTGCATCTTCCCCTTCCTCTATGTCCCCATCTCCAGTGGGGTCTTCTCCCATAGTCTTCTTTACCTCCCCATCCCTTTGTCTCAGGCTCCAACTTCTGTTGGTATTCCTTTGGAACCCAACTGCCATTGCTCCCAGGAAGCAGATAGGTGATATTCAGATCTTTATTCTCCCTTCTTCTCTAAATACAATCTTCAATCTCACTCCTATCTCTGTAGCAGACTACCATCTGTGGCCTCTGTTCACTCTCTGACTATATTCCCAGGGGGTTAAACAGATTTTGGTGTTAAATCCCTTCTATCCTCTGCCCTGTGTGCTCTCTCATCAATCCCTTTTTAGTTCATCTCCAAGTGGCATTGGCACAGCAAAAACACTTTCTTAACAGAACACCATTAGCACAGTCCCTGGGATTAACAATTGCTACATGGAACCTCGAAGAAACTGAAGAGCTTTTGTAAGGCAAATAACACCATGAGTCAGACAAAGTAGTAGACTATAGAATGGGAAAAGATTTATACCAACTACACATCTCATGCAGGAAAATATCCAAAATATATGAAGAACTAAAAAATTTGTATATCAAGAAATAAATATCCTAAATTAAAAAGTGGAGTACATATCCAAACAGAATTCTCAGAAGAGGAAACTCAAATGGCTAAGAAATAAAGAAAAGTTCAGTAATCTTAGTCATTAGGGAAATGTAAATTAAAATTACTTTGAGATTTCACCTTATACCAGTCAGAATGGCCGAGACCAATAAAAGAGATGACAGTTCATGCTATCATGTGGAGAATGACGGAAACACCTAATTCTCCTGTGAGTGAAAACTTGTTGAGCCACTATGAAAATCAGTGTGGTAGTTCCTCAGAAAGATAGGAATCAATCTACCTCAGACATAACTATACCATTCTTGGGCATAGACACAAATGGCATTTCATCCTACTGCAGAGACACTTTCTCCATCAGAGACATGTTCACTGGTCCTCAGTTCATAATAGTCAGACGTGGAAAGCAACCAAGATGTCTGTTAACAGATGAATAGATAAAGAATGTGTGGTATACTTACACAATGGAATAGTGCCCAGCTGTTCAAAGTTATAAAATCATGGAATTCACAAGAAAAGGATCTGAAGACTAGAAAAAAATTATCCTCTGAGAAGTTGACTCAGTCACAGAAAGATCAATATGGAGTGCATTCACTTAAGTATCAGTGATAGTTGTTAAGTCACTGATCAGCGTGCTAGAAACGGTATGACTACAAGTTAGGCAGAGAATATGGAGAAATAGAATAGATAGCCATGGATGGAAAGAGGGTGTGAGGGGGGAGAAACACAACTGCAACAGGAGGATCAGACAGGAAGAGGAAGGGACAGGGAGCAGAAAAGAGAATACAGGGAGGGGCGGCAAAAACCAAGGGCCATTGAAAGGCTTGTAGTGCAACCTAATGCAGTAGAAGTTTCCTATAATACATGTGTACATGAAGGTGATCTAAGTGAAATCACCAAACAACAGAGAAGACGGAGCTCCAACTGAACTTCTCAGATCACCAACTGGACTTCTCAGGCCAAGAACCTAAGACTAAGAGATCTAGGGTAAAACCAGATACTACTATTCTGCTAAAGGAACTTATCAATAAAATGAGTACTAATGACATTCTGCTATTCTCATAGATCAGTACTTTTTTTCAGTCATCATTGGAGTCAACATTTGAAGCATCAAGTCCTGAGAATGTGCTATATATCTAATTGGCCAAATGGATCCCATGAGCACCTCCAAACAACCCAGGATAATGCCAAAGCTACTGTGGCTCCTCACAAAGGGATGATGAAGTAAGCACCTACAAGAACTTCTTGAACACAGAGAAGTCGAGTTGGTGCCAACCTAGAGACTTTACCTCTATACTAGTGTTCATGGTAATAGAGGGTACTTTGCATGTTACCAAAGGATAAAGGTAGTCACAAACCCTTCATTCTACAAGAGTGATCTCCCTGACAGATATACTAACGCTACAGTGGTAGTAAGCTTGTGGTGGTAACCACCAAATACTTGATTTGAATTAAGCTCGTTCCATATCCAATACTGCCTAGGAGGCCAAGAACCTGAGGCTAAATAAGGGATCTAGGATAAAACCAAATACTACTATTCTGCTAAAGGAACTTATCAATAAAATGACTACTAATGACATTCTGCTATCCTCATAGATCAGTGCTTTTCTCAGTCATCATTGGAGAAACTTCTTCCTACAGGAGACTGAAACATACACACAGATCCACAGCCAGACAACATGCAGAGAATGAGAGACCTTAGAACACTCAGTTCTAAAAGGATCTCTTCAGAAAATCCCTCCTCTCAGGGCTCAAGAATCCCAATAAAAGAGGAGGCAGAAAGATTGAAAGAGCCAGAAGGAATAGAGAACACAAAGAAAAAAAGACCTTCTGACATAACAAGGCCGGGATACATATGAATGTATGGAGAAGCAGCGTAAATGGGGTCTACAGGTGTCGGCACTAGATAGGGTTCTTGAGCTGCAAGGAAAACTGAACACATGCCCTCAGCACTAACTCAGAAGCTAACTCCAACTGATAGACTTGCAAAGGAAAATTGGTTTTCTTTTAGGGCATCTTACTAGAGAAACAAACTACTCTTGAGGGCAGAATGTGTGACCAGCAGTAGATGCCAACAGAAAATGAACTCAAGTGTATCTTTGGAGATTTGTCTCATGATGTCATATCAGGGCTTTTTAAAAACTTTAATTTTACATATATAAAATTAAACAATATGATTTAATAATAATTAATAAATAATAATGATAAATATATTTTAATATATATAATTAAAGTTATATAAAGTTAAACCACATATATATACATATACATACACATACATATATATCATGTATATATATGATATATATGATGTATATATATGATATATATGATATATATATATATGATATATATGGTTTTCAGCTTTGTGTTTTTATGGAATTCCTGAGTGTTCAATAAAGTGGGTCTCTGTATCTCTATCTGATTTTTATACCTGTTGTTGGGCTCTTTTCTATCCATTTGTTTGTTTTGTTTTGTTCTGATGTGTTAGTTTCTTGTCTTATTTTATTATATTTTCTTTTATTATTACTCCTTAGAAACCTACTTGTTTTCTAATGAAAGACAGAAAGTGGGTGGGTCCGATGGGAGTGGAGGGATGGGGGAGGAAATAGGAGGAACAGTAGTAAGGATTTAGTATGTGAGAAAAAAAAATCTATTTTCAATAAAATGAAAACCAAACAAAACCAACCAAACAAACATAAAAGCAAAAGCAAACTTGTCTTCGAAGCTTCTTGTCTCTTCACGTTAAGTTAGAGCATTAAAAAATACACTTTGTCATTTTTTTTCCACAGTCCAGGTTCTTTGGTATAAGTTTCTGGTTTTATGTTTTGATGGGATCTCTGTGTATGTGAGTGGGTGAGTCTCAGTGCTCATATGTGTTTCTTGTGCTTTTTTTTCCCTTTGGCTCTTTTTCTTGTTAGGTTGTTTTGTCATACAGTTTTGTTTATTTTTGATTTATTTTATTTTATTATTATTCTTTAGTTGCCTTAGTTTCCAGGGTGTGGATCTGGCTGGGAGAGGAGGTGAGGAGGTTCTGAGAGAAGTTGGGGGAGGGGAAGCTATAATCAGGATATAATGTATGAGAAAAATCCATTTTCAATAAAAGATAAAAAGGTATGTCTGATGTCATGCGATTTTAAAAACTGCCTTTATCCTCAAGAGCTTCCTAAGTCACACAGATCTTATTGCAATTGTAGCTCTGGGCATAACACTCTCAGCAAAAAGCATTTCTCACTGAGAAATAAGCTTAGATACACAGAGGCTGCTTTCCGTCATAGCCTATGTAAGCAAGATCTGAAGTTTCATAAAAAAAAATAAATGGGCATAGGGAGACAGCTCATTGGCGAACTTCTGGTATTCAGAGCAATCTTTGCCATGATGTTTATAGGGTGGTAAACTTGGAAGACAGAGATCACGTCTCTCTTCTGAGTGACGGGCAGGTTTTTATATAATCGGGTATGTCAAAGGTGATATTCATTCCACAGCAAAGAGCCGGTATCCCTACTGCCCATCATAATAGTGGTGGCTTCTCCAAGCACAGGTTCCTCTTCTACAGTATAATAACTGGATGCCTGAGTTGACAGTTTGGGATGACATAAGTCATGATGTCTTATGACAGTTTGGGACAAGAATATCTTACTCAAATATATTGTTGCTCTGCCAAACTCCAAAGAACAAAACTGTATTCACGAACCCAGTATTCTTACCTTCTGGTAACTTTCATAAAAGCATGGGAGGTTAACTAGCTGCTTTGCAAGAGTAGCAAAGTCTACAAATGATAAGGAAACAACTACTACTTCCCCTGGAGTGAAACTTGAAGCACTACATCCTGCGTAAGTAGACTTCCACAGTGTTCTTACCCACTGTAAAACTATCACATCACAGAAAGCTGCATGAATGTAACTGATGAGTGAAGGTGGTCAAAGCAGTGAGAAAAGTGCTACCCAGGGGAAGCAGCTTGAGGCTATCCCCATTTGTCTAGGCTCCTCTGCTTCAGATGTACACATTAGGGTGTTAAGAATTCAGGTAGGATCAGAAAGACCTAAAAGAATTTTTTGATTTCCAGACGTATAACTATTATGAACAAGACACAGATAGTACATGAATGTAACAAGATGCTGGTTAACCAAGCCCATGCCACCCAAGCTTCTGAAAAAGAGGAAGGTGTGCCTATGGCTTAGTTTCAAGATACATTAGATCCTGGAACATTCCGGGGGGTGGGGGAGGCCATTACAACGTGAAGACATTTCCAAGGAAAGACAAATGGAGCATAGGGCAGGAGTAAAATCACGAGATTTAAATTAAGAGTGGAAATGTAGAGCTGCTGAATCTTAGCGTACATCCAGCACTGTGATACCGTCTGGCAGCATCTTTGTGCCATGCTCGAAGAACACTTAGCATCTCTCTCAGCATGAAAACTTCTTGCCATCATCAGCAGAAGCAGTGATCTATGTCTATGCCATACCTGCATAGATTTGGACTGTGAATGGCATTATTTTTATTTCATTGTCAGTATGTGGGTTTATTTCAGACAATGAGTGAAGCTTGACTCTTCCGATAGTTCACTAACGTGAAGTAGAAATGCAAGAGGCCACACAGGTTGACAGAGGAAAATGAAGGTTAGCACAAAGGGGAATGAGCTCTTAAGACTGAGGGTGATTTCCCTTGAAAATGGAAGAACATTTGTTTGGGGGCAGCTATATTTGATTTAGCATTACGACCATCATTTTTACGTGTTACCCGTTAGCATCACTCTGAAGGGTTTCACACAGGTCAGAGCAATTGAAAATTCTTCTTTCTCTCCAGGTTGGATGATCCTCACCTCCACAGAGAAGTTTGCCTCAGTTGGAGACAAATAAAGGACTCTAATTAGGGCTCTTGGGAGGCACAGCAATTGTTTGAGACTGTTACTCAACCCCATGAACTCATTAACAAGTGTCTTTCTGTTTGCATAGGCAGAGAAAGAGCGGCAAGTTCATTTTGGCTAAGCAAGCATAGGCCTGAGAGAATTCATATTTTATAGGGGAGGATTATTATTATTATTTCAGAGAGAAATCCAGGCAGCAAAGAGACACATGGGTAACTGGTAAAAACAGAAGGAAGAAGAGAGGAGAAAGCAGAGAAGAAAGGAAAGAAACTGGGATTGAAGAAAAAGCTCAACATTAAGTACAGTCCTTAGAAAGGAGGAACAAAGAAACCTAGAATCTTGTGCCACCACCCAGACACAGTCTCCTGAAGGCCTGGGTGTGGCATTAGAATGGAGCAATACTGGCTCTTTCTAATGTCTGTGACACTTTGTTTCAAATTTCAAATTCAAGAAGGGAGAACTGGTTTTGTGAGTGTAAAACACATGTTCTTGTTAGTCGAGGGGACAGGGAGATTTGGTAGTCCTGCCAGGCCATAGTCAATGGAAAGCCATTTCCTCAATGGGATATCACAGTTACTAATGTGATAGAGAGGAGTGCTGCGCTCATGAAAATAATAGCTTGCTATGTCTAAATGGGAGACACCAACTGTCCTGGGTGGTTTGGATCACTTTCTGTATTTGATTCTGCCTTCATGGAGCTGAAAACTGTCAGGGTCCCTATGACTTCACCTACAATATCCTTCAATAACAAAAACTGATTCCAAAAGAGCTAATGTCCTAGTAGAAACTGTTAAATCAGCTACAGTTTTTTTTTTCTGTTTTTTAAAACTCTCCATTATCTCCGCCTTTAATCCCAGCACATGGGAGGCAGAGGCAGGCAGATTTCTGAGTTCAGAGGCCAGCCTGGTCTACAGAGTGAGTTCTAGGACAGCCAGAGCTACACAGAGAAACCCTGTCTCAAAAGAAAAAAAAAAAAACAAACTCTCCATTATTGAAATAAAAAAAAACATTCTGTCTCTGTCTCTGTCTCTGTCTCTGTCTGTCTCTGTCTGTCTGTCTGTCTGTCTGTCTGTCTGTCTGTCTCTCTCTCTCTCTCTCTCTCTGTGGTGTGTATATATGTGTATAGTAACACTCTACTTTTCTCAGTGTAGGCTATAAATGCATGGGTTAGACAACTTCACATAATAGATGTAGCATGAACTCTTTCAAATATCCTAAGAATGTGAGACATGTATTTCTTAGACTGACATGTGACTGTACTTTTACTTGTAAAGTTTTGATGTATGTACACATTGAGGAATGATTACATTAAGCTAAATAACCATGTCCACTACTTCTGATACTGATTATTTTTGTTGTGAGTGCATGTAAAAATCCTTTCTCTCAGCATTAAAATAAGCAACGTCCTGTTGAATATGGTTCCCATGATGTACCATAGAGCATCCTGCATAATACAGTTCTGCAAGCTTTGTCTTATCTCTTTTCCCCACTGCCTCATTCCTGGCATCTGGCAAGTGTCATTCTACAAGTTTGATTTCAATGCTTTTGTAAATTCAACATTTTTAGCTTTTACAAGTAAGTCTTCCTATGCCCGCCTTTTCACTTAGCACCACTTCTTGAGTTCACCCACGTTTCCACAAAAGATTTTCCTTCTTTTGAAGAGAATTCTATTCTATTGTGTGGCTATGCCACAGCTTTTTTCTTCATCCACCCGAGGAGGATGCTTAAATTGCTTCAGAATCTTTGCTCCTGTGGATAATCCTGCAGTGTACACAGAGTGCAGCTATCTTTTCAACATGCAGATTTAGGTTTTCTTCACTATAACTCTCCAAGGTAGGAGAGCTGGACCATATGGCAGTTCTAATTTCAGCTTATTGATGATTCACCATTGCGTGTTCTATCCTGGTTTCCTTACATCAGCCAACATCAGTGTTCCCTTTCTTCCATGTGCTCACCAACATTTACTCTCTTCCATCGCTTTAATAAGAGTAATTCAAACAGGTGTGTCCTGACACATTGTACTGTGCATTTTCTTGATGATTCCAGATACTGAATAGTTTTTTCATGTATCTTTGGGGCAGCTTGATTCATGAGTAATGTCTGTCCAAGCCTACTGGATTGTCTTTCTCCTAACATTGAGTCAAGTTCTGCCTCTATTCTGATGTTATTAGTCCTTTATAAAATATATGGCTTGCAAACAATTTCTTCCATCTTGGTCTGCTGCTTTTCTGTGTTCTTCTGAGTTTCTTTCGGGCAGAAGCTTTGTAGTCTGCTACAGTCCCATTAATCTTTTTTTGCATTTTCAGCCAGTATTTGTGGTCTTACATTCACAAAATCATGCACATACAGTGTTGTGATTCCCTGTATTTCCAGTATCATTACAATTTCAACCTTATGTTTATGTCTTTACCCATGCTTGTTGATTTTTACATGTAATGAGAAACAGGAATCCAGTTTTATTTACTTTTTGTCCATACCTTGTTGTATCAACACT
Organism: Rhabdomys pumilio; assembly: GCA_030674055.1. NCBI lineage: Eukaryota > Metazoa > Chordata > Mammalia > Rodentia > Muridae > Rhabdomys > Rhabdomys pumilio. The sequence goes on from JANHMN010000004.1 coordinate 63,524,142, forward strand.
GCTCATTAAGGAGGCCATCTTTTTTTCATTGTGTGTCTTGGGCCTTTGTCAAAAGTCAGCAAACTATGAATGTGCGGGTTTACTTCTGTGCTCTGTATCGTGTTGCATTTGTCACTGTGTCTGCTTGAGGGTAGTACTATGTTGTTTTGACTACTATGGTTTTGTAATATATTTTAAAGGCAGACAACACAATGCTTACAATTTTATGCAGATTTTGTGGACTCATCTTGGGCTCTAAATAGAATTTAGGATTGTTTTTATTGTTTCTGAGGGAAATATCACTGGAATTTCAGTGGCATTGCACTGAATCTGCATATAACTTTGGGTACCACAGACATTTTAACTGTATTAATTCAAATTCAAAGTGGAATATTCTACCCACATTTGGCTTCTTCAACTTCTTTTAGTAATATTTTATAATTTTCAGTGTACAAATCTATCAGTGCCTCCACTAACTTTATTCCTAAGTATTTTATGACTTCACTTCACTTTATTGAGTTTTATTTCATTTGTATATGTAATATATGTATGTAATTTTGAGTGTTTTCACTTGGGTGTATGCATGTTGAGGTTACAGTTTAATGTCAGTGTCTTCATAGATTGCTCCCACTTAAATCTTTTTTGAGGCAGCGTCTTACACATGATCTCGGAGCTCATCAATTTAGCTATGCTAATTGGCCAGTTCACTCTATTGATATCCCTGTCTCTTTCTCTCCAGTGTTGAGGTTAAAGATGTGTGCTAATGTGTGGCAGCACCCAGCTTTCCCTTGGGTTCTGAGCATTTGAATTCCAGTCCTCATACTTGTATGTCATATAGTTTTCCCACTGAGTCATAACTTCATGCCCCCTCATTTAATCATTTTAGTGCTATTTGAAATTGTGGGAGTGCTAGTAATTTGGATATTTATTATATGTGCTACATCCTTACTGAATTAATTTGTCAGTTCTAACAGTGTTTAGAAATTTCTAGAGTAATGTTTCTGACCATGTCATTAGCAAGCAATATTGTTTCTCCCTTTCCTATTTATATGTTATTTGTTTTTCTTAACTAAACACTCTGACTAAGGGTCATAGACATTTTTCTTTAGCATAAGAGTTCATAAGCTTCAAGCAATGACATTTAATTCTCCTTCTTGTATACTCACATTTTACATGTAATAAAAACTCTATCTATCTATCTATCTATCTATCTATCTATCTATCTATCTATCT
>JANHMN010000004.1:63530766-63554653 GCA_030674055.1 Rhabdomys pumilio
CTTCCTTCCTTCCTTCCTTCCTTCCTTCTTTCCTTCCTTCCTTCCTTTCTCCTTCCTTCTTTCTTTCTAGTGTTTTGCTTCTGTTTTTTGTTTTACTTGACATAATTTTTAAGAGAGAGAGAGAGAGAAAATGAAATTGGGCAAAGAGCTAGGGAAGATCTGAGACAAGTTGGGAGAGAGAAAATAATATAATCCAAATATATTGTTTGAAATCATTTTAAATAAAAATTATCCTAGGAAGAAATCAAACAACCCTTTACCACCACCACCACCCCAAGACAGAATGGGAAGATGTCTCAGCAGATAAGACCCTAATTTATTTATATAAGAATATATAAATAGCATGTGCATATATGTGTGTGCACATAAAGCCAGCACATCAAATTATGTATTGTAGAATTAATTCTCAACAGCCATGTTTTTCTTCACTTTCTCTTAATAGTCACTGAGCACATTGTCATTTCACATGGATGAAGCAATGATTTCATAGACATGAGAGAGCTCCAGTGGTATTTGTCATCTCTGGTCTTCTTTCTAGCACAGATCAGGCAATATTTGGGAAAAGGGAGTGGGTGCTGTTTTGGAGAGCAGTGGAGAATATGTTGAAACTCCTTGAGATTAGCAAGGTAAATAGAGCCAATGTGGGAAACAGGCTTCAGAAGCTACTGAATTCCATCGGACTATGTCACCTCTCTCCTTTCCTCTGAATCATTTGCAATCTTGGAAGGGAATTTTAGGTGTGATAACCTCAGTTTGTCCTCTCAGTTTGTGCTGGGTCCTGGCATATATCATTGTTGATGACAGCTTCTTCCAGACTGACTCACTGATTCCTTGGAAAAAGAAGGAATGGGAGGGGTGCCTACTAATCCATTCATTCAATTGTTTTTTTTTTTTTTTTTTTTTGTATAATAGAAAAGCAAAACATGCCTTCTAACCTGAACATTTTAGTATTGAGATCATCCTATTATCTTTTATTTTTATGCATTTTCTTAATGCATTGAGGTATAATTTATGTAGAATAAATAGTTCCATTTTAAACCACAGTTTGATGATTCTGGCAATTATATATAGCCATGCAGCTAATTTCACTGTCAAGTTCTCCCATGTTTTCAAAATGGTCCCTGTTACCCCACCTCTCTGCAGCTGATCACCTCTGTGAGGCACTATCTTTAGTCCTGAGTTCAGCTGATGTCCTGTAGTGTGGTGCTTTAGAGAATCATCCCTGTTCATTGCTTTTTATAGCTGGATGTATTGCAGAATTGATGACCATACAGTTTCTTTACATAGCAGACTAAAGATGCCTGTACGCTTCAAGGGCTGCTTAGTAATGCTGCCCCCATGAGCCTTTGAGCACATGAGTCATTTTGAAATACATGTTTATTTAATTTAAATCAGTATCTACAAAAAGGGTAATGGGGTAAGCATGTATTCACCATCATAAATGTCTAGTTGTTTTCCCAATTACTTTACCACTGTCAGTGGAACCAGCAAGGTATGCCAGTACCACTTGCTCTGCAGTTACCTCATTTTCCTAATATTTACTGATGCTCCATAGCTGCTCATCTGTTGACCGGCTGCTCATGTATCTTGTTTGATGAATGCTGAATAAATGTTTTGCTCACCAATCGCCTCTTAGAGTTGCTAAAACTCTAAGAATAACTAAACTAAGTACACTGTATTCTAGACACAAAGGTTCTACCTAATACAAGCTTTACATTTTCTGCCAGTCTGTCTCTGTTCCTCTGTTCCATTAACGTGGATGCAATTTATTGGTTGTCTTTTTCTTTTTGCTTTTGTATATGCATTGTTCTTTCTGATTTGCTTAGGATAACAGTTACTTCACTTACAAAGATGTTTTTGCTAACTTTGTGGCTTGAGATCTCATTTTCAACTCATTATATTTTCTATGATGTACTTTATTTTTGTTTCTGTTTTGTATATATCTGGTTTAATTTTTTTCTCATGAAAAAAATTTAAAAAAATAGCACCATGTTTTTAAAAAAATATATTCATTTATAGTTGAATTTTCTTGAGAGATCTATGATTTAAAAAAAAAATGTAGTCGATGGTGTGTTTGATCTTACTCCCAAGTCTTGCACATTGGTCTGTGGGTCTGTACTTAGTGTACCTTTTTAATAAGCCCTAAAGCAAGATTGAGTCAGTATCCCAACTCGTTCCTCTTTTTTATATTTTTCCTGTCTATTTTACTTTAATTTCTGAACACAATTCAAGATTATCTTATCAACTTCTTTTATAAAATTTAGGCTAATTGGTGTGTTTCGTCTATTAAGATGTAATGTGGGTGACTATCAATGTGCTTGAGCTTGGGTCTGCCTTTTCATTGTTCGGTTTTTATTAATCCATTTTATTATCTTCCCATAGTACCTCTTTCCAGATCTTTGGAGATCATTTGAATACTTTTTTGGCATTTAATTTATTGTTTTTGGCTGTTTTGAGTGTTTGGATGTTAGTGTTCTGGTTGTGATATCTTAGTATAGTCATTCAAGATATTTCCACTGTGGAAATAATCATCACAAAACAAAACTTATAAAAGACACTATTAAATATAAATGATAGAGCATAGATTATAAGAAAATATCTATAAAATGTATGTCTGGCAAGTAAATTACAACATAAGATTTATATTAAAAAATAAAGCATCGAAACGCCTACAATTGTAAGAAAAGACAAATGACCTAGTATGGAGTTGGCAAATTATTTGAACAGACAGTCCCCAAAGAGCATATGTGAACAGCCAAAAGACACATGGAAATATATTGAATATCATTGTATTAGTCAGTGTACTTTAGAGGAACAGACTTACTACAATAACACATATTAAAAGAGGGTTTATTAGGTTGGCTTATGTAATACTGTCTGGGAAGTCCAACAATGACTGTCTCGAAGCGGAGAGACCAAAACCCTAGTTGCTCTGTCCGTAAGCTGAATGCTCCAAGAGTTCCAATATGGAGCTAAGAGCATTGAAGGTTTCTGTAGAGCTGCTAATTTTCAATCCAGATTGGAAACCTAAAACTCGAGTACTATTATCCATGAAGGAATACAGCCACAGCAGCAACAGGTTAGATGACCAGGCCAACAAAAGTGAAGACAAGTAGGCAAAAGCAAAGCTTTCTTCTTCCATCTTATATCCAGACTGCCTCTGGAAGGTGCTAAGCACATTCAGAATGGATCTTCCCACATCAAATAATAAGGTAAAGAAAATCCCTCATAGGAACACCCAGTGGCTTGCCTTTTTTAGTTGGTTGCACATCGAGGCAAGTTGACCACCAAGATTAATCATCAAGGAAGGAGAAAAAAAAGTCAACATCACAGTAAAACACCATTGTTTACCTAGTAAAGCTAAGCCAAAGATATTGGCAAGGCTGAAGCATGGCAAGGGTATAGGATAACCATAATTATAACTCACAATTGATGAGAATATAAAGTGGTACATCCACCTAAGAAAAAGCAATGACTGTTTATTATAAACTAAAGAAACAACTAACTGGCATTCTAAAATGTGACAATCAAGTCTTCTCAAGATAAGTAAAAATATATGTTGATAAAATGTATAAATCTTTTTGGAATATCATTTTTTATAATGGTCAGAGATGGCCATGCCTCAGTAGAGCATGAAGAGAGTGGCGAAACAAACTGAGGTTATCCACCCCTCAGGATACTGGTCATCAATGAAGAGGAACAAGTCATACACAGCAGGAATGAATCTCAGAATCATGCCAAGCTAAAGCATTGTCATTGTAAGATTCCACACATGATGTTCCAGAACTGCCAATACGCACTTGTGGTAGAAAAATCACAATTGCGGTTGCCAATGGTAGTGGATACAAGGTGAGAAGAAACTGGGGAACGGCATAATGAACTTTCTCTATCTGGGTGGGGATTTGAACTACACAGGTGTCTATTGACACTTGAAGGTCTTATTGTGGTTTGTGGTTCCAGAAGGATAGCATCCGTAAAGTCAGGGAAGACATGGCATGGTGGCTGGTCCAGATTATTATTTTATTTCTAGATTGAAAGATAAAATGATATTGAATTAGTATTAAGAAGGTGGCTGATCACGTTTCCATTCATACACAGGAAGCAGAGAGAGTGAACAAGGAGTAAGATGAGACTATAAGCTCTCAACGCCTTCCTCCAGTGACTTATGCAAGGCAGTACCTCCTGAAGGCTCCATAATCTCCCAAGCAGCACCACCCACTGGGAAACGAGTATTCAACTACATGAGCCCATGGAGGACATTTCTCATTCAAACCACCACAAAAGTTATATGCAAATTCTTTCCTCTAAAATACAAAGAATTGTTAACATCATTTAGTTAAATTCATATTTTATTATATTAAGAATTATCTGTTAATCTCTGGTTACTGTTAATATTATTTGGATTTTTAAAAATGCATTACAAGCAACTATAAAACATTAGTGGCCTATGGCAATAGGCATTTATTTTGTGGGCTTAAATTTACTCTAAGCTTCAGATCGAAGATATCTTTCTTTCTTTCTTTTTTTTTTTTAATTCTTAGGCACATGCTTTTCTTAGGAAAAATAGGGGACATTGAGTATAAGGGGAATCATGTAAATTATCCCTGAAAGCATTGTTTGTATCATGTCTTCTAACACCCCTTTGATGACAGCAATTCACATAGTAGAATTCAGAATTAAGAGGGAGGAAAGTACTTGATGCTAAGACAATGTGTGGATAACTAACTATTGGGGGGTGATACATGAAGACCTATGTCCAGGATGGGGCTGTGGTTTCACATGAAATGATTACCAAGGAATTTTGAGGGAGAAGAAAGTATTATTCATGGATTAAAAGATAGAGTGATCCTGAATTTTTACTAAGATAACGTGAGAGAAGTGTGTGGAGGGAAAGAAAAAAAATACTGGCCAGAAGTATGTAACAGTTGAATTGAGGCATGGATGAAATGGAATTCATTACACAATCACTGTTCTCTTGAATTCTCTTGAAATTTTCTATAACAAAATGTTTCAAATAAGACAAAAATCATGCATTAAATTTATCACTTTTACGTATGGGGAAACGGAAGTTCTGAGATGGTGTGTTGTTCTGTGATGAGATAGCTACTTATTGACCAAATAGAGCCAGGATCCAGGCCAATGTTTTCTATTTGATGTGGCTGTCAGTCACTCATCTGGTAATTCCTCAAATATTTATTTAATACTAGGTTCTGCACAAGCTATGGATAAAGGAGAAAGAGATTCTATTGTCTCAAATTCCCTATTTTAGTGTGTCAATAAGAGATTGCAAGGAATGGGGTTCTATGCAAAGATCTATTGGGGAACAGGAAAGAATCCCTTAACATGATTGAAGTGATTTCAGAGCGTTCCAGGAAGGAGGTAAATGGTGTGCAAAGGGCGCTGACATGTAGGAAGCCAGAGCAGTACGTTATTTTGTGGAGATTTATGTGACCCCTAGGGCTAAGAGATAGCTTAGTAGGTAAGAGCACTGGTTGTATGAAGACATGAATTCAAATCCTCAGCACTCATATAAAAGACATGCATGGCCTTAAATGCCTGTAACTCTGGAGTTTGAGAGTAGAGGCAGATCCTGGAAGCTCCCTGGCCAACTGACAGTCTTGAGCTCTTAGATCTCAGGAGAAAAGTATGGGTGCTCTACAAAAAGCTGGAATTTAACACTTTGAAGCAGACTGCCAAATTACAAAAAACCATTTTGCATACTCAGGAAGGCACAAGACCTTAGGTCTTAGTTCTGAAACAATGAATCAGAGATGAGAAATATTTGAGAAACACCACATAGAAGCTATATAAAAAACTGAGCAGAGGAATAATTTATGTGTCAGAAGGCTACCCAGCAGAGGGATAAGATCAGTATACAAAGTTGAGCCAGGAAGATCCATCCAGAAGGCTGTTTGCAGAGCTATAGGATGTATAATGAGCCATCACACCAGCTACAGGACTGATACAAAATGATGTGACTAGACTGAGATCCACATGCTCCTGTTACTCTGACTGTTAAAGGATAAGAAGGTAGTCCTTCAGCAGTGTCTGGCTTGAGTGGGTGCTGTGACATCACTGTTTTCATGCACGAAGGGTTACAGAGATTCAGAATGAGAAGGGCATGAGGGCAAACCTGAGCTCAATTTAGGCTTTCTGTAGCATGAATATTTTCTGGAACTCTGGGGAGAAGTTTCCAGAAGGCAGGTCTGAAGCTCAAGAGCAAAAACTTAGCTAGAGGTATAGAAAGTGGGAGTACACTTAGGTAGACTGTATAATTTTAAAACATTAGAATTCAGAGTCCAGAGAAGTAGCAGCATTGAAGACACAGTTTGAAGGGGGACCAAGAGGGAAGAAACAAGAGAAGGGAACTTGGGAGAAGGTAAGCACACTCACAGCTGAGGTCAAAAATGCATTCTATTGACTGGACAAAATACCAGCTATGGTTGGCATTTGCTGGGATGGGGCCAGTGGGGCACTGGAGGAGAACCGTAGCTTTGGATTGAAAGTTGAATGGGATCAAGGGAGATGGAAGGAATGTAGTTAACACTGGAAGCTTTTTCTGGGAACAAAGTGCTCCTTTATATTAGGAAAGGAGAAAACTCGCGTGCACACACACGCAGGAATCCACTACATAATTAAGCATCTTGTCAAGTGTCATGATTCTTGATAGGTATGAAGCCCCTCTCATTACATTTGCAATAACTGATATGAATTTCACACTCCTTTTATTGAAAATGCATCGACCAGTCTTTCCTTGTTAATTTATGGCATAGATTAAATAAATTGGAGTAAGTTTATATAAGAGAATTTAGGTGCAATAGCAGTGTGTTTAAAATAATAAATATTAATTTTATTCTCTGAGTACCCAAGTAACCATGTTGAGTGTCCATGTTCATGTCAGAGGTATTCCTGTGGGCTTATGAACATCAGAAGAAATATCCTTGTGAATATATACACAATTTTAAGCTCACAAAAAAGGTTAACTTATTAGATTTTTCTTCCAAATTTTTCAAAATCAAAACTTTAAGAGGATATTGACAGACTACTAAATGTGAATTTTAAGACAAGCTGTCAAGAAAACCATATGCTAATACTAATTTTTTCCATGATTCCTTTTTTTCTCTCCAACAACTCATAGGGTTTTGGGAACAGGTTTTAGAATGCTTACATGATTATTTTAAAGTCCTGTTTTATATTTTATCTGTTTATATCATAACTCAAGTACTCCTCTTTGAACTCTACACTTGGTTCCATATTGCGTTCTATTTCAGTCTAACTGAGAGCATCTATTACATTTCTTCAAGCCCTTGTAACTTAGCTGACTTGAAGCATGGTTTTTAAAAAGAGCTTGTTCTTAACTTCTATTCTGAAACTTGCTGACACCACCGCCCTACCCCCTTTCTCTCCCATTTTCATCTGTGAATTCGAGAACATTTTTAGGCTGACAAGAATCATGGGAAATAAATGAAATGCAGATGAGTTTTATAGCTGTGCCACAGCTAAATTTTATATTTTTTTCTGAGTAAAGACAGTGTTTTAGGTAAGGGCCAGGAGGAATGCCTCCAGATGGGATGTGGTAACCTTTGGAGGAAGAATGAAGGGCTGGTCTACCACAGTGGCTCCGGCTCCAGCAACGTGTTCCCACCTTGGCTACTTCACTACACTCATGATTCCTGTGTGTATTGAAGTCCTAACTCCCAAGGTGATGACATGCTGGGGACTTTGACACTGGCGGCTTGGCTCTTCCATCATGAATAGGATTAGTACACTCATAGAAGGAACCCCATTGAGTAATAATCTTGAGAGGGCCCAACAACAAGGTGCAGAGATGAACAAGGAAGTGGCCTTTCACTGGATACTCTTTTATTTTCTCTCCTCACTATTGAACATTCCAGTCTTCAGAACTATGAGAAATACATTTCTAATATCTGAAAGCTTGAGTGTATGTGCTTTGTTGTAGCACACCAACTCCAGTGAACTATTATGCTTAAACATTGACAAGAGAGTTGTTTGCCTTGGACTGACACTGAATGCGAAATTCATGGCTTGCCTGTGGACATCCTAACAAGCTAAGGCTGTGTTTCTATATCTATCCTAGGTCACTTGTATTTCAGATTATACAAAAAGATTCCAAGACCCCAGAATTTCAAAACCAGGTCTTAATCACACTGGGTGTCTATCATTCTTATTTCTGAATGCACCCTTGTAAATGTGTACCCCATTGCTGGTGATAGATGGAGGGGCAGCAGAAGCATGACTCTTTAACAGGGCCTCTGGGTGGCATGTCAATGTCTTGGACTAGGTTTGAGCACATGATCACAGAAGTCCCATTGCTAATCCTGGCAGAGCTGAAGGGAGAAGAGTAGAACCAGAGCCACATGTTCCATGTCCCGCTATGGAACTCTGAGGAGACTGAGGCCTCTTTATGGATACTGAAGTTCATGGGTCATCCTGAATGTGTTTCCTCAAGAAATATGAAATATATTTTATGAAACAGCCCTTAGCTTTATTTTCAAGGCTTCATCATTTTGTAAGGGACATCAGTTTACACTTCTGCCCAGGGCTGTGTGTCAGATATGACACCATGCAATGTCCTGTTCACGTAGGCACCACTCTACATTTAATTTCAAGATATGAAAGCCCTTGGAACCAACCACATCGGAGACTGTGATTCAAGCTCCATTTCTGTACTGCACTAACATGATTTGGATACTAGGCTCGCAACCTTGGAAATCAACTCTGATTGTCCCCTCCCCTGACAGCCTCACACCTACCTCCTCTTTCCTGGGCTTTTACTGACTGTTATTTATTATATATGTAATATTTATTATATATCATATAATTTTATTTATATGAACTTAAACTATATATTCAAGATGTTGAAACCTTCATGATCCTAGATAGAGCATTACTGTTTGTGCACAAGTCAACAGAGTCTTGGGTGAGTTCAGTTACCTAAGGGCAGACAGTATGTGAGGAGCTGGGATTTGGAGCCCAGATATATTTGGCTTAGGTTCCTCACTCCACTGCTTGGTTCCACTGGCTCACACGCTGCTCGTGACAGTAGGCAGCTGTGCTGAGAACGGGTGGGCTGTGCACAGTCCACCTTGAGCCATTCCTACTGGGACACAGTCTTGTCTCTACACTAATTCTCCCACTCTATGTTATAGTCTAGGGTTGGTCTTACTCTCCTTTGGCTCAGAGATGGGCACTGTATTGTTTTGTGTCTTAGGTTAAGATAACATTTGCTGACTGAAAATGAAAAGTTATCAATCTCAGCCAGAAATTCATCACAAAGTACAATAGTTTCCTATAGTTAGTTATTTGATGGACAACCAGACACAGTTAATATATTAGCACAGAAAAAAAAATCATGACATATTCCTAAAAATTTATGAGTGTAACTCTTATCCCAAGAACTCCTGAATGAAGGTTTTATAAAAAGTATTTTTAAAATGCAGTACTAATATTTCACAATCTTTACTGAGCTAGTCACTGTTGTGAAGTTCGGCATCAGTCTGAAAGCAACTGATCTCAGTTTCAGACTGACTGATCTCTGATTACCACTCGGAATTACTTACTCCTCTGCCTAACTTAGCTCAGCTTATCAGGAAATTTTGTCCTTTATGAAAGTGCCTGGGATTGATAACTGCAATGGCAAGTTAATTTTTTTCCCTCATTTTCTTGTTTTCTTTACATAACTGCAAAGCTTTATTCATCCTTAGGGCTGGGGTGGGGCTCCCTGGTGCTTCCCTCTACTATGCTTCCAGACTTCTGCTGGTTTTCTCTCAGTTGTGATAGCTCATCCAGTCTCTTTTTTCCTTCATTTCCTACCCTCAACTCCTCCTCTGACTGGGTTTAAGGTAACTGTAGCACTTGCCTTCATAGGCTCTGCCAAGTATCAGGGCAGAGTATCACGGCATCTGGTGATCTTGATGAGCGCCCAAAGCACCATTTTGGCTGTGACTTTTGCACCAGAATCTTTATAGGAAGACAGAACCAGGCAGCTGGACTGGTTTTACTTTATAGTTATATACCACTTATGGCAAGTGAAAAGATAAATAAGGAGCCTGGACCAGGGCTGAAAACTTGGGCCTGGCTGATGCAAATTGAAATTTTATTTATTAGTTCATTGGCTCATCATCTAATCAACAAACATGTAGACTGGGTCTTCTGATTGGCTGAGTAGAGTACCATGACATTACATAATTCTCATGACAATTTCAGTTACCTCTTTCAGGCTCAGTGACTGAAGAAAAATCTAAGACTAGTGTTCTGAAAAAAGTTGAAGCAAAATTCAAAGGCAAGTCCTATCTTTGGGACTTTTTTCTTATACTTTGTGAGACTGTTGTCTCTGTGTTGGCTATTGTTGGTTGTTAACTTGACTACACCTGGAGTGAGCTACAATCTAGAAATGGAGAACACACCTGCAAGTGATTGCTTGCTTGGTTTTTAAGTGCATGAATTCACTTCTAGTCCAGATATTTGAGGTAAGAATACACACACCTTTGAGTCAAACCTTGAGGTGGGAAGACACACCTTTAATTTGGCCACATCTTCTACTGGAAATCTATATAAGTACATAGAAGAATGAAATTTTTATTCTTTTTTTTGATTTTTTAAAAAAGATTTATTTATTTATATGAGCATTTATTTATATGTATACACTGTAACTGTTTTCAAACACACCAGAAGAAGGTATTGGATCCTATTACAGATGGTTGTGAGCCACCATTTGGGTGCTGGGAATTGAACTCAGGACCTCTGAAAGAACAGTCAATTCTTAACCAATCTTAACCACTGATTCACCTCTCCAGCCATACTTTATTTATTTATTTATTTATTTATTTATTTATTTATTTATTGGATATTTTATTTACAATACAGATGTCATCCCCTTTCCCCATTTCTCCTCCCTAGAACCCCCTATCCTATACCCCATCTTCCTTTATGCTTTTATTATATCATTTTGATTACATGCCTGTATTAAGGTCAGTTTTAGGTTGAGGGTCTAGCAATACAATAGATGCAAATAGTTGAGGAACAAGCAATAAAATAAGCACAACTAGCCAAAGAAAAAGCAAGGCATTAAATCCAGTTACATGAACACTTCCACGAACACTGTTTCTAAAGGCTTATCAGGATGACTGAAGTATCTGAGCCTACTTCTCTATCCTAGCCCAAGATCATTTTCATGTCTGAAGCCTACTTCCTTGTTCTAACCTAAAATTTAGATTCCTGTCTGAAATTACTTCTTTTTTCTGGCCTAATATTTAGATTCTTGCCTGAGATTACTATTTTGTTCTAGTCTAATGTCAAATTCATGCTTGAAGCCTACTTCCTTGTCCTTGGCCAATGTCATATTTCTGCCATGTAGCCCATTTCCTTGTCCTTGGCCCATGTCAACTTCTTGCCAAGCAGCTCCAAAGGCTTTCCACCTCTCTTCCTTTTTTATTTCATTAACAAGACTGAGCGGGTCTTAGGTCTAGGTCATTCTGACAAGAATGCCTTTCTTTCCCGTCATGGAATACACATTATCAAAGGCAATGTACTTATGTCTTAGGTTGTTAAGGCTTTGTGCAGAATTTTACCTGTCCTTGGCTTGCTGGCCTGTTAATTTAATAACTCTGTCTGGGAGTCCATTTTCCAGTTTAAGCCATGTATTTTAGCTGCCAACATGTTGTTAAAGATAAGCTTTAACATGGTGGGCAGGAATAAAAGTATTCCCAGGCCAAGAAGGGCTAGCCTGGTCAAGCTATATATGCCATTCCTGAGGTTTGACCAAAATGGAAATACTGAGCTCAGGCCATGGATAATTTTATCAGCATTATCTGCAGCATCAAAGTTCAACAGAGTAGCATTCTTTAAATTCTTAATCTCACTATGTAAAGTTAACACACCCAGAGAGGTGTTAGAATTATGCCAAATATTCTACAGGTGTCTTTAAACTTTTTTCTAATTATAAGGACAATCACTGTGAATTTCAAAAGTAACACTGCTCCAATGATATTTGTCATGACACTTGGGATGACTCCTAACTCTTGAACTCTGAACCTCCTTCAGATAATTTGAATGGGTTATAGAGCATCATTCATTGTTCCAGATACCTATATAAATCCTTTTGTATACTCAATACATTAGTAACATTTTTTTTTTTGCTAGATGGTTAACAAAAATAATTGTCTTAACTCCTTGTGTCAATGCTATTGCATAAGCAGTGGTGCTAGCAATTGATGGAATTAAAGCTGTTATACCAGCAATAATCAAGCCTGCTACTCTCTTGCTTCTGCTTAAAGCCTAACTCACTTCTTCCAGCACTTTCAAGCTTTTTTTTCAGAGAATCAAGGTTTTCTAAGGTTTTGTTCTTTGCTTGCTTGTTGTCACCTTGGTAACACATCCATTCTTTCACTGACATCAAAGCCTCTTCTTCAGGATTCCTAAATCTACTGAAGACCAGGTGAGACATCAAAGATTGTGGACTGAACAACTACTGGATTCTTGGACTTCCATTTCAAGCACGCCATTGGTGGATTAGTTGGATTGCAGGTTGTATGTTGTTTCAATAAATTCACTTTTTAGATAGAGATTTGTTCTATAAGTTTTGTTACTCTAGAGAACTCTAACCAATACACTATCTCCAAATGAAAAGTAGCTAAGGGTATAGCTCAGCAATAGAGGACATGCTTAGTATGTACAAGGTTGAATTTCTAGTATCAAAAAAAATCATTATAATTATAAAATCCCTTAAAAGTTACTAGTAATTACAGTGATTTTCTGTTATATTTACTTAAAACAAGACTTTTAGAAAATGCTTTATAGACTCTGCTCTTTCTTTCCGATCCACCATCGTGGGTGGAGCAGCAGCAACAATGCAGATTTTTGTGATGACTCTTACAAGGAAAACAATCACACAGGAGGTTGAACCCTCAGACACATTAGAAAACGAAAAGGCCAAGATCCAGGATAAGGAAGGAATTTCTCCTGATCTTTGTTGGTAAGCAACTGAAAGATAGCTGTTCTGAAAAAGGTTCTGAAAAAATGACAAGCAGAAAAATGTTGAAAATTGCAATAACCAGAGGTTACTATATGGAACAGGTATTAAATCTGTTATAAATCTACAATAGCTACAATGCCATTGTCCTGGAATATGATATAGATAAATCAATAAAGAAATAATAAAAGCTCTATAGGCAGATACATAAAATAACTTACTGTATAATAAATGTGGCATTGGGCACTCTGGTTTAACTGATAAATGGTACTGAGACAACTAGAGAGCCAGGTCACATAAAGGAAATTTATATGGTTCTTAATTCTATGAAAAAAAAAAGACCAACTTCATACTTAAGAGAAATACATATTAAAACCCTAATAAAATATTATCTTTTCGCCCATCAACTTAGCAAAGATAGAGACATGAACAAAGATTTTTAAAAATAAGATTCATATATATATTTTAACTTTATCTGTGTATATGTATATCTGTATGTCTGCAGGTGTATACCACATGTATGTAGATATCCATAGATGTCGAAAGAGGGTATGAGATCCTCTGGAGCTGGAGTTACAGACAGTTGTGAGTTATCTGATATAGGTGGTAGATGGAAATAGACCTCAGGTCCTCTGCAAGAGTAGCAGGTCCCCTTATAGATTGAGCTATCTCTCCAGCTCCTTGAACAAGGCTTTGAAGAACCAGTTTTTCCAAGTACTGATATAAGTAATGTGAATGACTACAGTTACTATACAAAATTTATTAAAAATATCCCAATTCACCTACATATCTGAGTAAATAAAATATTTACCTGGAAATTTCCTACAACTAGTGGCAAGGGAGTGAGATTACTATTTAATTCCATGTGTACCCTTTATGCCTTCTGAATTTTATATGTAGTATAGGCCTAAAATTCAATTTAAAATAAAAGTGGTGGTGCCCACAACTCATTTTTCCTATTCATTTCATTTTATTTTTAGTCAGATACAAACTCAGCACATAAAAGTTTAATTCTGCACTTTATTTCTTTTTTTCTATAGTCCAATGATTTCAGGTCATGCTTTCAAATTTCCAACAAGCTTTTTCAAGTGTTGTTTAGGTTTGCTGCCATTTTTCATTTCTTATGGGTTATGATTACTTCTGACTCTTGATTTACTTTGGGAGCTAATCCATGAGGAAACTGCAAGACATTTCCATGTGGTAGATACAGACCTACATCACTGGCAAAGCAAGACTGAAAATTATAGAACACAGAAGCAGGCAGATTTCTGAGTTCGAAGCCAGCCTGGTCTACAGAGTGAGTTCCAGGACAGCCAGGGCTACACAGAGAAACCCTGCCTCGAAAAACCAAAAAAAAGAAAAAAGAAAAAAAAGCTTCAGAATGACCAAGTCACATAACAACACCCCTTTAAGATAACATGACTTATTAGAAAGTCATATAACAGTATGTTCTTTCTTTCCCATAACTCCCTTCCTTTATGATCTGTGAGCAAAGAGATGCTTTGGAGTAGATTAAGACGGTGATAAGATACTAGATACAAAATATGTACAACTTACAGAATCCTGGCAGCTTCCAACATGTTTTAGCAAACCAGATCTTGCATAGAGGCCCAAGTAAGAGATTAATGTTAAATCTAATTTTTAACCGCTAAGGTGAGAGAGGATCTTGTTTTCAGTTGGAATTAAAAAACCCAGTGATTTGAGAAATTGTCTTTATTTTTATGTTGCTTTGATAGTACATTGTTCTTAGGATTTCTATTGCTGTGAAAAGACAACATGATCACAGCAACTCTTAGAAAGAAAAGATTTAATTGTGGCTGACTTACAGTTCATAGATTTAGTCCATCATCATCATGGCAAGAAGCATGGTGGCATGCAGGCAGACATGGTGCTACTGGAGAGGTAGCTGAGAGTTCTACATCTGGATCCTGAGGCAGCAGGAAGAGATTCTGAGCCACTTGCCTGGCTTGAGCATCAAGATCTCAAAGCCTGCCCTCAGTGGCACACTTTCTTGAACAGTACCACACCTACTCCAACAACTCCATAAGTCGTAATATAGCCACTCCCTAGTGACCAAACATTCAAACTCATGAGTCTATGGGGGCCATTCCTATTTAAACCACCACAAGACTCATCAAAAGCAACTCAGAGGAGGGTTTATTTGACTTACCTGTTATTTGCCCATCATCAAGGGAAGCCAAGATAAGAACTCAAGGCAGGAACTGGAGCAGAGAGCATGGAGGAATGTTGCTCACTTGCTTGTTTAGCTACTTTCCTTACACAACTCAGGCTGACCTGATCCGGGGTAGTGCCACTCACAGTGCACTGGGCTCTCTCATATCAATCAGAAATCAAGAAAATGCCCCCAGGACATCCTCGCAGGCCAATCTGATGGGAGTAATTTCACAGTTGAGATTCTCTCAGATTTGTCTATGTCCATGTCCAGTTGACAATGACTAACTATGATAGCTGCTATAAATAGTAGAAACATTAGCAGAGTTTGATAAAACAACATTTCTTTAAGGTTTTATAATTTGAATAAGTCAGAGTAAGGGTGTTAGAACTATTTATGTCACTGGAAAAATTAAGAAAATAGAACAGCTTAAAGAATTAACTGTTTCATTCAACAAACACTTACTGAATGTCTGCTTTTCACTAGGCTTCAGGCTATGGCAGCATCCACTCCAGGAAGACATGTCCCTGCATATCAAAGTGCACTGGCAGCTGTTTAATCCTTGCATTTTCTCACTGCATTGCCAGGTAGGTGGATGGAATGAATATGGGTATTTACAAGGACTGTCACACAGAGCCCTGGGACATTCAGACTTCAGCTTTGGAGAAGAGCTTAAGGAAAGTTTTCGTTGTTGTTGTTTTGTTTTGTTTTTGTTTTTAACCAGCAAATGGTGAAGTTTATTCTTACAGCTCCCTCTGTATCCTGAGCCATTAAGATGCCAATTGATTGCTAATTGCTCTGCATTATCCATAAGCCAGCTACAAACATGTTTAATGGCATGCTCTTTGTTGTAATTTAGGAGCAGCGACTGCTGTCTGTCTCTTTGTTCTTCAGAACTTTTTTTTTTCCCTGAGCCTACAAAGTGTTTGGCTGGCATGCAAGCGCCTGAGGAAGCTTAAGCAGAAACCAGGTCCCATGAGGTCTAATCCTGCCACACCCTAAAGTGGATAGAAGGCTGTGCCTTGCATGTGGAAGATGTGTCAGCCAGATTTGTGAGAAGTGCCACTGCACTGCAAGCCAGCTCTGCCAGAGGAGAATGCCACTTGCCAAGGACAAACCTGGAAATGGCCATGAAAATCACGTTTTCACTGTGTCTACACTGGTTGCAAGCACTTAGTGTAGAGACTGAAATGAAAATGACAGGGTACTGAGGACATCCTTTTCTACTGCTTAGTGGGGCTTCTGAATTTTTACTTCAGGATTTCTTTCTTTCTCTTTCTTTATTTCTCTGTCTTTCCCTTCCTTCCTTTCTCTCTCTCTCTCTCTCTCTCTCTCTCTCTCTCTCTCTCTCTCTCTCTTTCTTTCCTCATCCTCCTGCTTCTCCTTCTCCTCCTCCTCTTCCTCCTCCTTCTTTATGTCAGGCACCAGTATCTGATAATTAAGTCTAAAGCAAAAGTTTTACATGTCTGGAGATCTTAGTATCAATGACATCATTAGTCACCTCTTTAAATCTTTTTTCTTTCTCTTCATTTCATTGTGGCAGTGTCCTGTGTAGCACAAGATGGCCTTGACTATCCTCTTTAGCTGAGGATAAACTCCAAGTCCTTATTGCATCTAGCTAGCTGGGATTTCAGACAGGCACCACCATGAGCTTCTCAGATCATCACACGGTTTTCTTTTGCTTAATTTCTTCAAGATTTTGTTTTGAAGACATGTCCCATCTACATTGTGTTTTAGTCAGAGTATTGTGAGAACTAGTCAGTCCTCTATCATGTCTTGTCACCATAAACTCTCTAGTAATGCCATCCTAAAGCCAAGTTTTTGCTGCTGATAGAATCATATTCTTTATTTCCTAGATTTAAGGGATAAAGCATCTTCTTTATTAAAAGTAGATTTATTTTCATTCGTTGTAGATGCTCCTGGTTCCCCATGGGACTGCCTCCCTGACTAGTGGATGTGTGTTTTATCTTCTTGGAGTATTCACTGTTAGCGTGTAGCTTGCCCTTCCCTGGAGAATCGCTATTGCTAAATGAGAGCCTTTGTATTTTGTGAGATACATTACCAGTCTATAGGCACTGAGTGAGGAAGCATAAAAGTTAGCCCTTTGTCACAAGGCCAAATCTGAAGAGAAATTCCTGCTCCATGGCTCCATGTCGGTACAGGCTGCAGTTAGATTTAACTGGGACCACATTGTGCTCCACTTTCTTCTGCCTTACCTTGGTGCCTTCTTTCTGCTTCCCTTGGGAACATAAACACAAGAATGCCTGTCTCAGGCTCTGCATCAGGGGAACCTGACAATCACCCTCATTATGAATGTTTATGGCAGGTGGGTAAGACTCTGGGAGTGGTAATGTGATTGGAGAGGGCTTAGCACATAATTTACCCTAATAAGTGTTTGCTAAATGAATGGATTTTCCAGGCTTGCTGTTTGGATTAAAGGCACCACAGCTATTATCAGAAAATCTATTTCCCAAGAAGGGCCCAGCTCACTGACTCACTCCTAGACTTAAAATGGAATGACTAGGAAAATTTCTTAAGGCTTATTGCTGAACAGAAAGAAATTGATGATTGTTAATGATGTTAATTAATCAACAGGGATTATTCCATGCCAACTTTTCCCAGCGTGTCACTGAGTCCTCTGTCTGTGGTAAGTCTGGTGAGAAAACAATGGCAACAAACAACAACAAAACTCAAAGAACCTTTTATCTTCTGAGTCAAATATTATCTCAACACTGTGAAAAGAGTTAATCTGATGAAACAATTGGGGAAATTCTAAGATACTATATAATCCCAGGGGAAAACATATTTCATAGGTGACAGATTCTGAAAAGGCCCAGAGAAGTAAGTGTGGGTGTTCACCAGTTAGACAAGTCTGGGGGTTGGGCAGGAGAAAGATGCCATTCCAAGCTGGTAAAGCAGTAGGGACAAAGAAGTGGAGATAATTTTGAGGTTGCTAGTGTTTGCCAGCACATAGAAACCTAGAAATGTTCCCTCCATCTTTGTATTGTCACGAACATTTGCATTTCTGCTTATTACTCATGCATTTGTTCAACCAGTTCGCAACACTTTCTTGGACACCTGCTCTATTCAGGTGCTCCCATGTCTTGGAAATATAGTAATAAAGAAGATTCCTATCCTGACTTTCAAGGAACTGTCAGGTCAGCAATAGGCCATTGTAATATATAGTGGCTTTGGTTCTGTAGGAATAATAGGGTACTGAGAGAACTAGGGAGAGGCTATACCTCTCCCTATACCTGAAATCTATACCTGGAATAGAAAGGCTTCCTCAGTAAGTCATATCTATTTTGTGCCCTATAGGGTAGATAGAATTCAGCCAGCTAACAAGATTCAGGGAAAAAAGTTCTGAAGTCGCATGGGACATTGAGAGAACTGCAGTGTGAATGAATGGTATGTGTGTAGGGTAGTGAGACAATAATGAGGCTGGATAAGGAAGAGCCACAGACAAAGCAAAGGAGAACAGGCTTTCAGAGTCCATGACCACCACTCATTAAGCACTGAAATTACATAATAGGCGTCAGGCGAGGCACCAGCTGGAGGAGTTTGAAGACTAAGACACTGACCTGGATGGTAACTGACACACCATAGCTTCACCATCTCCTAGTAACTGATGGTGAGAGAGGAAAGATGACGTAATGGAGGTAGGTATTGTGTTAGGCTCCACAAAGCAGAAGCATAACCAGTGGAAACATGGGGACCTCAGAACTGGAATCAAGAGTTTCCAGATTTCTGTAGATTCTCATAAAGTTAGGGAACTTAAGAGGAAAATACAATTGTGGGGGAGACTAGGACTCGGTTTTCAACCTGTTGCGTTTGAAAATCTCGAGACTACTCAGCAAAAGCTCTTACATGGATGGATCTGGAAGTTAGAAGAGTGTTGACGTGCTAATAATATGTTGGGAGCCGACTTTAAGCAAAAAGTGGCTAGAAAGCAGCTATCAGCTTTACAGCCATCTTGAGCCATATACCCTGACATGAGACTTGGTTTTCAACAGCCTACAACAGCTGAAGCACACTCTGATATCCCATATAGCTTGTTTTGCTGTTAAGTGCCCCCAGCTGCAAGGAGCACGTGGTATCCATGCCTACAAGGCATGCGGTGCATGTGTTGTCCACGTGCTATCTACGCCATATATGCCTGTAAGGCACACGTGCTGTCCACACCTGTAAGGCTTACGTCATATCCACACCTGCAAGGCACGTGGTATCCACGCGCCTACAAGGCATGTGGCAAAAGTCTATAAATACCCAGGATTTACTTGTTGTAGTGTATATATGTGTGTGTGTGTGTGTGTGTGTGTGTGTGTGTGTGTGTGTGGTGTGAGGTGTAGAAGTAGTAAGTGTAGTGGTGTGTGTATGGTGGAGACAGTAAAGAAGACTTTACTACAGACCCTCTGGCTTGTCTCTATTCTTCGAGGCTCTTCCCCTTCTTCCCCCCACTCACTCTCTTGCTAAACCCGGACCTGCGGAACAGAGTGGGCCGCTATAGTTTGGCCCCCAAAAGTGGGCAAGAGTGGTCTGTTACAGTTAGCACGGGGCTTTTACAGTTTACAGAGGGTCCTTTACAGTCTGGCGCCAAGCGTAGGGCAGCTCAGGGTTTTTTACAGTTTGGCGCCCAACGTGGGGCTCCAGTACGCAGGGCTTTTACATTTTGGCGCCCAACGTGGGGCAGCTCAGGGTTTTTTACAGTTTGGTGCCTGACGTGGGGCGCCAGTAAGCAGGGCTTTTACAATAATAGATTTGGTGTCTCAACTAAGAAACAGCTTTTTACGCTACTGTGCTTAGTCATCGATGCTCTTCTCATCACAGTGCACCACTGTGCTTAGTCATCACCATCCTCCTTGCCTTATTAGAAAGTTTTACTTTATTAAGAGAAAATAGGATCTCCTCAGAAGTTTTACACAAAGTTTTGCAAATGGGCAAAACGTGTATTTTCCTGGTGCTGTGAGTCCCAGGCTTTTGTGAGGTTTCCTTGACTTTCTCTTTTCTAAAGTAGAAAACCAGAAACTAACGATGAATATCTCTTTTTTTCTCACTTTCCCTTTGTATCTTCACTCGTGGATAAGTTTTCATAGTTTGAGCCATAATATCTTTACCTTCCCCTTCCTCATTGCTAGTTTTGTAACAGATCATTACCTACTTGTGATTTAAATTTTTCTTACTGAGATTTCTCAACTTCCCAACACATATAACTCTACATCTGCCTTAAACTGGTATCACTTTGTTGATTTTTGCAATTCAGTTATATAAATCTCTGACTCAATTCAAAGCTCCTTATTCTTTAGTAAGTTAAATCTTCTCAGGTTCTGGAAGTTGGATGCAGAAAAGTAGAGTATGGCCCATCCTCTCTATCTTTCCTGTTTCAGTCAGTTTTACTGTAGGATAGCAGCATTGGGAGGGTGAGTGTGAGTGGAAAAACTTGGGTCATGCAACTGGAGCATGCACAACTGGAGCATGCTCAAGGTGGGAAGCTTGAAAGTATGGTTTTCAGCTGACATTCATTCTAAAGCCAAGAAAAAAGCCAGGTTCAGAACTAAATGTTTTAGTTAGGAGAGATGACAGAGGTTCTGGTTAGTCAACAAAATGATGGACTGGGTATTAGGACTATCTTGTACCTCACTGGTACAAGTTGGTATAATTATGCTCTAATTGTATTTTGAGAGAAAAGTTTTATTTTAACGGGAAGGGTGATATGTAGGAGGAGCTAAGATGGGGGGAGTACCGAGAGGAAGAGAAGGAGTAAGGAGAGGAGGAGAAGAATGAGAGGGGAAGCTAGGTGATGAGAGAGAAAGAGAGAGAAAGAGAGGTGGGGGACATGGAGGCAGATGTTAAGGTGTCTCCACCAGTCAAAGATAGTTGCTACATCTAGGTTGGGTATTTACACTTCTGATTGAGCATTACCAAACTTATAAAGCCTTTGATTAACATTTTGAAAAATTGTATAAGAGCAAAAAGGAAAAGGGGGCATGGGATAGGGGTTTTCAAGGGAGGGGAAAGGGAGAAAGGGGATGGCATCTGAAATGTAAATAAAATATCCAATAAAAAAAAGAAAAAAAATAAAGTGTTCAACTCCCCTTCGTTGAATATTTTTCCTGACTTAATCTCCAGATATAATAACCAGCCCCTGGTTAGATACTGTGGTATTGTAAGTGATGTTTGAAGCCTCTGTATCGCATGGAGGGCTGTCGTATCCACCTGTCACCTCTGATAGATAACCCTCTGTATTCTTATTGTAGCAGACCCTTATTACTGTTCATTTTGTATTAGAGACCTGGGCTAAGTCTATGGGAAACTTGGACTCCTTTCTTTTATTTTCTCAGCATAGATAAAAACTAGAAATGAGGCAACCTTCCTAATTTGTGACTCACCTATTTACTTTGTCTCAGAATCCTATATCTAAGATACTTTGTACATCTTCCTGGGAAGTGGTGCTGCCAGGTTTAGCAAAGTCTCATCACAGTTTCTTCTTTCTACATTTGCTTTCAGATTTTACAAGTGAATCATTGGGGGTATACCTGGCTTGGTTGGGCAAGGGAATGAGCCCACCTACTGCCCATCAAGACCATGAAGAGAGTGAATACAGACAACCTCAGATCTCCTTTCTTTATGCCTTCTGACAGATGGTCTATGATTCTTCGGAAATTTGTGAGCAAATCAGGGATGGTCACACCATAGTTTCCAGCTTTGAGTGGTCTCTTCTTGTTGACTGGCAGGGAAGGGTCTCAGCATCTACCACTCTTTAGTTTTACTATCTCTTAATTGGCACAAGAGGTACAATTTCTTGTCTATCCACATATTCTTCCTATTTTCACTTCAGTGAATTTAAAAGGTCAAATCAGATAGTCTCAGACTGTATTCTAATATCATTAAAAATCAGACATTTTAAATCTTCGTAGCATTGCCCCAATGAATAATGTAACCATTCCCTAAGTCTTGTTCTAACACATTTTCATGCTACAATACATTTACCTGTTATATCCTCTCTTCATTTCAATCACATCTCTTTTATTTGTTCTTTATGTCAAACTCATATTTCATCTTCTCTGTAGTCTCCAAAAAAACCTCCTAATCTGTGTACAACACACCACTATTTAATCCATCCAGTTCTGAGAATTTGTGGAAACCCTCCTGTTTAATCCACAGTCATTATAAATCTAGCAAAGCACTTTGAATACAGCAAATGTTCTACTGAAATGATAGGTAGGTGGATTGAGATCATGGCAAGAGCTTAAAAAAAAAAAAACTTAGACACTAACATAGTTGGGATCTATTTAAGATTTGGACAAAGAGGCATACAAATTTCTCAAGGTCATTCAGATTTGCAATTTATAAGATGCTCCTGGTGTGGTGTTTCAAAAACATATTCATTCCAGCAAAGCACACTGCTGGAACAGAGCTGCCCAGATGGGGACTGCCTGATGACAGGCTACTCTTGACTGTCAGAATAATGCACTAAAACATGAGCTTAGGACCTAAAAGGCTATGTTAGGAAATGGGGGTCTAAAAGAAGATCAAGTATGAGAAATGTGTGATGTAGTGTTCTAATCAGATAGACGAGGTGGTATGGCCAGGTACAGGGCTAGTTTTAGCTGTATATGGTGAAGCAGAAAGCAAGGTAACTTTAGCCAAATCCTTCTGGGCCAATTGGGTTCATATGGACACAAACAGGCACTCAAGCATCCTATACTGCATAGCCATGTGGTCAGAACCACCAGATATCTGAGCATCTGGGCTTCAACAAAGCAGCTCTGAACAACTTCATCTTCAAAGGTGAGTGTAGACAAAGGGCTTCAAAAAGGGTTCCAGGATCTCTCGGTAACACGTAAATCTGGCTACATTAAAAAGTTCTTGTGTACATGAACAGAGACTTAGCTGTTCTTTAAACAGCTCATTTGTTATCATGCCTGGACCTTATAAACAATGAAATGCCCATAGACACATGTCATTCCAAAAAATGTTTGAAAGATCATCTTGACACATCTAAATTTAATTTGATTTGCTAATTCTTAAGAACTAGGTCTAATAGTACCAGCTACATAGGCCCCAATCTTTCCTCAATCTACCTCCTTCCTCAAACAGTGCAGACACCTGCCTATTCAGATGATGCAATACTCATAGAAACCATTGATACCTACAAGGTCACATGCACAGGCAGACCATACATCTTCACCAAGCCTGCGGTCCTATACATTTTTCTTCCCGTGCTCCACAGCCTATACTGGACCTTGCAGCTGTTTTGGGTCACTCTTTGACCTACCAGCTACACTGTAGGTAGAACAGCTGTGGTCACAACTTAGTCCAGGAGTTGCTGCCAAGAGAGGAATGGAGCTAGTCTAGGGAACAGCTTTTTGTGAGTAGGTTAGGAATGTGGGTGGAGCCAGGGATAATGGGCACAGCTGATGTCACTTTTTCAAGAAGGCAGGAACCCCTTTCCTCCACAGAGAGATGAGTGAAGGCAGCTGCATGCTGCTGATGCATCAGCGAAAATAAGCTGGTAGACCTTGGCTTCAGGAGGAGCAGCTGCTGTGGTCTGGAGGGCAGCACCAGGTCACTGGGCCCTGATCCAGTGCCCATCCATCATAGTAAGAGGAGAATGCTGGTTATGGGAGTTGGTAAAGTTTTCTGATTCATTGTATTTGTGAACAAGTGTGTTATCTCACGTGTGTGTGTGTGTGTGTGTGTGTGTGTGTGTGTGTGTGTGTGTG
>JANHMN010000004.1:63554663-63579219 GCA_030674055.1 Rhabdomys pumilio
GTGTGTGTGTGTGTGTGTGTGTGTGTGTGTGTGTGTGTGTGTGTGCTGGGGGACACAGTCTCACCTTTCCCGGTATGCATGGACATTATCCTAAAGGTTTATTTTTTTCTTTTGCAGCTTCTGACCAGTAGGAAAAGCTGAGTATTGGTGGCACTGAATGAACATATCTAATGTCCTTGTCCTTGCTTTGAGAGCTTATGCTCTCATTGTCTCTGAATAGTCAGTACCCCGACTAACCACAGTCTCTCTAGACCACTTCATCTCATGCGTGATTAAGTCTCCTTTTTTTCTATCCAGTTCAAAGGAGCATAGTGGGGCAATGAACCCTCACTCTTTTAGAATACATTTGATATTTGAGAATCAATGAATGAGGCTATAGCAAGATTCAATCCTGGCCATTAAATACCAACTGAAGACACAGGTAATGTGTCTTTAACACAGGAGTTTGTGTTTAGTAAATTATTTAAGAAAGGACTCCACTGGTCATTAGATTTTACTATATTGAATATTCAGGCTTTCACTATATTTTAGCTATATTAATAGTATAAACAATGAATTTCAGCATCACAGTTTTATACATTCTTAAGGTGCACTTTGAACATATACTGTCTGCTCAGCCCTCCTCTTTCTCTTGTCTTTACACTCCCATATATGTCCAATGTCCTTCAGTAGTTCTTCTGACTCTCAGCCAGGCCTTCATTAAGAGCTTCTGTCCAGACAGTCTGCTATCACTTGCACTGACACTGTGACTGGGCCTGTGGCTCCAGGAAGACCATGTTTCCTGATAAAACCAACAGATGCTGAGCGCCTTTATCTTTGACAAACATCACGAAACTTTGAACCCCTGTGCCTTTTCCTTCTTCCCGTCTTGGACCTCAGCAGACACATTTGCTGTCCTTGGCTCAGCAATGGGATTGGCCATTCTTTGAATTTACTCCTTCTTGGCCATCTTCTCAGCAACAGCTGCCTTCTCAGCTTGACTTCGATCTCCATGAATCCTATGGATAAATCCGTAAGCTGAATGCACCTGTGCCTGGCAGCTGGAAATTAGAATCTCTCACTATGTGATGTACCTCCCTTCTTGAGAAGGGAGTAGGCAACAGAGCTTTAAAATTAATATTTGAATTGAACCGCTACTCTTACAAAAGTCACTGCCATCAAATTTCTTCTCCCAGCATGCTATTTGAATATCACCATCCAAAATAAGATCTCATACTAAAGTATAAAGGACTACTAAGAGGTCAGTCAAATATGTGGCTCTTGAAGCAATGAGTTTGGAGAAAGGGGGCTTATTTACTTTGGTTTCCATTTTCTGAAGGTTCTGTACTGGCAGGTCTGTAATATTCTGATATGGGTATTTTTATTCTTTTTTTTTTTTTCTTATGGATGAAACCAACTTTTCCAAAGTCTGAGGTTATAAGAAGCTTCTGTAGAAACTCCACTTTTCTTTTAGGGTTAAATTCAGTAATAGGATCTTCTACAGTAGACAAGGTATGATAGCTGACTCCTCCACTTCATATACTCTGCAGGACCCTTGTGATTAGCTTTGTTCACATTCATTACAGTTACCAGATAACATAGGAAATATTTTCCAATGGAAAATTTCCTTTTTGTGCAAACTTCATAAGCAAAGAATATAAGGAACAGCTGTTTATAGTCTTTTTAATTAATGCATTGTAACTAACAAGTTTGATATCTTATAGACATCAATTTTCCATCTCAACATCCCAAGATGATGGTTATTTGCAATGTATTATGATTAAAAATGTTGGCATTAGACATTGTGTTACTTTTCTCATTGCTGTGATAGAATACCTGACAAAGGCAGCTAAGGAGAGGAAGCGTTCATACTTTGAGGGCACAGCCTGTTATGGTAAGTCATGGTGGCAAAAGTTCGAGGTGACCAGTTACATTACCTCCACAGTCAGGGAGCAGAGAGATGAGCTCACTTTTCCTTTGTGTTCAGTCTGGGATTCCAACACATGGAATGGCACTGCCCAAATTTAGGGTGGGCGTTCACTCCTCAGTTCATGAATTCTAGAAATTCACTCACAGATATGCCCACAGGTTCATTATCTAGGCACTTTTGGATCCCCAAAGACAACAATTAATAGTAAGCACAAGTCTACCATTTGTCAACCTGGCAAATACAAATATTAGCTGCAAGCCAATATCTTCTGCCTCTTGTTCCCATAGGCTCATGCCCACGTTGTGATGCAAAAAAAAATGTAATTCAGTCCAACTTCAAAAGAGCCAGTGGACCTTAACTGTCCTAGCACTGTTCCCAATTGTGCTCTCATCTGAGATTCAGGGGCCTCTCAACTGTGAGCCCCTAGAACATTAAAATAATGAGTTACTCAGTTCTGGAATACACTGTTACATAGAATATTACCATTCAAAAGTGGAAGGGTAGGGCATTGGGCTCATCTCATTCCATGTATGAGGCTTTTCTTGGGATGTCCTATAGTGCTGGCATTTCTAACATCATGGGCTCTCCATGGAAACTCAGGCTTCACTGTCACAGGTTTATGCACTAGCTCCCTAGAGTTTGCTTTCACCGAATCTGTCGTAGTTTACTTTCTATCACTGTGTTAAACACCATCACCAAAAGCAATGAATGAAAGACAGAATTTACTTTATCTTGTACTTCCTCAGCACAGTCAACCACTGCAAAACATCATAGCAAGAACTCAAGGCAGGCACCTGGCTTCAGAGTCAGACTCTGAAGCTGAGATCATGAATAAATGCCTCCTACTGGCTTGCTCCTGGCTAGCCTGCTTTCTTGTACAGTCTGGAAATGACCTCATGGGTGACACTGACCACAGTGGTCTGGGCCCTCCCACATGAACCATTAAGCAAGAAGAATTTTCATAGGCTTGCTTACAGGCAAATACTATGGAATTTATATGGAAATATCCCTGGTTCCCTCTTCCTAGACTGAGAAAGCCTTTGAAGGCATCATGGCAGGCAGAGAAAAGATCCACAAAAAGGGTCAGAATCTGGATTTCTGATGGCATTGAAGACCTATAGACTCATAGCCAATCCAGGCTATTTACCTTGAGAGAAAAGATCTGAGTGGAGGGTTCTCAGCTGACATTCATTCTAAAGCCAAGAAAAAGCCAGGTTCAAAACTAAGTGTTCTAGTCAAGAGAGACGGCAGAGGTTCTGGCTAGTCAACAAAAAGATGGACTGGGTATTAAGAGTATCTTGTACCTCACTGGTACAAATAGGAATAATTATGCTCTAATTGTATTCTGAGAGAAAAGCTTTAACAGGAAGGGTAATATGTAGGAGGAGCTAAGGGGAAAGGAGCACCGAGAGGAAAAGATGGAGTAAGGAGAGGAGAAGATGAAGTAGATGAGAAGCTCAGTAATGAGAGAGAAAAAGAGAGAGAAAGAGAGAGGGGGCATGGAGGCAGAAGTTCACATGTCTTCACTAGTCAAAGACAGTTTACATAGCTAGGTTGGGTATTAGGTTACACTTCTGATTGAGCATTACCATACTTATAAAGCCCTTGATCAACATTTAAAAAAATTGTATAAAAGCCAAAGGGGGGGGGGGGGGGGGGGCATGGGATAGGGGTTTTCTGGGGAGGGGAAATGCGGAAAGGGATTGGCATCTGAAATGTAAATAAAAAAAATAAACTTAGACAAAAGTAAAAAAAAAAAAAAAAGAAAAAGAAAGAAAGAAAACTCAGTTGAGATCGATATCATTAACCTGGATCAAACTTTGGGAAGTCTGATGCCAAGTGGCTTATTTTCTAATATAATTTGGGGGGAAAATTCTGGTGTAACATAGTCCCCAGTACACAAGGAGGCAAAAATTACATTGAGACTCGATTTAAGAGTACATGGCATTTCTTCCACAAAGATGGGTCTGGAAATAGGCTACCTATATTAGCTTACGGGCCTAAGGAAGGGTGTGGTGGCCTGGTCTTGGTCAAACAGATAGTAGAAATTTCATTTGGGTTATTAGTCACCATTTGGTCCTGGGTGTAGGAGCTTGTGGGAACACTTGGCTATACAGATAATTTAAGGGTCATTTATACCAATATTTATAGCCAATCCTGGTTGAGGGAGCTTGAGGGAGATCCTGGCTATACAGGTAATGAAAATGTCATTTAGATTACTATCCTCCGCCAGTCTTGGCCCAAAAGATACTATAGATCACCAGACTATTTGTCACCTCCAATCCCCAGCCTTCTAGAAAAACATGCCGACCTTCCCTCTGAAAGGAACATCTTGGGTGTTTAACATTTGTGGTTTCTCTGGAGATCCATGGGCCAAAAGGCCTTCCTGCTCTCAACACTAGATGACCCCAGATTGTGTCAATTTGACAAAAATCTTACCATCACAAAATCTAACTCTAGCACACATTGCTTGGTCTCAGTAGCTTCTGGGTTCTTGGCACAAGCCTCTGTGATCTTGTCACTCTTCCATCTATCATAACTGTAAAAACAGTACTATGTGGATGTCACTGACAACTTCTGCTGACAGCTCAATATGTACCCTGCCCCTTTGGACTACACATGCTGCCTTAGCCAATGTACGCCATCTGGGCTGACCCTAAGTGTCTGTGTTTGAGCAGGGAACCCCTCAAGTGGCATTTTAATTTCAAATAAATGCATTTTCACAAGGTGAAGCCCTTGATGAATAGAGTCTTGCCCTGGGGGGTGGGGTACCTTTCCTGTTGTCCTAATGCAGAAAGGCTTCTCTTCATTTGTGCTGATTGCTTTAACAGATACAGTTGCTTTCCTATCATCTATATTGGTTTTTACTCTACCACTCCCCAATTTCCCTTCCAGACAGCATGATTTTCACATCTCCTTGGTCCACTGTTACCCTGTTTCTCTGTAGACTTGGGTGAGAGTAGTAAGCAGTAGCCTTGCCACAGCCTGAATAATAGTTATTCTGTCTCGAGATTTTCTTAGCCAAAACAAATCAGTCCTTTACATGTTTGAATTCTATGTTATCAAGGACACAGGCAGAACATAGCTCTAGTCTCTGTTAGACCATAACATGAATGGCTTTGAACCCTGAGTCTGTGTTTGCTGAAATTTCAGGAGCCAGACTTGTATTCTTTGTATTCCTCTCAACAGTCTGCTCTTCCGGACTCCCACCAGAATGGCCCATTAAGCTGTGCTTACATCATTCTAGCATTTTTTTTAGCCTGAAGTTCTAAACTCTTCAATGTTCTTCTCCATAAACCAGTTCCAGTGGCCTGAAAACCACATGGCCAGGTTTATCGCAGCATCTCCACTTTCTGTACTCACTTCCTGCATCAGTTACTTTTCTCATTACTGTGCCAAAATAAAATACCTAATAACAGCAACTTAGGGAGTAAGCAACTTATTTTGGCTTACAGTTTTAGGGCTCATCCCTTATGGTAGGGATGCCATGGCAACCCGAGCATAGCTGTATATATGGTATGTGCATATGGGTAGGTTTTCTTTATATACAGTTTGACACCTTAAAATCCCTTTCACACTGGGGAAGCCTGTCTTAGGCCTAGGTCTGAGGTTAGTTGATTCTTCAAGGTAATTTGGGTTCAAAAGCACCTTCAGTACACATATGAACCATTCTAGAGACTTACCTCCTTCATGGAGCCCTGGCTTTCTTGGAGGCAATGATCCCAGGGCCAAGAGCCAGCCAGCCAGGAAGCACTACTACAGTTTAGAGCCAGTACAGATTATGCAAAAGCACTCATCCTAAACTGTTGACAACCTCAGACCCCTTTTCCATGGAAACTCTAGTATAGGCTCTGTTGGAGACTTCCCCCACCCCCATGATGTCTTCTGCTTCCTGCCTATTCTGTGTCTTCCCCCAAGTGGTGCTACGTGGTCTGTAATGTTCTTTCTAGCAGCTGTGAGAACAGTGAGCTTTGTTTTTTTTTTCCTGAGCCTCTCCTCTGTCCTCTCCATGTCTGCACCTGACTGCACATCCCACCCAAGAGCGCAGAGCAGTTTCCCACAGAACTGAACTTATAATTTGTGCATGTCTTTGTGGCAGCGGAGCTGACTGTTTTGGCAGGCAGCGTGCGAGTTGAGCCTGAGGAGTTAAGAAGAGTCAATGTACCCTTTGCTCCTCACCAGTGGGCAGAACACGAGCTCAGGACATGCAGCTGGGGGAAACTCTAAACTTCAGATTCCCAATTTGTGAATTTGTGAGGCTTTAGAACCACCACTGTGACGGCTGGTACTTAGTGGCAGCTGATGTCATCTGCCAGTTTTGCATATATTCCTCTTCATTTGTGAAGCCTCCCCACAGATGTTGTATCCCTTGTGATCACACCTGCAAACCTAAAACCAGCTTTTTTTTTTTTAATGGAATAGCAGATGTTTAGAAATTGGAACAGTTATACAATTGGACAGGAAAAAGAAGAAACGAAATCTGTTCCGCCTACTACTTTATCTGCACAAATGCCAAAAAACCAATCCCCCCCTTCACCCCTTTTTACCCGGGAACAAAAGATGAGCAACCCTAGCCTGTTCACATACAAAAACGGAAACATAGAGGGAGGCTTTGACACTGCATTTCTCTAAGTAATGATGGTTTGAATTCCAGCCCTGAGAGTCAAATCACCTTCGATGTATGGTTGCATGATAGTTCCGCCTCACCAGCAGGAAGTTAAAAAAAAAAATGCTTTCTAGTCATATGAAGGCACCACATTTGCTGATGCAAAAATGTGTCACTGTGCTAGGAAAGTTAATTAAGCAACAAGACACAACATGACGTGAATTATTGTGTAATAACTAATGCCTTTCATGCATTGAGACACAAATCTGAAGGCCAAGTAGCTCTCCAGCATCGGAGATTGAGTTATGCTACAATAACTCAAGCCCTGGAGTTTTCCAGTGAAGTGGGGTTGGGGTGAGACAGGAATGAAAACCAAGGACAAAAACTGATGCTTTGCAAATAAGAGAGAAAGAAAGGGAAGTCTATTCATATTTGCATCCACTACTCTTCAAACATTATGGCAAGCATTTGGGGGAAGAAAGACACTAGTGAACTTTAATCGCTGTTTATAGTTTTAACTTCCACTCTGGAGCTGGCTAAAAAAACCAAGCTTTGTCAGTAGTATCCGTGGGTATTAGGAAGTCCAGCAGCTCAGTGGGGTCTCTGTGACATGAAGGGAAAAATTATTCACTTATTTATGTCTTTGGATCCTTCATGTACTGCCTCTCATTCTGGGAAAACATGCATGCTGCTCTTGTGAGAAACAGTGGTCCAGAAACACATCTCCCATCCTTGAAAACGCCATTTATTTTGCTGTACCACTCACTAAATGGAGATGAGTAGTAAGCTTCAGAATTGATTCAACAAAGAAGGCCTGATTCCTCAAACTTGATTTTGACCCAAAGAACCAAAGACTGTATAAGCTGTCTAGAAAGCACAGCTTAAAGAATTAAATAGAATGAGACCATTTAGAATCCTACTCCAAAAGAGGGAGAAAAAAATAGGTCCTCTGAGAGATTTCCTTGCTGGCTGGTCTTCTCTTTCATGGGCATATTGATTTAATGAATGATGATGTACCTAACAAGTCCCAATTAGTGGATATGGTCCTGTTAATCTCACAGCTGGATAGCTTGACAGCCAATCAGATTGCTCTTTGTTAAAATCCAATTTAGCAAAAGCGTATCTATGAAGGCGGCAGCAGGACTTCCCTCTATCCCAGTGTGGGGATGTGGGACTGATTGAGATTGACAAGAATGTGACTTGTCCAGCCCCACTCCTCTCAAGCTGCAGGCAGAGCAGCCTCTTTGCTTCCCTCTCAGTCTCCCCCAGAACCTTCCGCCAGAGCCTGCACAGAGAAGAGCAGTTCAGCAAATCTGCCACTTCAGACTGTCAAGTTTGCTGGTAAGATTCCAAAATTCATAGTCAGACCATGTCTCCCTGCATACGACAAACATATGGTATTAGCGAATTTTACCCACACTGTATGAAGGAAACCACTCCAGAATGTGTTTGTTATTCCTAGAGTTAACTCTGTTGCCTTCTACTGTGGCACTGATATTACTCCTCTTTGGTCCTATCTGAGATGCATATTTTAACATTAATTTCTCTTCCTAAATGGAACATAGCATTCTTACATTTGTGATAGAATTCTTACTTGATTTGATGAGTTGCTGTCTGCTGTCTTCAGTGGACAGGTGGGAATCTTATAAGTTTCCCCAATCAGCTTATAAATATGTATTCTGTACTTGGCTGACAAGCGTTCCAGAGGGACAATGTGTTGATCAACAAAGATAGTCTATAATGGAGAACATCAAGCTTTCTGTCAAGACCAAGTGATAAATGACTTGGGTTTTAAGTCCTATTGTGACTGTGAGGTTTGGTGTACAGACAGCTGTATACAGCATGGGAAAGGGCGCGTTGGGCTGTTAGGATGAAACTACATGAGTAGGTAGCAGGCAAGCTTTGACTCAAAAGTGATTGTTTTATAACTTGCAGTGTTAGGAGTCCAAGGAAGACAGATATAGTTTTGTCCCCTCTTTGGCGTCTCCAGAGTTGACAGGTAGTGAGGTCAGGACCTAAGATCAGCAGAGCAGGAAGTGGATCAAGAACTTAGGGTTGGCTACATAGGGGCTTGGGCTTGCTTTTAGCTACTTTCCTTAATGTCACTTTGGAAAAGTTATTTGCTGTTTCAGAGCTGCACTTTCTCCATGTTTGCAAGGGCAATTGCCTTGGAAAGGGCCAAGTATGGTAGCCACTCATGTGTTTGTGCTCTTCTATTGCCACTGGGCTCAGAGTTAGACATATTTACCAGTTTTTTTTTTTTTTTCTGTAGTGTGTTTCCATGTGATCTCTTCATTAGACAGCATGGTAAGGACTGATTCAGATCTACTGCCATGAAATTAATGGGTCCATTTTCATAGTCACGTGGTGGTGAGGCCTTCAGCACAGGAACAAGACTAAAATGAAACACAGAGTTGGAAAAACAACAGGGAGAAGCTCTCAGCTCTGGACTGCTGCTTGGAGCTGCTTCTTCTTGATGAGCTGAAACCCTGGCAGGGTTGTGGTACAACGGAGAAATACATGTTGTTCCTGGAGATGTTCATGCCAGTGTTTTCTTACTTCATTAGGTTAGTCCAAACTAGACACCGCAGTGTCTAACCCACAAGCTTCTTGTGGAGATATACAATAATTCATGTGAGGTGCTTGGCATTTAATGGGTACTCTATAAAAGAGAGCTTTTATTTGTTTCATTATTCAGATGGGCCATGGCAAAATTGGCCTTTCGCTAATCCATTTGCCTATCTGTCATAGAATGATCCTCACAAAACAAAAAAATCTGATTATGTCACTCTCCATCTATTTTCTGTACATTATAATTATACTTATAAGTGTGTGTGTGCGTGCGTGCGTGTGTGTGTGTGTGTGTTTGCATGTTTGCAAAGTATATGTGTGTTGGGGCACACGCATGCCACAGCATACGTACAGAGACAAAAGAACAGTTCTGTAGAGTCAGTTCTCTCTTCCTACCTTTACAAGAATTACGGGAATTGAACTAATGTGGTCAGGCTTGCTTGGCAAGCAGCTTTGCTTGCTTAGCCATCTCATCAGCCCAGTCATCTCCCATTTCAGACTGATTAGCGAGCCAATTCTTAACTGTTTAGATATAAATGAAAGCTCTCCCCTTAACGTTGGAGGCACTTGCAATCGGATCATTGCTAACATCCCAGCTGTATCTCATGGCTGCTTCTCTTGCTATTTCCACTACTACATGCATTTCTGCTGTTATCCAGACATGCTCTCATCACTGGAAAACCCCAGCGTGCTTCACTCTACGTAGTTTATAAAAAAAAAAAAAAAAACCAAAACTATAAACGAATAAGAGATAATTAGGACCATGAAGAAGCAATTCACGGAAATATACAGTTAACAATTTATAAAAAGATATTCAACCTGACTTTAAATAAATGAAAATTAAAATAAAAATGTTTAATTTTATGGATAATATTAGAAATATTAAAAATGACCCTTTATCTGTTGTAGACTACTACACCGTATAAATCTTCTGTTAAATACAGGTATCATTTGACTAAGTCATTTACTTAGTTACTGTGAAACTTTGTTGAATGATGGTTTGCTGAGTCCTCCTCAGCCCCAAGGACTTATCTGACTGGGGACTGTAAGGGAATAAAGAAAACACAAATAGACATAGAAAATCTAGGACTCTGGTGGATTGGGCTCTCTGATGGGGAAACCACAGTATTCAGGAGCTCAGTGTGTTTATCCCACAGAGTTGAACAGGGAGGCAGGGTCATTGCATACAGCTGAACAGGGAGTCAGCATCTATGGTACACAACTGACTAAGGAGGCAGGTTAGTTAATCTCAGTAGGAGCAGTCTCTGTACGGTAGAAGTCTGCAAACCATAAATACCTGAGGGGAGAAAGCCATGGTGGACATTTGTCATGGCTGAGTATTCTTCTTTTAAGGATATAATATGAATTGATTTTGTTTTGTGAATATTGCCATTTTTCCCAACGTATTTTTTCTAAGTGACTTTTCATGACTGTTAGGAGTCCTGTTGCTTTTGTCATTATTCTCTGTGACTCTATAGTCAGTTTCTTATTAGTTTGTACAGTTTTAAGTTGACTCTTGGGTTTTCTATGCAGAAAACATAGAGCAGCCTCTATATTGATTCCTTTTATTGTTACAAGCTGTAGCTCCCCTTTCTTTCTGCTATGTGGCATACTCCTGGGTATGCATGTATGCAAATACACAAACCCATGTGTGTTAAAATGGAGGCTAGAGGCTAATAAATCAGGTGTCAGAATTTGTTCTCCACCTTTTGAGACAGGTCTCTCACTGAATCTGGAGCTCCATGCTTAGGCTATACTGGCTGTCCAGTGAGCCTTAGAGATTCACCCATCCCAGCCTTCCACACTAGCTATGGCAGTTCAGATGACATAGCAACATCCAGGGTTTACATGGATGCTGGGGATCCAAATTCATGTTCCTATGCCTGAGTAAGCACTTTACTCACTGACCATATATCCAGCCCCTCTCCTCCTCCTCTTCTCCCTCCTCCTCTCCTTCCTCCTCCTTCTCCTCTTCCTCCTCTTCCTCTTCTTCTTCTTCCTTATCCTTCTTCTTTTTCTCTCTCCTCCTCCTCATCCCCCTTTCCCCCCCCCTCAGGTTGTCTATATTAGTGCTTCTGATTCACTGTTATGGAATGCTTTATCTGTCTTTGGGAAACTCTTCTATCCTTAGCCAATCTTTGGTTACAGTTGATAAACATATTCGTGTGGCTACTTGTTGACATTTGACATTTTTGTTTGTATGCGCTGAGTCAAAAATGTAGTTAAGCAAAGCACTGAAGACAGATGTTTAAACTTGACTGGCTTTCCACTAACTGAGGGACTTCCTTTCTGGATCAGATAAGTCTCTGATACTGAAAAGAGGTCACAAGTGTTTTTTTTTTTTTTGTGTGTTGTTTTGTTTTTTGTTTTTTTTTTTGCTTCTCCCTATGTAACAAGTACTTTCATAACACATGTAATACCTTGCCCATTGCTTTTGAAAGCCTAAGTCAGGAGTCAGTCAGCAAATTATGGCTGACAGGCCAATCTGAGCCAATGTTTCTCTCTGTAAATAAAGTTTCACAGGAACACAGTGACACCTGTTTATTTACATATCAGCAATGGTAGCCTTCATACTACAGAAGTAGCTGTGTCATAGAGAGGGCCTAAAGTATTTATTATGTGGTCCTTCTTAGAAAAAAAAGAGAATCTACATATGTATAGTAATCTAAATAATAAACCATACTATATATTTTAGCATTTTTCTCAGCAGTACTGCACATACTCTCATCATGGGCTGCTCACAATGAAGACAGAGTGCGAAAGACATGCACACTATACCATCATGAAGTGCTAGCATCTCCAGACTTAAATAAATGTGATCATCTCAAAAGCAACGATGACATGAAGTAAAAACAATTCACACACAGTCACTATATACATTAATGGTGAGTTCATGGATCTGATTTTAAATAATAACTGAATTTGCATAATGCTATAATAGAAAATCCCTAAAATTTTGACAAATAACTCTCAGTAGTTTATATGTTTTAGTTCTAGCTCACCACTCTTTGAAGACTGATTTCATTCTTTGAGAATTCCATTCATCACTATAGTGTATCTTAATCATACCCATTCTTCATGCTCACCTCTAGTTTCTCCCGGTTTCCTTCCATACCCTTCATAAGAATTAATGAATTCTTATGTTTTTAAAAATATGTAACCCAGTGAGCAATTAGTTCTGTTCTTATTACAGGGGAATAAGAATAACTATTGGTCATCCTATTAAGGATTCTTGTTACTGAAGAAAACTGATTCTTCCCTCCAGAGCAACTGTTGAATGCTTAGAGGCTCTCAGCTAGGAGTGGAGCCTTGTGACTACTTTACCCATCTATCCTGGAATATATTGACAGGCTTGGTCTTATGCAGGTCTTACAGAGGCACCCACAGCTATTGAGAGTTCGTGGGCGTAGCATCCCTGTCATATCAAAGAGACACTATTTCATAGTAGTCCTCTTAGTCCTCTGGTTCTTAATAATCTCTCAACCCACCCTTCTATGATAGTGAAAAGGGGTGTTCTGTAGATGTCCTTTCTATGCATTGGTATTCCACAACCACATCTTTGTATTTAACCTATTGAAGTGTTGTTTTTTTTGTTTTTTTTTTTTTACCTATGCTACAAAAAGAGGCTTCTTCGATGAGGGTTGAGATCTATGGGTATAAATATAGGCTTTAGAAGGCAATTGAACATTATATAAATTTAGTAAAATGGTAGTAGTAGGTTTTTCCATTAGGGTCTATGACCTCTCCAGCATCAGATTCTTGTCTAGGTTTATAGTGGCAGGCATAAGTTTCCTCTTACTGAATGGACCTTAAATCGAATCAGACAGTGGTTGGTTATCCCCAAGACATTTGAGCCACTACTGCACTAGTGGGCATATTTTGTCAGGCCAACTCTTATTTCTGTTCATAGGGTTATAACTATATAGGTCTGTTGATAACTTTCCTCCCCTGATAACCTACATAATGCCTCCTGACACTATAAAAACTAGCTTTCAGGGAGAAGATTTCCAGATCATTACAGCATGATTTCTCTACCTAGTGAGACTGGTCTGCAGTATTTTCAGATGTAGGGTTTTGCCTTCAAGGTCTGTCAAGGTAACCAAGAGCAATGCTAATAGCCTGTATTATTTTGGGGGTTCTCTTGGAAGTTATATTATTATATATATAAATATATAAAATAAATATATAAATATATATATAGTTATATATAAAATAATAAGTTATATTATTTATATAACTATAGTAGTTATATAAAATAATATTTGTATGATTTCTTTGTTTTGTTTTTTTCCTTTTTTCCTATCTTTTTTTTATTATCAAATCATAATTTTTACTTTTTAACACAGGGGTTATAAACAAAAAAATGTGGATGTGGGGAAGGGGATGACAGAGGAGCATAGGTGTTCAGGGGGAGTATAGATATCTTTCAGAACAGGGTATCAGCTGGGTAAAGGTTCAGGGGACAGGTCACTATGACTCTGCCTATGATTCACTTGTCCTTATCTAAGTTGGTACTATCCGCCAAGGCTGCCTATTTACAAGGTCTATGACTACTCAGGCTGGTAGATTTCTACAAAAGCTGTCTGTTTACAATAGTTTATAGCCATCTATTTCAGTGTTTTTTCACAGAGACCCAAGACTTTGTGTTAGCAGGCATGTATGTCAGGCCTATTGCTGATTTTAGGCTTATGGCTTATTTTAGGCCTTCATTGTATAAGCAGAGCTGCCCCTGACATCTCCTCCCTTCTCCAGGTATAGAAGGACCGTGGTGATTCTAATCTTGTCAAGGAGAGAATAGAGGCCTGACCTCCAGTAATTAAAGGAGACCTTGTAATGGCTCCAGTCCTCCTGTTGTTGTCCAGTGAGGCATGAGCACCATACCCATCCTGATGTCTTTTTCTTGGAGAGGGGATACTTTTGACATCAACCCCTATGCAGTCAGGCTTGTCCCTCAGGGAACACAGAAACATATTTTTAACTTTTATTTATATCCCTTGCAGTGCTTAGCCTCACAGCCTAAGCAAGAATTCAGATCTTTAGTCAGAGGGAGTTCTGGGTGGCCCCTCTCTGCTTGGTCTAGGTGGGGGAGTCATTTTTACTTCCTCAAAACCTCCAGGATCTATCCTGGCATCCTTATTCATCCAACTTTCTCTCTCTCTCTCTCTCTCTCTCTCTCTCTCTCTCTCTCTATTTCTCTCTTCCCTTCCTTCCTTCCTTCCTTCCTTCCCTCCCTCTTTCCCTCCCTCCCTCCCTCCCTCCTTTCCTCTCTCCAACCCCATGGAGTCCAGTTTTTACTGGCCAACTTCTATGGGATATGGGGACTACACTGGAGAGTAGTAATATACCAGAGATCACATCAGTAAAGAAAATTAATTTCACCTTTCCCCTCAGCTACTAAACACCAAAAATTCCTCAGCTAAGGGTGGGGCTGTGTAGTTACCTCCTTCCCCTCTGTGCTAGGATTTTGTCTGCCTTGAGCTTGCATAGACTTTGTGCTTTTTGTTACAATCTATAGGAGTTTACTTGTGCATCTTCTCTGTTGTTTAAGAAAACACTGTAAAGTCATCTACTTCCTCTGGTTCTTATAATCATTTCACTTCTCTTTTTACTGAGATCCCTTCCTTAAGGGAAGGAGTGTTGAGATAGAGATACCATTTAGGGCTGAGTGTTCCATGGTCTTATTTTTTGTTTGCCTGTTTACCAGTTTTGGCTCTCTTCCATTATCATCTAGTGCAAGAATCTTCTCTGATGAAGGTTGAGAGACACGTTGGTCAATGGTTATAGCAATAATTCTTAGGAGTTATTTTGATACTGAGTGCATTTAGTGGAATAATAGAAGTTGGTTTTCCCTAGGGCCTATGATCTATGTAGCCACAAGTTCTTTGGTTTATTAACAGTGTCAGGAATGGGTTTCTCATGGAGTAGACAGAAAATAGTTGGTTATCC
Organism: Rhabdomys pumilio; assembly: GCA_030674055.1. Taxonomy (NCBI): domain Eukaryota; kingdom Metazoa; phylum Chordata; class Mammalia; order Rodentia; family Muridae; genus Rhabdomys; species Rhabdomys pumilio. The sequence continues at coordinate 63,569,696 of JANHMN010000004.1, forward strand.
CTATTGACATTTATGCCATGATAGGCACATCTTGCCAGGCAAACTGTTATTATAGCTTGGAGAGTTCAGAGCTGGGTGAGAACAAGGTTTACTTTTCTCCTCCAGTGACATGTCCAGCACCTTTTAGAACTAGGAAAGTTAGCCAGTAGGGATGAATCTTACCCACTTACTTTCTCTATATAACTCAAAATATGTAGTGGTTTTTTAGCAATAGAGTCATTGTTAAGTTCTACATGTTAACTGTGATGGCTAGATGTTTGTCAGCTTGACCCAAGCTAGAGTTGTTTGAGACTCTCAATTGAGTAAACTCATCCACCAGATTGGCCTGTAGGCAAGCCTGTGTGGCATTTTCATGATTGGTGACTGATATGGGTAGGCTCAGCTCTGTGTACAGTGCCATGCCTGGTCTGATGCTCCTGAGGGTTATAAAAAGGAAGGCTGAGCAAATCATGAGGAACAAGCATGGTCTCTGAATCAGTTCCTGCCTCCATGTTTCTGCCTTGAGTTCTTGACCTAATTTCTTGGGATAATGAAGAGTTACTTTAGAGTTATAAGCTGAATTAAATCCCTCCCTTCATGAATTGCTGCTTTTAGTCACAATGTCTTATAACAGTATTAGAGTAGAAACTAAAACAAGAACCAAGAATAGACACAGCCTATAATTTTGGGAGGTCTTTGGGACCCCACTGGCCAACAACTCTAAAAGATATCTAAAATGAAATGTTTACAGTTTAGTTGATTTCCCTCTGATTTTTTTTCAAACAGAATTAGTGATATTTATTCCCCTTCTTTGCATTGTCTTGAGGCTTTGCCCTCTCATCCTTTCCCCACCTAGATTCTACCCTACTCCACCATTTTTTTCTTAACATCTTCATACCACCTGTGTTCTTCTACCCCATACTCCAGAGACTTGCCCCCAGTTTCTGATTTATTGGGACATGAGTGATTCACAGTGTTGGCATGATTTTCTTGTTTCCAGGTGGTGCTAATGCTGTGGTTGGGTATTCTTGAGGCTCCACCATATTAAGATGTAGGTGATTGGTCTTTGAAGAATAGTCCAAGTCACATTAAGATGTTGTTATATTTATAGTTTGCTAGAGATTTTTTATTGTTACTGCTATAAATTTTACCATTGCTTGTTGCTTATCTTTTAAGTTGATGATTCATTTTCCTTTGTTTGATCTAACTATGTTTATATTAGAAAATTTTCCAATAGAAAACTATTTTTGTATTCCTAGTATTGCATGTGATCATAATGGGTTCTATTCTCTGTCATTGTACTTCATTTCCTTAATTATTTAAGACTTTACTTCAGCATTCATAATAAAAAAGAATATTCATATTATACATGCTATATTTTGTGGGTTTTTTATAATATTTTTGGAGGCAAGATTATGTCACCATTCCAAAATTAAGTTTAAGGCATTCCATCTGTTTCTGTGAGTTAAAGTGGAGTTTACTCTGGATGGAAATTACCTGTTCCTTGAAAATTTGACAAATCTCACTGGGAGATGCATTTAGTTTAAAAACATTTTAAGGAGAGAGCTTTGAGGTATCTTAATTTTCTTCTAGGCAATTTATTTTATATACACTGTAGCTTTAGACTTCAGTCTGAGTAAATTATATTTTCTCACTATTTTATCATGGTTTTTAAGTCCTCTAAATATTCTCTTTCCTTCTCTTTATTAGTCTTAATTTGGTATAGGGACATTCTTTCCCTTTTCAAAATTGGATTTGCTCATGTTTTATCACTTCAAAAAAACTTGATCTTATTTTTATTAATCTAAACCACTATATATGTTTTTTAATTTGTTTCCACTTTAAAAAAAATTCTTTTTCCCCAAATAATTTTGGTATCTAAATTGGCACTTTAGTTTGATATCGATAGCTTTGGTCATTAAAATTATATTCTATAAACTTACAATTAAAGATATATGTGATATGCAAAATATAAATTCCCCAAAATTATTTCTGAATAGTTTCACACTTTATTATTACTTAGGATCTTAAGGATATATTTACACCTTTTGGTCTAGAAGGTGGAAATTCTTTGTTATATCCAGTATACTTGTAAATAGCACAGAAAAGTCAAATAAAATTCCCTCTCTTATTCAAAACCTACTCTTCAATTTAGTAAAAAGAATTTATCATAGATAGTCATGGGAAGTTTGAGCATGTTTCCTCATTGTTTCACTTCTGGCTTTACCTGTCAATGTAAGCCCTTGACATCAGTATTCACTAATGTCCACATGGGTTCATGTCCATTGCCCATCTATAACCAAAACCTGGACATAGCTGAAACAGTCAGGAAAATCTCAAAGAGTCATTGAGGATCAACTGGTTATCTGAAAGTTTCAAAGAGTAGCATATTTTCCATATACTGTTATAGTATACAAACTGTTGTACGATCTCTTAAGTTAATAAATTTATAATATATCAAAAGTCAGTTATTGAACATATTAGTTTCATATTAGTTCAACATATTATTGAACACACTACTAATATGTAGGGATGTGAAAGGTACAAAATGTGTATATTTTAAAACTACAATGTATGTTTGGTTTAGTTTAAATAGTTTGAATTAAACATAATTGAACATTTTTTAAAATTTTATAGGATAAAGTAATAAGCATAATCACCTGCATAATATAAACTACTTCTAAATTTTGTTATCATTATTTTAATGCTTTCAGAATATATGATTCCATCTATAAAATTTGTGTCCCTTCTTGGTATAATATTTATTATACTTTTTATAATAGACCATCATGTAGAAAATTGCTAAATTTCCTTTAAAAAGTAAGTACTTAAGGAACTGTGGAATTCAATAAGCATTTATAATATTGTAGGAATTTTCTTTAGTAAAAAAGAAAATATTGTCAGAATTATCATGGATACTCTTTGAGGATATGGTGATAAATGAACCAAATCAAGTCAGAAGGACAAATACTTCACAATGCTACTTTTAACCTGTTTTGTTTAGTTTTGCTTTTCTTTCTTCCATTCAGAAAAAGAGGATTTGGAAAGATAAGCATTAGTGTGAGGCATAGGCGCACATTAAGTCTATGGGCTCATATTTGCCCAACTGTGTGAGAGGGTAATAGTACAAGGCTGACAGGGAGCACTCAACATTAGCTGCTTTCAGTCAAGGCAGCAACAATGTACTACTCACCTTGTAGAAATGATCTGAATAATCTCCCAGGACTAGGATATTCTAATATAATGTTCACTGTCTCTGCACATGAGTTGGAAGTCATTCCACTTTGATGAGGGGACAAACATCCTTTCTCAACTCTTCCAAATCCCAGAAGATTCATCCCTTAAGCCTGGAAAAATTTTAATAAAGATATATTTTGGGAGCAGCATACTGGGCATGCTGATGACTGAAATATATCCTCTGTTCACCCTTCAGGTACCTATTTAGCTCACTCGGGTCTCAGGTAATCTTATCTAACTTAGTAATGTAATGAAGAAGGCTAGGCAAAATACATAGCAGTACTGTAAATTCACAGATGAAAAGATGAAAAGATTTTGTTTTGTTTTTTAAACTGGTAATGGTTAGATTTTTTTAGGAAGCATATTATAGTTAGCTTCTATTGTCTCTGATAAAACACTAAGACCAAGGCAACTTATAAAAAAGAAAGCATTTAACTGGGTTTATGGTTTCATAGAGTCATGATGACAGAACAAAGGCATGGTGGCAGGAACAGTTGAGCACTCACACCTTGATCTGTAAGTTGGAGGAAGAGAACACACTGGTAATGATGTCTTTTAAATCCTCAAAGCCCACTCCTAGTGACAAATGTCCTCCAACAAGGCCACATCTTCTAATGCTTCTCAAACAGTTCTACCAACTGACAACCAAGTATTCAAATGCATGAGCCAGTGGAGACCATTCTCATTCAAAGCAACACAGGAAGGGTCCAGTAGAATTTATTAAGCATATAGCTGGGTCTTGAAAAGCCCAGGGCATGACCCATGAACTCAAATAACTCAAAAGGAATTTGAGGAGACAGAGAAGTAGAAGTTCATAGTAACACAGTAGTATTAAGATAAATTAACCATTTAGCTATTCAGAGTGGACAGGTCAAGTGTGCTAGAATATTTACAATAATCACCACCTGGTTCTAGAACATTCTCATTATTTTATGAAAGAAACTTCGTATTCTCTCAAGAGTTCAGTCCTCCTCCTGTCTGGGGAAATGGTTAATCTGCTTTCTATTCTTAGGAGTTTAAGGAGGTTGGATCTTTTTTCCACACAGACAATTGTGCTTGGAGAAGAAAACAAGAAGTTGAATCTCCTTGACTAGATGGTGAAACTGAGCAAGACAGTTTGCCTTTTTGAAATTTTGGCACTTTATCTACCTGAGTTCTCCAAAGGCAGGGACAAGGCCATAATGAACCTTAAAGGTTGCTCTGTGCCCTAAGATTATGATTATGAAGTGTCATGCTCCTTTTGAACGTCATGAATCAATGCTTTGCTGTAAACTAACTAAAGGTTTGTGTGTAACCTTAGTAACTAAACTCCAGTATGCCACCACTGCTGGCCTATTTTTCAACAAAGGTACAAAAAAGTATTTGAATACATTCTCAAATAATAGTGGAAAGAGTGAAACTCTGAAGTGACTAGAAATGTTCTAGAAAAATACTGTTTATGCTGTTAGGATTTACACTCATATCATACTACAATGCCAAAAAAAAAAAAAAAAAAAAAAAAAGATGCAGTTTTTTTTTTTTTTTTTTTTCATGTTTTTCTATTGATCGAAATATCCTGTAGAGATTCTCAACTGCTGACCACTGCTTTGATCTTTTTGACAGTTCCCAAAAGACAATAACTATTAATATAGCCAGAGAGAACTATTTGAAACAAAAGGAGCCCATGATGTGCCCTTGTAAGAGTCAGTCCAGTACAAACGCGCATGGAAACATTTAAACAATGAACGGACTTCTCAGCAGAGAGGTGGAAAACCACTGTCTCATCCCTACCGTTTTTAAATGCTGACTTCCTGGCCAGTGTGAGGGCAGTGGTGACACATGCTGTACCAATTGTCCCTCCATAAACATCCAGCTTTCCGTTTATCACTTTTTGCACTTCCATAGTAACGCGGCTTGGAAGGGTGGCAGGCAGAAACCTTCGCAAGCTGACTGTATCTCAGATGTGCCTTGAGCAGCAGGGATTCTTTAGGCCCTGTTTTTGGCTGAATGCTGACCCTTTGAATTATACCATATTTTTAAGTTTTCTTAAATATGAGAAACATTAGTTAAACATGAAAGCCCTTCTCTGGAGGAGTCCCGCTGCTGGCTACTTTAAAGAAAAATAGTTGCTTACAAATAAAAGAGGTTATTCTTAGCCAGCATTAAGTTCATCTGTCTTGTGGACGTTTTCTTTCTCCTTCTCTGACTTCTCTAGATTTTATTCCTTTTTCCTGCCATCTGTATATCATCAAAGCAAGTCAAGGTTATGTCACGGTAGAAAAGCCTACCACCATCCTGAAAGAACTCTCCCAATCCAGGGTCAAAATCCTATCCTGCATCATCATGTTCAAGGACCCTGGACTTTGGGTCTCGCTTCTGAGATGCTTAAGACCTATATAGTTTCAAGTTGTTCGGAGCTTTTCATGAAAATAACCTAGCATGAAGCCCTCGGGTCATTAGTTCTGCCTGACAGAGTATTACAGAGAGCAGAAACTCTCATTTGAAACGAAAATTCATGGAGAGAAAGCTGTTGTAAAGTTCTGAGTATTCATTAAGGTATTCGTGGCGAGGCAAAGAGACCCTCAATTTAAACTAAGCTGAGTAATTTTGGAAAATGGAGCTGCAGCACCAGGCTCCAGGTATGGGCTGTCCTTACTCACTAGCAGCTGTGTGGGATTTGCAGTTTCCCCGTGTTTTATGTGATGATGGCGCAGGCCGGCTCAGCCTCCAGCACTGATTGCTATTCGGGGACCAGGTTCTGGATTTGCTCCAATCATGTGGAATCTATTTTGGACCCGTCATGTCATACTTGAACTCTAAAATATGTCTATCGGTGAAAGGTTCTGTTTATCTTTCTCTACTCAGACTCACACAGAAAATGGAGTTCAGTCCACACACCAGCAGGCTTTTGTTCCACTCTGAAAGCCTCCCGGATCCTCTGCAACAGTAACAGAAACAGCAGCCCCAGATCCTGTCATGGCGGCTGGGTTTTCCTCAGTGGCCATCACGTGCCTGCTCTTCTATTCTTCCTTCTTTGCAAATCACCCACTGGGGCAATGGGGCCTGCAGTTTACACAGACTTGCTTCTGCTTCGCAGGTAGCAAATCAGCTAGCTCAGTCCTTTACAGGACACAGCTGAGACCCTGAGACCGCCTCCTTGGTGGAGGGGTTCCTGCACAAAGCCTGTGTGATCTGCCAGGGGCAACGCTTCACGGTCAGGGAAGCAAGCAAGCAAGATGGGAAGAAAGACAGCTAGGCTTGGGCCTCAGCGTGAAGAACTAATCCAATCTGCTAAAAGCAGATAGTGAAGACTGGCCCAGGAGGCCACCCCACCCCGTAGCAGAGGACTGATTCTCTTTTTCTCTGGGAAGATGGGCATACAGCTGTGCTCTGGCCTCTGATGTCTTTTCTTTTTTACTACTGTACTCACAAAGAGGACGGCTGTATGCATTTAGTTTCTTGAAGTTGTAGAGAAAGTTTTCTGATTGGCTACTTCTTTTGGGTCAATCTCTGTCGCTGTCTTTGTCTCTGTGTCTGTCTCTTTCTGTATCTCCATCTGTCTCTGTCTCTCTGTTTCTGTCTCTTCCTCTCTCTCCCCAACCTCTCTCTCTTGCTCTCTCTCTGTCTCTGTCTGTCTCTCTGTCTCTGCATACACACACACACACACACACACACACACACCACTAAAAAGTCAAGACTTAAGTGCAGACTTATTGTCTGCTCCAATTTGTGATTTGAGTATGACAGTATCTTCCCTTTCTGGCCTTTCCTTTTCTTCTTGGTGGAGAAAAAGAAAGAAAGAAAGAAAGAAAGAAAGAAAGAAAGAAAGAAAGAAAGAAAGAGAAGGAAGGAAAGAAAGAAAGAAATTCAAAAATAACTGGGAGGAGGCATTGCTTTGGCCATGGAAAGAAGGCCTCTGAGTCTTTTAACTGTAATGCATTTGAAAGAAGACCCTGTAAACCACGTGGGCTGATTGACATAAAACCTGTTGGAAATGACCGAGCATCAGCATTAGCTAGGGATTCCTGAGCACATGAGCTTGCATTTCCATAATGGGGTCAGGCTCTCTCTCGGTCCATGTGTTGAAGAGGTGGCTGTAATTTGTTAGTGACTGTGGCTAAAATGCAAACATTTTCCAGTCACATTCGCAGGAATCTGAAGCTAACCACAGTCTCGGGCACAGCCGTGAGGAAACACGTCCCAGCTGCACTGCTGCACTTGGCGACCCTGCTGGGAAGCCACTCACAAAGCTGCCAGTCTCCCTCGCTGGACCAGTGCCACTGGAAACAGAAGTGCAACTTTATCACTTGACTTCAAGACGTGGTTTCCCAGCAGCATATGGAGGCAATGCAGGCATGGACCAGCTGTGGGAGAAGCTCCCTTCTCAGGGTGTGGCAGTGGATAGAGGTGCCCCCTTCATGCCTGAGGGAGAAGTCTCAAAAGTCTGGACAATGGAATTCTTTTCTTAAGGAAGAGGAGAAGGAGAAGCAGGAGGAGCAGGGGGAGGAGGAAGAAGGGCAAGAGGAGGAGGAGCAGGAGGAGAAGGGGAAGGGGAGAAGGGGGAGGAGGAAGGAGAAGAAGGAGGAAGGGGAAGGAGAAGAAAAAGAAGAAAAGGAGGAGGGGAAATAGGAAGAAGAAGAGAAGGAGGAAGAGGAAAGCAGCAGCAAATTTCTCCATGAAGTGTTCAACAGATGCAAACTCAAGCTTCTTGTGCGCCCCTGAGAAACAAAGTTCAAATAACCGCTGTACAGCCCAGCATCACCGAGCCATCTGCACCACAGCAATAGCCCGTCCTGGGATGTTCTGAAACGTCATTGCAACTGCACACAGAAGCACTCCAGACTACTGTGGTTAATGATGCCAAAAGTAGCTCTGAAGTGAAATCGGAGGTGTGCTGTGAACAGTGATTTCCACTTGAGCTGTTTAGTTGGGAAGAAATAGCAGCCTTGGGTAGTCATGACAAAGTATTGTGCTTGGCCCAACTCATAGAGAGTCTGGAGGCCCAAGACCCTTGTGTATTCAACATTAGCAAAGGTCCAAGAAGGAAGTGTCTTAAAAGCTATTAACAAATTTTAATAGAAGATGAAGCCATTGGGCTATGTGTAAGAACTACTCCCGGTTGGAGACAGACTCCTTTAGAAGCCTCTCCTAATCTGAGAAACTGACCAGATGCCTGCCACTTTTCACCCAGGATAGTTGCTGAAATTCTCACAGACATGCATAGATATTCATTTCTGATTTTTGTTTGAAGAAATGGTCCAAATGAAATAACTTACAAGCACTGAGGTCACACAGGTGACACACACACACACACACACACACACACACACACACACACACTGTACATACCAGTATACATATTTGTATACGAAATGTAGTCATTTTAGTTCTTTAAGCATGTCTAAGAGAGTGGAAGGAAAAACAGAAGAATCAGCTACAAAGTTGGTCATTGTGACACTCTTAGCATGGGATGAGGAGAAGGTGAGTGGATAAAGCACTTGCTTTGCAAGTGTAAAGAGAGAGTTTGGGTTCCTAGAACCTATGAGAATCCTGTGTAGGCCCTGTAGCTTGCCTGTAATTCCAGGATACAGAAGGCAGAGGCAGGAGATCTCAGGGCAAACTGCTAGTTTCACTGGTCATACTGGTTAGGTCTGGCTTCGGCTGAGAAACTTTGCCTCAAGATATAAAATGGAGATAAACACAATATAAACTTCCAAAAATAATTAATATTTATATATACATCAGAGGGAAAGCAGCCAGCTTTGGAGGCCCAGGCCTATAATGCATATCTGTAAGGAGCAGGAGGATTACCATGAGTTCAGGTACAGCCTGGGCTTCACAGTGAGTTTAAGGATAGGCTTGGCAACAAAGTGTGAAACTGTCTCAAAACAAACAAACAAACAAACAAACAACAACAATCAAAGCAGAACATGAACACGGACAACATAAAGTTTTCTAGTGATGTGTTGAAAGAGTAAGGCCACAGTGAATTCTCTGACAGACACTGGATTACTGATAGACTCAAATTTTCCCTTTTAAATAATCTCTGCTAACTTGCCTTCTCTTTTGATGCCTTTCAGATATTGCATATTATTTAATATCTTCATAATGATCATGTATTATTTCTGTAATGTGATAAGATTAAGTAATGTTCTTATATGTTGAAAAGCCTCCAAGATGGCTGAGAAGGTCAAGGGAATTGCTGCTAAGCCTGATCACCTGAGTTCTAGTCCTGGGACCTGATAGAAGAAAATACCCAACTCCTAAAAGTCATCTGACCTCCACATGTGAGCCATAGCATGAGTGCACTGCACATGTGAGCCATAGCA
>JANHMN010000004.1:63587295-63651831 GCA_030674055.1 Rhabdomys pumilio
GTGAAATTGGCAACTATGTTTACTTCAGGTGCTCTCATTACTAGCCTTCTCTTAGAATCCACCTGCAAACCTGATCGTGGTTGCATCAGTCCAAGTTTCAGGATTTTCCCCTGTCATTAGCACCATATGTTGGCTGCTTTGACTTTGGAGGTTTGACCTGCTTTGTTGCTTTCACAGAGGAAACGCCTCCATTCTTATTTCATCTGCATCTGGCTTCCATTTTATCCGTGCTTTCTGGGCACTCCCAATGCTTTATGTTGTTTGTCAAGCATGTCTACACCTCCCTGATCCTGGCTGATCAAACTGTCTCTAAGACTGGTTCTAAGAATTATCCTAGTGTGAGCACTTGAGACTTGGGTGTATGTGCACATGTGCATGTATGTGTGCACGTGTACTTGTGTGTGTGTGTGTGTGTGTGTGTGTGTGTGTGTAAGAAGTTGCTATTGGGAGTCTTTCTCAATTGCTTTCCAATTTATTATTTGAGAAAATGTCTCATTGAAAATGAGCTCACCAATTTAGCTAACTGGTTGATCAACAAGGGCTAGGAATACTTCTGTCTTTATGCCCCTGTGTTGGGATTATAGGCTCCCATAGCCACGAATAGCTTTTTACCTGTGCAATAGGGATCCAAATTCAAGTTCTCATGCTTGCATGAGCACCTTACCCACTGGGATGTCATCCCCTCAAGCCTGTCGAGCAGGAATCTAGGTGTTAATAAAGTGATTAGTGTTGCCAGAGTAACTGTACCCTTCCCTTCCCTCTCTCCCTCTCCTTATCTTTCCCTCCCTCTCTCCTTCCTTCCCTCCCTCTCTCCCTTTCTTTCCTTCCTCCCTTTCTTCCCTCCATTCAGAGTTGCTGTGTTAACTGGACATATGTGAGCAGATGAATAAAGTGCAGTGCCCCAGGAACCAAATGTAGTTAATAAAAGACAAAATTAAATAACTTCAATGAAAAACAGTAAATTCTACAATGATAACTGGAATGTGGTGAGAGGTCAAAATAGAAAGAAATAGTGAGCTCTACCTACATTAATCTAGCTATACCTACGTTATCCCAGATCTACCTACATTACCCCAGATCTACCTATATTACCCCAGCCATACCTACATTAGCCCAGCTACACCTACATTGCCCATTTACCTGGGCAAGTCTCAGTTATGATTTTATATCAACTTCTACTGGAGTATAAGATCAGTCTCGTGCTCACATTTTCTACTTTTCTTCAGATAGATAGATAGATAGATAGATAGATAGATAGATAGATAGATAAATAAATAAATAGTAACCCTAGTTGGGTTAGAAATTTCCAGACACGCAGTCATCAGAATATGAATGTAGTAATTTATGAAAGGCACTTAATATGTAGACTTATGCAGTTAGGAAGGCTGAGAAGCCCCAGAGGAGGCAACATGGAAGCTGGAGAACCAGGAGAGTCAGTAACATAATGTAGTTGAAGTACAAAGTCCTGAGAACTTGGGAAGCTGATGGTGACCTGGTCCATCTGAGAATAAAAACTTAAGAAACTGGTAGAAGTCTCAGAGTCTAAAGACAAGAAGACTTAGAGTCCCAGTAGCCCAGGGCAGGAGAATAAGGATGCCTTCAATTCTGAAGACACAAAAGGATAGAACATCTTTTTCTTCTCACTGTTTGCTTTATCCAGGCCCTCAGCTGAACAGATGATGTTCTTTGGGTGAAAGTGGGTTTCTTTTACTTAGTCTGAATCACCTTACAGACACACCCAAAATAATGCTCGGCCAGCTCTCATCTTCCAGTTCAGTCAAGTTGTGGCATAAATAATTGACTGTTAGAGTACTTATAGGAGGAAGGTCACAGCAACTTTTCAAGAAAATGGTCAAAGAGAAATGGAAGAGGGAGAAGCGGAAATTATTGGTGAAAGAAGTAGTCCCAGTGGCCAAAGCAATGGTGGGTCTGAATAATATGTAGTTCTCTATAGTGTGCCATTTGGGGAAAGGATGAGATGCCATGGCAAAAGAAGCCAGGCACTGGCTACAGTGAACCTTGACTGTCATGCCAAGGACCTTGATCTTTGCTCAGAAAGTACCCTCACAGGAAATTACTAACCAAGCGAGTGACATGCTTATCCTTTTCACTGTATTATGAAAATGTAAGCTCATACATAACAAATGAGAAAATCTTTAGAATAAAACATTTAAGAGACATGTAGGAAAAATTCATCTTAGTTAATTAACCTAAGCACGGATGGTTGGCCAGCATGACCCTTTCTTTTTATTATTGTGGTGTCACTGAATTACTGTTGTGCAATAGAAAGTGCTTATAAATAGAAAAAAAAGTACTATCCCCAAGGATTCATTGTAAAATGATTAATATAAACAATTAACACTATTGATAATGGTCCCAGGCATATGCGTCAGCAGTAATAAGAGCACATAATTTTCATACTCTTTGCATTTTGTGCAAAAGGGGAATGTCTTCTACAAAAACCAACAGTAGCTACATCCCTGTAAAAGCATGAATAAGCTACTTCTCTACATTGGTCAGTATAGTCAAAATGTACTTTAAAATAGTATTAAACTGTCAGTCAGCCTTCCATTATTGTAACAACTCTGAGATAATCAACATACAGAGACAAGCTTCATTTGGGCTCATAACATCAGGTCAAAACTGGTTGACCCCCTTGCTTTTGAGTCTGTTACCAGGCATTACATCATTGTGGACACTGAGTAACAGAGCAAAGCGTCATGTCACAGCCAGAAGAGAAACAAAAGAGGGAAACAGGAAGGAGCTGGGGTCCCAATATGAATTTCAAAAGCAGACCCTCCAATGACTATAAGAAGTCAGCCAGGCTTCCTCTCCTAAATTTCCCATCACCTGTTAGTAACATCACAGGCTGTGGATCCTTTAGGCACAGACCTTTCAGGGACACTCATGCAAAATATAAGATAAAGAATCCGGTTAATGTGTTTTTCTGTCATATTTGTAAACATTTTTAAACTAAGGTTCAAATCAGAGACATGATTGACATCATATCCTTTTTATACTGTATTTGAGAACTTCACAGCCTTTGCCACTGGTATTTAAGCTCTAAAGAGATAGGCTGGCATAATACAGTGCTTGAGCTGTGACACAAACAATCCCAATGGAGTGTGAAACTGAGGTCCTTACATATGTGCAATTAACCACAGTCCTTAAGAATAGGCATCCCCAAAGATGGAAAGTACTTTTTAGCTTCTGAGAATAGTTTCTGAAGTACTATTTGAAGACTCAAAATACTTTTCAGATCATTAAAAAAATTATTTTCCACGTCAATAATTTATAGCTTAGTAAAACATTACTATTTGGAGTTATGCAAATTAGGAATATTTATTAATTCAGACAATGTTTATAAATAATTTCATACATAATGAATGAAACTTAAAAACAATTTGATTTACCTTTTTAATTTTCAAGGTCATACTCTCTAAGAAGATGGAATTGGGTTAATAGCAGTAATATTAAGAGTTTGGGTTTTCAAATCGAGGGATTAAGTAATAAAATGTCCCAAATGCTTTCAGCTTTTGTTCATAAAAATGAATGCTAAAAACATCTTTAACATGTTATCTCTTATAAAATTAATGCTATTTAGGACAATTTGTTTTATATATACTAAATAGTATCCATTTATATCTTATAATATAATATAAGCACGCCAAGTAAAATTATTTTAAAAAGCAGTCTAGAGTTCAGTAATTTAATTAAATAAAAATAGCTCCCTTATTCTTACCCTTCTTTTCATGATTAATTTGTCTTTCACTATCAGAAAATCACCCAGCCATGGTTGTGCTGTCTGGGTTAGTGCTAGTGCACTAACCTAACCCCACTAGAATTGCCGTATTGATTCAGCTTCGGAGAGTGAAGGCTGCAAGGGCTGACAGCTAGCTATGTTCCTGTGGTTATTTCATTGAGATGTGTCCGCCATCAGCTCCTGTATTTGAACACTTGGCCCCTGGTGCTGTCCTTTGGGGAGGCTGTGGACTTTTTAGAATTCCAAGCCTTTCTGGAAGGATAACACTTGGGGTAAGCTTTACGAGTTTATAACCTCAGCCCACTTCCAGTTTCCTCTCTGCTTTCTTTGTGTGGTTGGAGATGTGCTCTCTCAGCATCTCGCTCCAGCTGCCTTCTGCCATGCTTTCCCTGCCGTATGCACTGTCCCTCTGAATCCTTCAGCCAAAATACACTCTTCCACAAGGTGTTTCTGGTTATGGTGTTTAAGCACAACTAGAAAGCAATGGATATAGTTCTCCTCTGAGAGTGAGTTGCCTGATTCAGCTACCTTTGTTTTGATGTCTGCAACCAACCTCACAACCCTGCTAAAAAAAAAAAAAAAAAAAGACAAAAGTCTGGTCTCCTTGCCTCAATCTGAGATATCTTGGAATGACTGTCAGCTTTGAAGATTTGTGTGTTATTTCTGATCACTGAGGCTGCATTCCAGTTCAGTCTCATCCTTCTACCCTTCACAGGTGAGGATCCCAACAATACCGTCTAATAAATCACTTGGATGAAAAAAGCCCACACTCTGCCTTCGATATGGCTTATATTGTTAACTGTAGGTTCCCGTAAAATAAAGAAATGAAATAAAATAAAGTCTTTTGAAAGACAAAACAAGACAAAACAAGTTAAATATTGTTTTCTCATTCTAAGAGGGACGAACAGTCACAATCAAACCAACCACACCCCCCCCCCAAAAAAAATTCAAGAATGTAAAAGTTCAATGCTTCATGTCTGGGACCCACCCATGGTTGCCTGGGATCCAAAGAGCTTAGATGCTCGCACTTCTCTGGTTCTGCCATTCACAGCATGTATAGCCTTTCTTATGGGCTCTGGGCACTTCCACTTCACAGCTTCTGTTGTCCTTGGCAGTGGTTCCACGGTACTGGCATCTCCAAAATGCTCTTGCTGCAACTGAGCTGCATGTTCATCAATAGCCTTTCCTGGATCTCTTCAGACAATCAAACTCTGCTTCTTGGTGCCAAGACCAGCTCCGTGCCGCCTTCAATCCCGGGCTTCAGCTGTAACTGAGGCTGCACCTCCACCGATGGTCTCTTCTGGCCTCTCACAGTGCACAGCCTCAGCTGTTCTCCATGACCCTTTCACACCTCCAAGCCAGTACCTTCTGGCAGATTCATATACATTAGCAATTGTGACTGATAACATGAGGTACATCCTGGGACACCTATGGTCTACAGCTTCTGTATGCTGATCCTTGTGAAAAATACCCAGAAGATTTTACCTCAATGGTGCTGGTTGCTTTTGAATCACACTTTCTTCAGCTTCAGATGACCAATATCTATTGTCCCAGCAAAGCAAAGGTTTCTTTAAGGGACTCTCAAGCTTCCTTTTGGAACTGCATAAGCCAGGCCTGTAACATCTATATCCCCTCATCATTATAGTGTAAGTTTTAACAACAGCTCATTGGCTTCTCTAGTCTGAAGTTCCAAAGTTCTCCCTATTGCTGGTAGCAAATTTCTCTTGCTGTGATAAGACACAACTTAAAAATCAATTTAGGGAGGAAGTTTACTTCATTTATTTCATCTTACACTCTATCACTGAGGAAAGTCAAAACAAGAACTCATGCATGGCAGAACCTGAAAGAGGAGATGGTATAAAGGCCAAGAGGAGTGTGGCTTACTGTCTTACTCCCTACAGTTTGCTCAACCTGCTTTCTTATACATTCAGTGACCACCTGCACAGGGGTCACACCATCCAGAAGGGGTTGGCCCTCCCAAATCAATCACTAATTAGGGAAATGTATCATAGGCATGCTGGCAGGCCAACTAGTGAGGACTTTGAGATTCCCTGTTTCAAAAATAATTCTAGCTGTGTCAAGTTGACATAAAACTATCACAACACAACATCTCAGAGTGTTTAGTGAGTTGATGCCAAAGGTAGTCAAAGGAAGCATATCTTGAAATTTGTCTTGAAGCAGGATCTTAGTAAGTTCTAAGACTCAGCTGTGTTCTCTCAACTCCTGAATTCACCTGTTAAAGCCACCACCTCCATGTGATCATATTTGGAGATAGGGATTTAAGGAGATAATTAAGGTTATATGTGATCATAAGGATAGGGCCTTAGTCTCAGAGGACTAACATTAGAAGTAAGTTTCTCTTATCTCTCTCTGTCTGTCTGCTCAGCTTTTCTTCACTAATTTCTTGTGACAACTCTGCAAGAAGGTGGCTGTCTGTAAGCTTCCATAAAATCCTTTGCCAGACTAAATTCTCTATCCTGGATTTTTTTTTTGTTTTTTTGAGAGAGGGTTTTTCTGTGTAGCCCTGGCTGTTCTGAAACTCACTCTGTAGACCAGGCTGGCCTCGAACTCAGAAATCTGCCTGACTCTGCCTCCCAAGTGCTGGGATTAAAGGTGTGTGCCACCACTGCCTGGCTATCCTGGAAATTTTATTTTAGACTTCTAGATTATAGAAATATGAAGAAAGAATTGTGTATAGTTTAGTTCACTTTGTGGGTGGTATATCTTATGAAAATCCAAGCAGAGTCAAGAATTTTATTTTCTTTGAAAACCCTAAATATAGTAGAGGAGAGTTGCTTAAAAATCTGACAGTGATGAATTCAAATAGGTAAATTTGAACTTACCCATTTGGCAATAGTGAATTCTGGTTAATGAGAACAGACTGGTCAATGCCAATGTTTGAATGGTTCTAGAGGAATCATGACTATCAGGTCTTTGCAATAGAATTTATTCTCTGAGTGTTATTGGGGCATTAGAGAAAATAAAACATATTTCTGGGTAATTAGCTAGTAACCTGATGTAAGCTATGAAAATCAGATAGTTTCTTGACATAATTTAGAGATATTCATACATCTAGAAGGAGATAAAAAGTCTTATTAAGGATAGTCAGATCCAGAAAAGAGCCATTCTCAACAAGGAAGTCTGCTACTTAAAGCTATGACCTAGGTTAAATCCTGAGGATTGAGCAGAGAATTTAAATCTGAGATCTGAAAAATCCTTAATTCCACCATACCCTGAGCTCCCTGCAAAGTGGATTACTCTTCTGTTTAAAACTGTATCTTCCCTTGTTTGTGTGAAGAGGAATTTAAGAAGTCCCAATCTTGTAATACAGTATGTGTTCTCTCAAGACCTTACCCTGTTTCCCTCACTGGCATGAAAATAATTACTTTTACCTCATTAAAAAAAAGCACAGCCTGAAGATGCTAAGCCTAAATGTGAAAAGAAACCACATCACAAACAAATGGAGGACCAAACAAGCATTTAGTTTAGATACCAACTAAGACTTTTAGTTTGATATTAAAGATAGATTCTTGACGTTGGACAATGGATATCTTAGTAATATGAGATAAATGACCTACAATAGAGTCTTTGATCCTGGAAATGATCCTAGTATGGACTTAAAAGAGCTAATAGAACTTATTTTTCCCTGGGATTTACAGAGGCCACACTTGATCTGAACATAAATAGATAATTTCTACTTTCCTTCCTATCTGTCTTTCAATAACTCTTCCTCAGACTTGTAGCAAACTGCTTGCCAGAGTCTCTTCTTCCTTTCTATCTCTGTTTCCTGGAGACTCCACCTAACCTTGCTGTGGGCCCAGATTTCCTCCATGCCCCTATCTCTGTGCCAGCTCCCTGTGCTTAGAAACATTCCTCTCTACCTGAGATGTCCAGTCATCACACTGGTAGAGATTTGGGTAGGTGACACTATTATTTCTGTCCTCCTTTATGACCTTTCCATGCTCAGCTTGAGCCCAATAACAACTTTCTTAAGGTGTCCTTCATTCCACCTCAATTTTATTTATGGGAGACCCCTACCTACTGTAGGATCTCTGCTTCACAGCACACCTCTAACTATCTGTGAACTCCACCTCTAGGTGTGAACAGCATGCCCTGAACTCTTTCATGGAGACTTCATAGCTTTTCCCCCTAAGCTTACCTCTATTTCTTTTACCACCTACTGACTCTTCTGCCACCCACCGATCCATATCAGGCAACTCACAGTCATCACACTTTCCTAAGATCCTGAGAGCACAACAGAAACCAAGGGGTGGGGGATACCCATCCAACAAAGACAGGATCAGACAACACCTAAAATGCCCCCATCACTTCCAATCTCTGAAGCCTTAAAACCAGTGCAAAAACATAGTCAATAACAGCCAGGATAAAATGTGTCCACCAGAGCACAATAGACGCTAAAAATATAATTGAAGCACAAAACAAGCATTTTAAAATGGCAATTATGATTATGCTCAAGGACCTTAAAGAGGATAAAATAAGTCCCTTAATGAGCTCTGTGAAAACACAAATAATAGAATGAAAATAATAAAAACAGTTCAAGACATGACAGTAGAAATAGAACCACTAAAGGAAACCCAAACGGAGATAAAATTGGAAATGAGAAGTTTAGAAAGTGAAAGATGTGAATAATAACAACATTAGAACACTGAAGAAAGAAATTGAAGAATATGTCAGAAGACTAAAGGATTTCCCATACTCACAGATCAGTAGGATTAATAAAGTGGTCATCTTTCCAAAAGCAATCCCATCAAAGTTCCAACACAATTCTTCACAAAAGTTATAAGGACAGTTTTCAGCCTTACATAGAAACACAAAATGCCAGGACAGCTAATATAATTCTGAATGATAAAAGAACTGCTGGAGGTATCACATCCCTAATCTCAAACTGTACTGTAGAACTCTAATAATAAAAGCAGCATGGTATTGGCATATAAGCAAACATGTTGAGTACTGAGATCAAACTGAAGACCCAACCACAAATCTACACACCTACAGACAACTGATTATTTTTAAAATAAGGAATCCATAAAGAACTCTGAAATAAAAACAGTATGTTCAACAAATGTTCTTGGTTTAACTGAATGGCTGTATGTAGAAGAACAAAAATTGGTCCATACCACCTCAATATAAGGGCAGATACCCGAAATCTGATTAAAGAGAAGCAGAAATAGCCTTGAACTCATTGATACAAGAAAAGACATTTTGAACAGGACACTGATAGTCCAGGCAATAAAACAAACAATTAATAAATGAGACATCAAGCAACTAAAACGATTCTGTATAGCAAAGGACACAGTTTTCAGACAAAACAGAGAGCTTCAGATTAGGAAAAGATCATTACCAATTACACAATCTGATAGAAGGTTAATATCTCAAATATATAAAGAAATAAAAAAAGCTGGACATCAAGAAAACAACTCAATTTATAAATGAGGTACAGAACTAAGCAGACAGTTCATCAGTAATGAAACACAGATGGCTGAGAAACACTTAAAGGAATGTTCAAATTTCTTAGTAACCAGGAAAATGCAAATTATAAGAACTTCACAATTTCATTTTACACCAGTCAGAATTGCCAAGATCAGAAAAACAAAAAGTGACAATTCAGGTTGACAAGGATTTGGGGCAAGGGGACACTCATACACTGATGGTGTGAGTACAAAGTATACAGCCACTATGGAAGTCAGTGTGGTGATTCCTCGGGAAGCTGGGACAATTTACCTCAAAAACCAGAAATGCAGCCAAAGAACTCTACATCTTCCTATGAAGATACTTGCACAAACATGTTCATTGCTGATTTGTTCATCATACCAAAAGTTGGAAACAACCAAACTACCAATAAACAGATAAATGGATCAAGAAAACGTGGTACACTGATAAAATGAAATATGAATGTTATTCAGTTGTTTACAAAATCATAGATCTACAAGTAAAATAGGTGGAACTATGAAAAAAAGTACATCGTTCTGAATGACGTAATCCAGATCCAAAAAGATAAATATGGTATTTTAGACATTATATTTTGATGTTAGCTCTTAATCCTCTGATATTCATGCTACTATCTTTATGAAAACAGAGGTCATATAGAAAGTAAAAACTAGGAAGGAGCAAAAGGTCTCCTATGAAAGAAGAAATAGAACATACAGCTAGAGAGAAACAGGGGGAGAGACTGGAGAGGGAGGAATAAATGGAGTTGAGAAGAGAGGAGGGTGTGGAAGAGAATACCAGGAGGGAAAGTTAGCAAGCACTGAGGGCCATTTGAGAGTAAGATAGAAACATATAGTAGAATTGTAAAACATATATATATATATATATATATATATATATATATTTATATATATATATTTTTATAAAAATTATATATATATATTTTATATTTTATTTATATTTCTTTCTTATATATGTATATGAAAGAAATCTAAATAAAATCACCAAAAAAACAGGACTCACAAAGCCCCAAGAGACATCTCTTCTTACCAACTGAAATGTCCAATGCTGGGAATGGATTATATAGAGTTGAATGTTTGGCCAGAGTCCCAATGGAAACCTATAAATAACCCATTTCAAAGGCTATTGGTTCCTCTGTACAAACTAATGATAAGACACCTATATCTCATTGAGGGTGGAGAAGTTGCACTGGTGCCTAACAAGAACTCTCACCCCTACTGACTCTTTGTTCATGGGACTAGAAAGTACTCTCATATTACCAGAAGAGAAAGATATACATCAACTCAGCAATGATCTACAGAGGTGACCTGTCTTACGGACATGGTGGTGGCATAGTAGCACAAACATTGTGGGTGTACTCAACCACTATCTGATTGGTATTAAGACCCACTCTTTTGGACTTAAACTATGCTTGACACTACTTAGGCATCCAAGAATCTGATACTACATAGGCCAGGGATCTGGGAGAAAACTAAATACTATTGTTCTGCTAAAGAAATATAACAAGAAAATGATTCCTAATGAGATTCTGCTATACCTATATGCCTTAGTTAGGACTTCTATTGCTGCAATGAAAAACTATGACCAAAAAAACAAGTTGCAGAGGAAAGGGTTTCATATCAGTGTTCATTATTGAAGAAATCAGGACAGGAACTCAAACATGGTAGGAATCTGTAGACAGAAGCTGATGCAGAAACCATGGAGGGATACTTCCTACTGGCTTGCTCCTCATGGCTTAGCCTATGTCAAGTTGACATAAAATCAGTCTAGCACAATTGATCTCTTTTTAAATTGACCCACAATCACAACAGTGTTAAGCTCTAGTTTTTTGTTTCTTGTTCTTCTCCAAGATCGCACATTATCAACGTTACAACATAAACATTCTAAATTTTAAAAGTCTCACAGTCTTTAACAATTGTAACACTTAAAAAAATCAGTCTCTTAAAAATAACCAAACTTCTTAGAAATCCAAGTCTTTTAAAATTCAAATTCTCTCAATTATCGACTCTTGTAATATCAAAAAATATTAAATAGTTTCTTATTTCAAGATGAAAGAACCAGGCAACAATCACAATCACATCAAAGCAGAACTAAGTTCCAAAAGTGTAAATAACTCAACACCAAACGTCTACAATTCACTCTTGATCTTCTGGGCTTCTCTAAGAAGGGCCTTGGGCCACTCCTTCAGCTCTGCCATCTGCAGCACACACAGCTTGTCTTTTCGGCTCCAATTGGTTCCACTCCACTTGTGCTACTGTTCTCGGTGGTGATCCCATGGTATTTGTATCTTCAGAAAGTTAGGATCCTTTGCTACAACTGGGCTGAATTTTCACCAATACCCTCTCACAGGCTGTCTTCATGGTGCTTCAACTTCTCAGCATGACTCCCTCAATCCTAGCCCTTCAGTTGTCATTGAGGTTGTGCCTTCTCCAATGGTCCCCCTGGCCTCTCACAGTACAAAGCCTCAGCGACTTTCCAGTCCCTTCATTCCTTCAAAACTAGTGCCATGTAGGTGACTCTTATACTACCAAATCCAGCTGCCATCATGAAATACAACATTGGCAATCCCTGGAACATAGCTTCTGTGTCCTCCCAGGAAACGCTTGCCAGAAGATTTCACCTCCTTGTCTCTTCTTAATCACTGCTAATTTCTCAGCTCCTGCTGATCACCATCAAATATTCCAGCAAAGCAAAAGTTTCACTTTAGTATTTCTGATATCTTGAAGAATCACAACTGATTCTTCAGCCCTAGCTAACCAGAACTAGAGAATCTTACATAAAAATAACAAATGGTCCTGATTAGAGTCTTTACTTCCCTCTCAAATTTCACATGCCAGGCCTACATCTTCTTCACTACCCTTGAACTTGTTTCTGTAGACCAAGCTCATGTTGATCTCAGAGATATGCATGCCTCTGTCTCCTGAGTGCTAGGATTAAAGGCTTATACCACCATGCCTAGACATAAATTGTTCTTTAATTCTTTTTCACAAGATGGAAGCTTAGACAAGTAGGATCTTGCCCTGAGTTCACCACTTCCTTTATTCTATTTAATATTTTTAATCAGTTTATTTCCTTAAAAGCAGGTTTTAGCTTCATTTTATTTCCTGGTACCCCTTTAATACTTGAACCATACATTTTATATTTTTCTTTGCTCAGCTTCTTTCTTTTCATCAAATATTCTTCATAAGAGTAAGCACTAGTAACATCAGGATATCTATACTAGGCAGTTTTGAGATTTCCTTTGCCAATGCAATTAATCTGAAATCTCTTCACTTTAGCCTCATGCAGACTCTACAGTCAAGGGTAAAACAACAGCCACATTCTTCACCAAAATATCACAACTCTAGTTAATAAAGAAAATGAAAAGTAAGATTGTGACCCTGTGCAGTGGCCGAGATTAGCTAGCTCAACCTGCAGTGTCCTATAGCTTATGAAATATATGGTACTTTTTATATTCCCAGGTAATTCGTCAGTCTTGCCACCATAAAATTCTAATGCATTCTTATGTTGATTACCATTCATTGCTAGCTTAACTGTGTTTAGAGTCATCTGTGGTTTGTCTTATGAGTATTTTTATAGAATGTTAAACAAAAAAAGAGGATGATCCTAATGTAGGTACCACACATGGAATGGATGCCAAGACTGGATAAAAACAGGGAAAGCAGTGAGGCATTTTTCTGTAGTTCCTGACTACAGACACAGTGTGACCAGCTACTTCTTACTACTGTTGTCATGTCTTTTCTCCCACAATGAACTATATTCTCTCAAGCCATGAGTCAAACTAAAGCCTGCCTTCATGAAGTTGATTACTCTCTTTTTTTTTTTCTTGGTTTTTATTTTTTATTGGATATTCTAGTTATTTACATTTCAGATATTATTCCCTTTCCCCATTGCCACCCCCTATGAACTCCCTATCTCATCCCCCTCCCACTGCTTCTATGAGGGTGTGCCCCCACTCATCCACACACTGCCCCCTCCTCTCTGCCCTCAGCATCACGGGACCAAGGACCTCCACTCCCACCAATGTCTGACAAGGCCATTCTCCACTGCATATACAGCTGAAGCCATGGGTCCCTCCCTATGTCCTCCCAGGCTGGCGGTTTGACCCTGGGAGCTCTGGTTAGTTGGTATTGTCACTCTTTCCGTGGGACCAAAAGCCCCTTCAGCTCTTTCAGTCTTCTCTCTATCTTCTCCATTGGGGACTCTGTGATCAACTCAATGGTTAGCTGCTAGCATTCACCTCTCTGTATATGTCAGGCTTTGGCAGAGCCTCTCAGGAGACTGGTATATCAGGCTCCTGTCAGCACGTACTTCCTTGCATCCACAACAGTGTCTGCTTTTGTTGACTATACATGGGATGGATCTCCATGTAGAGCAGTCTCCAGATGGCCCCTCCTCCAGTCTCTACTCTACACTTTGACTCTGTATTTGTTCCCTTGAGTATTTTGTTATTTGTAAGGACTGAAGAACCGATACTTTGGTCTTCCTTCTTCTTGAACTTCATGTGGTCTGTGAGTTGTATCTTGGGTATTTTGAGCTTTGGGGCTAATATACACTTATCAGTGAGTGCATACCATGTGTGTACTTTTGTGATTGGGTTACCTCACTCAGGACATTTTCTAGTTCCATTTGCCTAAGAATTTCATGAATTCATTGTTTTTAATAGCTGAGTAGTACTCCATTGTGTAAATGTACCACATTTTCTGTATCCATTCCTTTGTTGAAGGACATCTGGTTCTTTCCAGCTTCTGGTTATTGTAAACAAGGATGCTATGAACATAGTGGAGCATGTGTCTTTGTTATATGTTGAAGCATGTTTTGGGTATATACCCAGGAGTGGTATATAGCTGAGTCCTCAGGTAATACTATGTCAAATTTTCAGAGGAACCGCCAGACTGATTTCCAGAGTAGTTGTACCAGCTTACAATCTCACCAATAATGGGGGAGAGTTTCTCTTTCTTCATATCCTCGCCAGCATCTGCTATCCCCTGAGCTTTGGATCTTAGCCATTCTGACTGGTATGAGGTGGAATCTCAGGGTTGTTTTGATTTGTATTTTTCTGATGACTTAGGATGTTGAACATTTCTTTAGGTGCTTTTCTATCATTTGAGTTTCCTCAGTTGAGAATTCTTTGTTTAGTTCTGTACTCCATTTTTAATAAGGTTATTTGATTTTCAGATGTCTAATTTCTTGAGTTCTTTGTATATATTGGATATGAGCCCTGTATCAGATGTAGGCTTGGTAAAGATCTTTTCCCAATCTGTTGGTTGACATTTTGTCCTATTTACATTGTCCTTTGCCTTACAGAAGCTTTGCAATTTTATGAGGTCCCATTTGTAAATTTCTAGTTAGATACCAGGTACCAAAGTTAAATCAAGATCATATAAACCACCTAAACGATCCCATAACCCCTAAAGAAATAGAAGCAGTTATCAAAAGTTCCCATAAAAAAAAAAGCCCAGGACCAGATATTCTTAGTGCAGAATTCTATCAGACCTTCAAAGGAGACATAATACCATTTCTCTTCAAACTATTCTACAAAATAGAAACAGAAGGAACACTACACAATTCATTCCATGAAGCCACAATTATGCTCATACCTAAACCAATCAAAGTCCCAACAAAAAAAGAGAACTTCAGACCAATCTCTCTTATGACTATTGATGCAAAAATACTTAATAAAAGTCTCACAAACCAAATTCAAGAACACATCGAAACAATCATTCATCATGATCAAGTAGGCTTTATCCCAGGAATGAAGAGATGGTTCAATATACAGAAATCCATCAACAATCCACTATATAAACAAACTCAAAGGAAAACACACACACACACACACACATACACACACATACACACACACACACACACACACACACACACACACACACACACACACACACACACACACACAGGATCATCTCACTAGATGCTGAGAAAGCATTTGACAAAATTCCCAACCCCTTTATGGTAAAAGTCTTGGAAAGATCAGAAATTCAAGGCCCATACCTAAACATAGTAAAAGCAATATACAGCAAGCCAGTAGCCAACATCAAACTAAATGGAGAGAATCTTGAAGCAATTCCACTAAAATCAGGGACTAGACAAGGCTGCCCACTCTCTCCCTACCTATTCAATATAGTGCTCAAAGTCTTAGCCAGAGCAATTAGACAACAAAAGGTGGTCAAAGGGATACAAATTGGAAAGAAAGAAGTCAAAATATCACTATTTGTAGATGATATGATACTGTACTTAAGTGACCTCAAACTTCCACCAGAGAACTCCAAAACCTGATAAGCAATGTCAGCAAAGTGGCTGGATATAAAAGTAACTCAAGCAAATCAGTAGCCTTCCTTACTCAAAGGATAAACCGGCTGAAAAAGAAATTAGGGAAGTGACACTCTTTACAATAGTCACAAATAATATAAAATACCTTGGGGTGAATCTAACCAAGCAAGTGAGAGACCTCTATGACAAGAACTTCAAGTCTCTGAAGAAAGAAATTGAAGAAGATCTTAGAAGATGGAAAGATCTTCCATGCTCATGGATTGGCAGGATTAATATAGTAAAAATGACCATCTTGCTGAAAGTAATCTACAGATTCAATGCAATCCCCATCAAAATTCTAACTCAATTCATCACAGAGTTAGAAAGAGCAATTCTCAAATTCATTTGGAATAACAAAAAACCCAGGATATAGAGAACTGTTCTCAACAATAAAAGAACTTCTGGGGAGAATCACCATCCCTGACCTCAAGCTGTACTACAGAACAATAGTGATAAAATTGGCATGTTATTGGCACAGAAACGGGCAGAAAGATCAATGGAACAGAATTGAAGACCCAGAAATGAACCCATACACCTGTGGTCACTTGATCTTTGACAAAGGAGCTAAAACCGTCTAGTGGAAAAAGAACAGCATTTTCAACAAATGATGCTGGTTCAACTGGAGGTCAACATGTAGAAGGATGCAAATCAATCCATTCTTATCTCCTGTAGAAAGCCCAAGCTCAAGTGGATCAAGGACCTCCACATGAAACCAGATACACTAAAACTAATAGAAGAGAAGTTAGGGAAAAACCTCTCTGAACACATGGGCACAGGGGACAATTTCCCAAACAGAACACCAATGACTTATGCCCTAAGATCAAGAATTGACAACCGAAGTTGATTCTCATCAGATATTTGGTTCCAGCTCCCCCCCCCCAAAATTTGCTAGTATAATTTTAGAGAAAAGTGGTAGATCACTGAACACTCAACCAAGTGAAGTTCCAATGGTATCTTTGTCAGATGTGATTGTCTTTGTAAACACATGGTAAGTCAGCCTCAGGAAGATTGCGTATAGCCATTAGATAATATTAGAAAAAGGGGTCAGAAGAAACTTGCCTTCCCAAGGAATAAAAAAGCATGTGTATACAGTCTTGGCCTAGAACTGTATACACTGTTCAAATCTTAAACCTTATTTATTCAAAAGGGATATGCATTATCTGGACATTTATTAGAATGTAACATTGGTTTATTATATTAAAGATATGATTCTAACCACACCAGATAAGCAAGCAGAAGCCAGTTTCTTAAGTGTTTTCGTAAATTCCATAGGGGAGCTGAATTCTTCATGGATTAAACTATATTATTAAAACTTTAGACATCTATGGGGCATGCCCCTGAAATAAAAGGAAAAAAATTTGCCTCCAATGTGTCCTATTCTGAAGAGAGAAAATAGTAGCTGGCAAAATTTGCATTTAGAATGCCTTGCTTTTCTTTTCTTCTTCCTCTTTCCCTTCCCCTTCATTTTCCTCCTCCTCCTCCTCTTCTTCCCCTTCCCCTTTCCCCTCCCCCTCTTCCTCCTCTTCTTCCTCTTCCTATCCTCCTCCTCCTCCTCCTCCTCCTCCTCCTCCTCCTTCTCCTTCTCCTTCTCCTTCTTCTATTGTTACTGGGAACATTCCAGACTCATTTATAAATGACTTGAGTCACTTTGGTATGGCCCTATCAAGAATGTCAGTTTCGTTATGACTCTAACAGGACTATTCAGTACAGGTCTATAGTATAATGTAACTGGCACTGACTTATGCCATAAGATCTGTCAGACTCTATTTAGTGAAATGTAGTATTCTAATAGAGATGATTATGGTATGTAAAGATGCTATTCAAAGTCTATCGTGAGCCATACAGTAAAAGAGAACCACAGTGTAGATGCATAAGTTCATGGAGGCAAGATATGCCATCTGCACCAGAAAATTATGCCCTAGTTTCTGGCATGCCACTGTATTAGGTAGGATGATGATCGGCTACAGAGTGACTTGAGACCAGAATTCCCTCTCATAGTTTGGGTTTGGTCTGATGAACCAAGTCATAAGATGTGATTAAACCCAGACGTTATATCTAATAATACAAAATGAGTACATTTAAGATTGGATCTGGGACCCCACTATTTGTACAATTAACTCTTGTCTGGTATAGTTATGATGACATTGAAGGACTTAGCATTGGAGGCTGCCACTTTTCAAAGATAATTTAACTACTGCTACTGTTGAATGTCCAACCCACCAGTGACAGAAGAAGGGAGCCTCAGAGTGTCATTATTCCTATGAAGATTAAATAGCCACTTCATGGCAAGTTGAATAAACTAGCCTCTTTCTACCTTATTTCTACCTTAAAAGAAACAGCAATCCAATACATCTTGAGCATGGATATGATGTCTTTGCTCTTTTTTGACTCAGCAAAGACTATTGCATGAGGGGCATTTGATGTCAATATAAGATGATACATAGTATGACAATGCCCCCCCCCCAAGCAAAAAAAAAATACTATTTTTCAGCAGAGGAAAGCCTATAGCAAATGTTATGGATCTACACAGCAAAGCACTCACTGAACTGCATGCTAGCATGCAAAGATGCTAGCATGATCAATTAGAGAAGAGGTTCTCAACCTAACTAATTCTGTGGCCCTTTAATGCAGTCCCTCATGTCTCTATGACTCCCAACCATGAAACCATTTTTGTTGTTATTCCATAACTGTAATTTTGCTACTGTAATGAATTGTAATGTAAATATTTGTGTTTTCCAGTGGTGCTACATGACCCTGTGAAAAAGTCATTAGACCCACAAAAGGGGTCACAACTCACAGGTTGAGAACTACTGAATTACAGGGATGGGTACTTTCTAAAAGTATCTTAAGTGCCATCTTAGAGAGGACATATTAAGGGGTTATATTCTCCTGAACAAAATACACAGTAAATCAATGGCCATGGTACAATACTATCTTTTAGTAGACAGAATATATGGCCCCAAGAAAGAAATGTGAATTAATATAAGCCTCCAATGTTTCCCCCTGACTATTTGGATAATTTACACTCTCTGCCTATTTAACTCTGTGTTGACAATCTGGAGCACCTGAACTTCAAAGAGGGAATGTGAGGTATCAATAAACAAGAGTTATGATGGCTGTCTGGTGGCTTTGCAATCCTTGTATATATGCTGTCCCCTAGATGGAATGTGACCTGGGGTAAAGGAGTTTCCCTTCAAGTGCAGACAATGCTAAAGAAAAGAGTCAACAGTGAGCCCTCAGCAGCCATCATTCTTGGCATAGAAGGGCGTGTGTGTCTCGTTCCTGAAGATCAGACTGAGTGAAAAGCACAGCGTTCACTACAGCCTACTCCCTGGACTACTTGGTTACATATAAGCCGTGTAGAAACTTCTCCCCATCTAGGAATAGTCCCTGAAGTTTCAGATTCGTTTCTTAATTGGAAAAAGGAGGGATTATAGCTATTATAGACACAAAAGATGTCTGACTTCCGGAGCTTGTACATGTGAGACATCACTTCATTCTTACGTTTTGACCATAATTCACTGAGTCTCTTCAACTCCTCGTCTTACAGATCCTGTTTCTCAGAGCAAGCCCCACAGTACACAGTCTCACCACATCACAGTCACTGCTTCAGATTCTCCAATTTTTTATTTATTAATTTATTTATGTTAAAGCAGACCTAAGAATGTTCCTTAGAGTGTCTTAAAACCCAGAGTAAAAATATTTCTTAAATGACCCTTTGTCCTACGAACACTTATAAGAAAATGACATGGTTTGAGACAAACATGCCACTCAAAAAAACACAAAAGCATAATATCGAGGAAACAAATTTAGCTTACGTGTAGAAAAATACACAGAAATTGCTCCACTAAATCTTTAATTTAGTAGCATAATAGGACCCCTAATCTTTGTGTCTGTTGGTTGACTGGGACCTGAGTGTGGAGGATCAAACCTATAGATCTGTCCTTGGTGCTATGACTTTCCACTTTCTAATATCCTCCTTCCCCCTGTCCTCGAGAGGGCACTGAAAACTTTATGATTCACGTAGGGTTTACCAATAGCTTTCTTAAAAACACTAAAAAGATACTGAAAATAGAGTAATAGGATCTGTTCATTTTCTACATCCATTTTCAACTTTTTAATCTCTAAAAGTTGTGTGGAAAGTTAGTGAAGAGAATTAACCCAAGAGCTTTAATTTGGGTGATGGAGTCACACAGACCAGAAAACAGTCACTATATGAATTAGTTTGCTAAGGTTGCTATAACAAGCACCATAAACAGAATCAAGGACAGAAACTTTCTCTCTCACTGACAGGCTCAGAATCTAGTCCCAAATAGTGACTTTGTTTGGTCCCTCCTTTGGAAGCAAAGGGAAGTCTCTCAACATACCTCCCAATCCTCCTAACTCTTTATGACTTCGTGGTGACTTTGGTATTCCTTGGCATTCTTGGTGTTCCTTGCCCTATCTCTGCCTTCCTGTTCATATGCTATTCTCCCCAAGTGTCTCTGGTCAATATCCCCTTTCATAACGATAACAATCTTATGTGGTAAAGGCATACATTAAACTCTACTGTGACCTCATCTCAACTTAACTGATAATACACACACACACACACACACACACACACACACACACACACTCACACAGACACACACACACACACATTCTATTTTCAATTAAGATCATTATTTGATAGCTTTCTAACGAGGAATTCAGCATGTCAATTTTCTGGAAGAATGCAGAGCGTTCTAGTAAACTTTAGGGAATGTTCATGTAACTTAGGAGAGTTTAGGGGTAGAAAATGTTAACTTTGGAGATGAGTGTGAGGGTTTTTTGTTTGTTTGTTTGTTTGTTTGTTTGTGTTTTTTTCCTGCCTCTGTTTTAAGATAGGTAACTTAGGTTATGATCCTCAAGAACAAAGATTTTCTGTTCACATATTGTCTGGGAGACTCCCTAGTAGTGGCTCTTCATGTGAAGAAGGAGAAAGTCTTGGGAACTCTGAGTACCTGTGTCCTTGTTCTACCTGAAGATCTGTCACACGGAAGGGACGAGAAAAGAACAAAATGTTCTCACTGCAAGAGTCCCTAGTAGCTAATCTGTTATTCTCTTGAAGAAAGAAAGAGAATTCAATCTAGCAATTGCAATCTCAGAACAAATTCTGTAAGATAAAAACCCTTGTCACCCCATTTGGTTCACTGACTCTGAACGGCTCACATGCCATGTCCTGTTGCCAAATCGAACATCTGCATTTTAGTTGCTGGATGCCTTTGGCATTGGCATTGGCCCTATGACCACAGTGCCTTCTATGGCAGCTGTTCTAGTGGCTTGGCTCTTTTGTGTTCCCTTAGGTCTTATGGTGTAGCAAGAGGACACCCACAGTGGACGCCAAGAGAATCATCCTAATGAATGGCATGTTACGGACCTTGGGAATGTGATTTTGTGTCGTTTCATAGAGTAGCTGGCTAAATTCTGGTTACTGAAGGATCAAGTTAAATCAGGCAGAAAAGTGATATGGAGATTTTTCTTACAGGAAATCAGTCACAGAAGCTTGTTTGTCACAAGCAAGATGCCCTTTGCAGAGCTCTTAAGGGACAATTAAAAATGATGAGTATGACTCAGGTCATGTGGAACACTACTGCAGAACTGAAGTCAGTCACAGGCTTCATATCAATGCAGATTCCTTTTCCCACTGTGTTTCCTTCCCATGTGACAGTTCCTTGTCATCACACCCCTGAATATAAACACGAGGCCAAACACTCAGCTATGGCTCCCTTTTGTAACAGTCTTACTGGACACAGAATTTTGTGACCCGATAAAATGCCATCACAAATGGAAAAAAGAAAAACAAAACAAACAAAAAAACATATTTCTTTCAGTCCCCAAATGTCAGCATGAGGATGAGGTAGGGCATAATGAGCCTAAACTAGAGCAAATAAAACATATCTTAAAATGTTGCTGCTTGCTGCCAAATGTGGGCTGGGAAGCAGTACCACAGGGGGCAACTTGCACATGGCATGGTCTTCCCGATGAAGAAGCATGGCTGGCATGCCAGAAGGAGCTAGCAATTAACACTGCCAAAGACTCTGGAGACCCCTTACAGCAGCCTGAGCTGGAAGCCATGGCTGCTAGTCACCCTTCAGCAGTACAGCTGGGATGTGGCCAGCAGTGGCTGCCTCATGTGTGGCCTCAAACTCATTGTTGTGGAATAAAAGTTCTGTGGGGTTGCTTTGGGAGGGTTTATACCATTGGAGATCAGGACTCAATGTCCTATGCTTCATTAATGAATTATACTGACTCTAAAGAAAGCTGAATTACTAGACCCAAAACATCATAGAGAGGACTCATAACGATATCAGACCTTGCATGGTTGCTACTGGCTAGCCAGATGGAAGTGTTAGGTGTGAGCTGTAAAGAGGACTGCAGCTATTGAGCAGATTCTAAACCAGAAAGGAGAACCACAGTCATCTTAAGAGTAAAAGAACTGAACCGATAGCCAGCTGTCCTGTCATGGAAGAAATTCAAACTAGGCAAAGGTGTTTGGGTTCAGTTCCAGAGACTACCACTCCCCAGTATTGTGGATTGTGATATTCTCAGATACCAGGTATCTGTGAATACACACACACACACACACACACATCTATCATCTATCTATCTATCTATCTATCTATCTATCTATCTATCTATCTATCTATCATCTCTCTCTCTCTCTCTCTCTCTCTATATATATATATATATATATATATATATATATATATATATTGAGACATTTGATAAGCATGTAGATCTTATAATTATGAATATTGGATACATAGGTAAGAAAGTAGTATCCATTAAACAATAATAGATAATAATAAAATATACATATACATATGTGTGTGTGTGTGTGTGTGTGTGTGTGTGTGTACACTTATCACAAATCAATGGTCTCCTTCACATTCTACAAATATTCATAGACTTGGATGCCTCCTAAGAGCAGGTAAAACTTGATTCATTACAGAGAAAGCCTCTATCCCCTTGGACTGTATATTTTATTGAGCAAAAGAACAACCAACTGGACAAATGATCAGGTGAATAAAAAAAGATGCTTTTAAGCTGGGAGGAGATCTATAAGCAAAATGATGAAGGATGGATGGGCTGCAAGATATCTCAGCAGTTGAAGGTACTTGCTGCCAAGCCTAATGACCTGAGTTCCATCTGGGACCCACATGTTCTAGGAAGAGAACCGACTCCTGTAAGTTGTTCCCCCGGCTTCCCCATGTGCAGTGTGGCATGCACTCCTCTATAATAAATAAATGTAGTGAAATTTTTAATAAAATTATAAAGGATGATATGACAAGGGACTTAAAGGGTTGCTTTAAGTAAAATTGTTCTAGAATATTAATATACTGGCCTCGTGTGCTTTTGCTGATGCATGCACCATAATATGCACTATTGTTTTTATTTGCCAGAAAGGATGCTGAAGTTCTGAAGACTTGTTCTGATGGGTCATGCTGGACATTGAGTCCAAACTGGAGAGTGAGGCTGAGCAAAAGACTAGTGAAGTCAAAGGCTATCTCCAGGCACATCTATCTGTATATCCTTGCTTTTCTTTCTTGAGATTGTTTGCCAGCACCAGCACATATCACATTTGAATCAAACCATCTGGTGATAAAGCACACTTTCTAAAACTTTTGACGTGTATGTCACCCATTACTGCCAGATTCTGGGAAAGATACAATGGGATAAGACAGCCACAGGAGTAGGTCACAGGCATTTGTCGACATTTCTTGAACTCTGGGGTAGGGGATCTATTTCATTCTTGTCAATAAGTTAACAATGTCGAAGAAAACTGACTGGAAAGGAGATTGCATCTTCAGATGTGTCCTCTGTGGTCCCATCAGTTTTCCCAAGATGCAAGGGGTGTGAACAACACAGAGTGATTCAGCATGCCTTGTGGGGAAAGGCAAGAAGGAAATTAAAATTTACACTTAAATAAAGATGTTGGCCTTGAGATGTCTTTGTTATTGAGACAGGTCCTTGCCACATAGTCCCATCTTGCCTGGAACCTTATTTCCTCGGCCTCTCAAATGTGGGAATCAAATGTGGGAACAGGCTAGGTTTTGAGCCAGATCTGAAGAGTCACCTCGTTCTCTCCTCTTACCATGTCAACTTTTAAGTTTGTAGGAAACATACCTCTCTTGGGCCTCCTTGGAGTATGCACAGTACAAAGGATAGCATAGTGCTAATGAGAACTTTAAAAGTCATGTAGGCAAGACCTAGATTCATGCACCCATATCAATTTTCATTGTGGTTTACATATCTCTTCTTTCATCAGGAATCACATAAATATTCCAAGCATGGTGTCAGGCATAGATGAGACAATGGTAAACTCTTGTTGAATGAAGGACAAGGAAACTGATGAGTGAGTGGCCAACTAAAGGGATTGTCTTCCCCTGCCTCTTTCTGTCTCAAGTTTTACCTTCTTCCTATTACTTGCTTGGGAATCTTCTTTACTCCCCCCATGCCCAGACTTTGCCCTTACCTTCTTTCATAAGGCAAGCTGCTAATAATTCTCCTATTCTCGTGAAGTTGTGCATTTTCCCATGCTCTGCTATCCTTTTCATGACTGTAAATTGCTTTTTACATAATTCTATGCCTAGGTATGATTGTAAATTTCTGAAAAGTCTTCCCATTTCAAAAACAGACCTTCTCATACATCGTGCAGGCTTTGAGAAGCAATGTTAGTCTTGTCTATGATGATTTAATCACAGTGTAATATTGGGACCCCAATGCTACCTAGACTCCGATGCTGTATCTTCAGAATATATTGCTTCAATTAACCTTCAGCACAACTGTTGGCTTTTACCACTTTACTTGGGAGAAAATTGTGTCTTGGAAGGTTTCTCCAAAATTACCTGAGCAGTAGGAGATAGATAGATAAATCTACAACCCCTGCCATGGGCTTGCTTGCCAGAATCACGAAAATTGTATTATCACTAATTGTATTCATTCTACCTTGCTTCCTTAGTGGTGGGATAATCAAAAGAGTGACATGAGGAAGAAGTTAAAATCTGTGTAAGAAACTTCAGAGTCAGCTCCTGGAGAACCACAGACTTGAGGACAAGGGAGTGGTGACTAAAGTTCTGGGAAGTAGCATTTTGGTAAAACTTTATAGTGCTGAGCTTTGCCACATGAGACTACTCCAAGAGCTGCAATGTTGAGCAGCTAATTAATCCTCTTGAGGCAATTACCCAGCCACCAGAAATGGTCTACTGCCGACCCATGCCCAGGGGCACAGACTGTTAAATAAGCAGAAAAAGAACCTTGAAGTGGCAGGTTTGTAACTGGTCGTGCCTGAGGTCAGCACTTCAGGCCCTTGCTTGGGCTGGGCCCAGCAGCACAGCATCACACACAGGTGGGTGTACTGTAAGTGCTTTTTAATGATGGTGGTGGCGATGATGTATGAAGGTCTGTTTATACTTGCAGAGAGGGTCATGTATTTTAACAAGAAGGATTTTTGATTGGCATTTCAAAGAGGCCAGTGTTGTTGGAAAATGTCAGCACCCTGCATAGTAGGGCACTTCATAAGTGTTAAGGGATTGGGTCTGCTAAGGGGATTAGGATAATTGTTTTGGAGTGAATGGGCAGGCTCAGTGGAGGTGACCTGAAGTCATTTTAATGGGCCTAGTGGAACTCATGGTGACAACTCCAGCTACTGGATTAAGATGCTCTGATGGAAATTCCCAACCATCCCTGAACATCACTGCTACTAAAATATTGCCTGTCTATTGTACTATTATGCCTGGTAGGGTGACCGGCTGCCTATTATACTGCTATGCTGGTAGGGTGACTGGCTGCCTATTGTAATGCTATGTCTGGTAGGGTTACTCAGTTTTGGAGTTTGAGCAAAAGACATGTTGATCAAAGGAACTGCCACCCACCATGTGGCATGGAACTTCTTTGCCTCCAAAGATGAAAGATGGCTATTTCCATGGGACTTCTCATTTGGGAGAACCTTTTAATTCATGCCAGTTTAAGATCAATCAGGGATGAGGCTACACACTGTCAGAGTTGTCCGTTCTGAGGGTGGAGACGAAGAAGGAAAGCTTCGTTCTCCTGAGCTGTACAGGCTGGGTTGCGGAAAGTGAAGATTCACCAAATCCGAAAACCTTAGGGACAAGTTTGAGAGTCCATGTGTGCGGATTTAGAGATTAAACCGAATGGTGCTTATATTAATCCTGTACATTAACCCATGTCTGCTTGCAACATTCCTTTTTGTTAGTTATGTTAGGGAAAAAAAAATCTTAAGTTTCGATTACAGGTTGACTTGATAAAGGAAGAAAGAAAGAAAGAAAGAAAGAGAAGTAGCTGCTATGAGTGTGTGTTTTCCCCGAAGCTAGAGCACTGCTGCTCCTTCACGTCTGAGTGCTATTGCTTCAAGTTAATTTGAATATATTCATAAAGCACTGGAGTAGCCTTAATAACGCTTCCTCTCTACAAAAAGCAGGGTGACTCTGGCAAACATTGGTTTTTGTACCAAGTTCATTTCTCCTTGAATAAATGAGATACTTAACTGCTATTTGACAATTTTAACATTTACAGTACTGCCAGTTCTTGGTTTGTGAGCAGCAATCCTCATAGTTTTCTGGACTTGGACTCAGATACTCCACGGTACTAGCAGGAGTGTAAAGGGGGCAGGCAGACAGGACAGTATGTCAGCCTGCACTGTAAAATGTTTCCCATGGGCTGCAGTGTAGGGTTTGCACCTGCAGTGAGCAAACTTTGGGTTTCTCTAGGATGTAAGTTGGTCAGTTGTGTACACAAAAGGCTTTTGACCTCAAAAATCCCATGCCTTCCCACAAGGCTTTGTAAACAGTCTTAAAACCCACATTATCTATCTAGCCTGGGTTGCTTGTAATCATTTCAGTTGTTTCAGTGCCTGGACAATATCTGCTTTAAGGCTAGATGTTTTCTTTTTTAGTCTAATGCTGGCCCAAGACAGCTTTTCTTTAAATTAAATTATTTAAATTAAATTTAAAAATCATCCATAAAATTTATAGCTCCTTTATGCAAGGTTTTCCTCTTTTAGACATAGACACATCTTTGACACTCTGTCAGATTCTGCAACAGACAAGGAAGAGGTTCTGAGTTTGAAACCTTTTGTCTCTACTGCAGGAACACGATCCCTGTGAGAGGCATTAACAACTGATGTTCCTGGAATTCAACCCAATTCTACCGAATCAAAACCCCTAGTGCTGGTTCAGGAGTCTTCTGTGCACACAGCCTCATAAGCACTTTTGTGAGTGGACCTCTGCCAGATGCTGCCAGCTTGTTTCCAGGGACGTCCATTAGACCTGGTACCATGTCTTGGTTAAGTAGGTTTTATGCTCTATAGAAATTCATTACGTTTTCTGATTCTTATGTTTTAATGTTATTATAAAGACTAATTATCAGCTAACGACTTCTCTAGAGTAGAAGCAAGGGTTCTAAAAACTCTTGTTTTGGGGCTTATCATACACTTCCTCTATCCCTCTTTTGCTTTGCACTTCACTTCTTTTCTCTTCTTTCAAACTTTACTGGCCTAAGTTAGAAACATATGTGTCACACCAAGAAGGAGGGTAAAATGCCAGATGACAATGAAGTGTCAAGGTAAGCCAACCTCATTTGGGGGGATTTGTGTAGAAAATCTGAGAGGAAAAACTAACTTGCAGGTGGGTTCTCCAGAGGAGAGATGGCAGACCACAGAGCTCTTGGGGAGATCACAAACAAGGTGTGATGTCGAATTTGAAAGAATGGAACAGAGACGTGACTGTTGGAAGAAAGTAAGTGGAAAGCATGGATTTGTGCAAATTTCACACAGAACAAAATCAGTGTAACATGGGGGGACTTTGTGGGGGAAGAAAAGAGTTTTGAGAAGTTAGGTGAGTCAACTAATTACCGATTTGTCTGTTTTACGCAGCTATATGATAACCCCAAGCTTTTGTCTTGTGTCCCCATTTTGATCACTCCCATTTCTTAAAAGCCTCAGGAAGCACACCTAAATCACCCTCACAACAATTAAGTTATCCTCACTTTCAGGATTCATTTACATGAGAGGATGTTCTACCTGAAATCAACTGTTTTTCCTCTAAGCCTCCCTTAAGTAGTCACAAAGCACAGGGTGGTTGTGGGATATGAAGTCTGCTCTTGTACACCATGTTTCCTGCTTCGCTCAGAGAGCCTGAATGTGAGACCTGTGCAATGGGGGACAATTGGTGCAGAGCAGAGAAAAGATGATAACAGACAAACCAGCGTTATTCCCTTGGATTAAGACCTCACACTCAAAAGTCCCAAATCAGCAGAAACAAAAGAACATTTCACAACAAAGTTCTTAGGCCCTGAGGGACATAAGCTTTGAGGTGTCTGAAGAGGAAAGTCTGTAGGGAGTGGTGCAGAATGGGTGAGTATTAGTGGGGCATCTGAGATGTGGACAGAACCTTAGGATCGGGAACCCTAAGGATAATTTCTAGACCCATAAAACTCGGAGTAGTGTGTCTAGATATGGAACCAGTGTCATGACTGAAGTAAGCAGTCAGAGCAGGGGGGATGGCAAGCGCATACCTGATGAAATGTTTGCACAAAACCAGTGACAGGACACAGGCTGCAAGCCAGGCAACCGTGCAGCGTTCAGGCAACTATTATTTCCTCTATGTTAAACAAAGTCTGACAGAATCCTCTGGAAGAAAGATAGACCAATTTTTCTAATTTATCTAGACTTAAAGAGAAAAAGTGGAACTCATTCTTTTGGCCATGGAAGAACAAAGTTCATGCACTCCTTTTCTTTGGCAGAATCATCTCTAATGATTCATGTCCGGGAAACTTGAATCCTGTAGAAGAACATCAGGAAAGGGGAGGTTTCCAACCGTTTGCACACTCTGATCATAAACTTAGCCCCGAGTGGAAAATAGGCTGGATAGCTCGTGCTGATCTTCCCCTCACCTATCCTGTGGCTCCAGTCTTGATGCCTTGCTGTACTCCAAGGATAGTAGGACTATGAGAGCAAGATGCTAATAAAATATTTAGTTCTAGGAGTGGCAGATTTGGCTCCTGTGATTCTGCTAATTGGGAGGGTGCCTGCTATCTTCCTTGATCCCCAAGGGCTTCAGCAAACGGCACATGCACGCAGACATGCTCCTGGATTGATTCGAAAGTCAATTCACAGCGGTGTGTGAAAATCAGCCTCATTATTTTAGATCTGGGGTTGAATTTTATTAATGTGTATGGGTGTGAGATAAGGGAGTAAATGGGCCCTTTGGCAAACAAAAAAAAAAAAAAGAGTGCATCATGTACATATGGATTACAATTTGTGTTAAAATAAGCATACTCTGTGTAGAACCAACAAACAAAAACAACAAAAGCCCAAATATAAAACTGCAGGTCACATTTTACCTTTGTGCCAACAATTTGTGATTCTTGTCTTTAAATCATGCTTTCTGTATATAAATGCAATTCCAAATTTGTATTACAAGCCAACTTTGTGGCATTAGATGTTTTGGGTCATCTATCTTTGTTGCAATATTTCATTTTTAAGATGGTAATTCAAAGCCTTTAGAAGGAGATCTCTGCATTCCATTTTTTTTTTTTTTTACTTCTGAATGGAGTATGTATAGATGTATAGAACTGAAATTTGTCTAAGAATATATCATATTTTCTGGATGTGTTTA
This sequence comes from Rhabdomys pumilio, assembly GCA_030674055.1. Classification (NCBI taxonomy): domain Eukaryota; kingdom Metazoa; phylum Chordata; class Mammalia; order Rodentia; family Muridae; genus Rhabdomys; species Rhabdomys pumilio. Next base: position 63,616,516 of record JANHMN010000004.1, read on the forward strand.
TATGGACTATATGTTTCTGATATTAATATCCTGAGATGCTATCAGTAAAGGTAAATAAATAAATGATCTTCAGAAATATATCCCAAAGCACAAGAGTGAGCTACAACCTATGCTATTGGGATGCAGGGTCTGTGCAAGACCATTGTTATTAATGTCATTTCCAGTCTGTAGCATTGTGCCACGTTTGTGTGTGTGAGGGACTCAGTTCATGTCTGATGAACATTTTAAAGTATACGAGTCATTCTATTCTATTCTTCCTTCTGCAGCCATCTTCCATTTCAGACACAGTCCTTGATAACCAGCAGAAAACAACATGCCCAGAGAACACTGGGACAAACTTCTGTGTGTGACAAAAATCTGCATGTTTAAAAGAGATAAAGGAGAAAAACACTCTTCCTTTGGTACTCACAATAGAAAACATATCTGTGATTTTTTAATTTGCTCATGTCTCATTGAAATAACACACTGTAGGACTGAAGCATCAATCAAAAGACAAACAGACAGTAAATCTGGACCAGTTAAACCTTAATAGTGTAAATGAAACCTCTAAATTGTGTGAACCATGAGCAGCCTTGCAACTCTTTACATGTGCAAAGAATTGAATGAAGACATATGGTCACCATCAACTTGGTTATTTAATTCCGAGATGACACACATATTAATCTAACTGAAAGGGGAAGCTACTATATAGCTGGTTATAATTAACCAACCACAAATTTCTATAACCACTTCAGTCTAAACCAAAAGCCAAAATGGCAGTTCATAATTACACCATCCCACCCAGATTTGCATTTCTTGATGAATTCCCAAGGTTAGGCTATGAGCCATACTGTAAAACCAACCCTCAATTACACCTTTTTAGAGGGCGGATTAGTGGCAGGTGGTGCCTGCTATAAAAGCCTCATTAAAACACCTTCTGGTGGAGTTTCACAAAAGGAAGCCACCAGATGGAGACCCATCTCCACATGGTAGTCTTACCTCAAATGAGAGTTTCACCTGACACTTTGGGGACAGACAATTTTTTTCTCACCTAACAAGCCACTGAGGTTCAAAAGACGATCTATTAGGATTAATCGTACTTGATCACTAATCCATTGTAATGCCATATGCTGAGAGCGTTGTTCACTGTTAAGCCTGGAGCCAGGTAGAGCCCCTCTGGTAATGTAAACCGTCCCATTTTCCTGGAGCTAATCTCATTTCACCTCCTCCCAGACCCCACATGCCAGGAACGGCACTTAACTCTTCCTACACTGTCTCTGATGCATTTTTGAATGGTAGCAAATCTGATCTCCAAGGTAATGACGCCGAAACCTGCTGACTAATTGGAAAATGAGTTTCCTGGTGTTGCTTGCTTAGCAGGGCGAGTGGATGAAAGGTATTTAATCCATTGTGCACAAATTCAAAGACTTTGCCTGGCCTTCTTATCGGCACAGCTTGGTATTACTCATCTGCTTCTCTTTCCTGAATGCATTCGTTGAATCTGCGATTTACTGGCTCGGAACAATTGGCCAGCTGGGCAGTGAGAGTGAGATTTACTTTCATAGAGGGGATTCTGTCACCTTATGCAGCCCTTGAAGTGGCAAGCTTTCTTTTCTTTTCTTTTTTTTCCAAGTGTATTGCCTTTGGTATGGGTCCAAACCATTAAGTACTAAACTGTATAATATTGTAGTAGTCTCTCTACTTCTCTTTCCATATTTCTGTCTTTCTATCTTCTATTATGTTATCTTGTCTGTCTGTTTATCTCTATATCTCTATATATCTATTATCTACCTATCATATCTATCTATTTATCTATCTAGATAAATACATATACACAACTATATAGATAGAGATGATTCTCTTGTATGTTTCAGGTTGAGCTATGTACATGGCATGGCCCACAAAGTAAGTTACTTTCTAAGAAGAAGATGGTCCTTCTTACTCAGGCCCCATGTTTATGAGTTGCTCACATGATAATCGTATGCATATGGCCACATGAGCCCCTCACATTTTTCTCTAGTTCTGGGCTCCAATATAGGGGGGGTCAAGTGAAAGGATGTCTGCATCTTCTGCAAAGGTTCCAACTGTACAGACTTGTAGATGTCTTAGAACTCCATGTGCAGCACGGAGGTAGCAGCGTCTCTAAGATGATAATAGCTACTCTGAATAAGCCTGTGTATTTAGCAAGGAGAGCTTGCTATGTGTCAAACATTATACTTACCTAGTAAACTGCAGCTTCCAAATATGCTAGGAAATCATGTTTTTGAGATCAACTTGAGTTATAAAAACTAAATCTAGACGGTTGTGTAATCTTTGCATTTGTCAGAGGCACTTAAATGAAGATTCTCAGACTTCAACATTGATCATTAAACTAGAACTTCTGCAAGCAGGATCTGTGACAAAGTGCAAAGGTGTACCTATAAATAAACTATGCACTATACACTATAGTGTACCCTAAATTTTAACTGACCCCGTTGGCTGAAACCAAGTCAGGATCCTCAATCCTTTGTCCTCTTTCTTCGTATGGAAGGTCATGTGACTCTAAGGTCATGCATGAAAAAGAATGGAAAAAATAAAAAATACCTCACTTTTTCTCTGCATCAAATTTGCAAGTATTCAAGGTTGTTGGGAGTGTTTTGTATTATCCAAATGGTACTTCTAATATGTCCCATACTGTACATGTTTACGAAACCCTTAAAAATCTTACGTTTCTAATGACACATATAAATCATTCTAGCCTTGTTCCTCTAGCTTAGTCACCAGACACCAGAGATAAAAAAATAACCCCAGTGTTCCCCAGCTGGAAGAGTTTATTTTATCACACATGAGAACTGCTGTCTTTCACCAGGCAACTGGGAATATCCTAGGATATGTTTCAGAGAGAGGGGCTGGGTCTCTAGTTTCATTGGTCTCTTCTCCGATTCAAAAGTCCAACTTCTACTTTAATACACTAAGTGCATACATTATAAATATAGCTAATATAAAAATAAAGTTATAAATATATGTTCTCGTGAGAGTCAGATCCTGTACAGATCTTAGAGAGCAGAAACGAGTCTTCTCTGCATCTGCCTCATCATTATTCTGCCTTTGCCCTGGGCAGCCATGGACTAGAGTGGTTTGCTGAAGCAGAAACAGTCCAGGAGAAACAAGACATATGCGGGGCACAGTGGGACTAGGCACGGAGAGCTCTATGAGGACTGGCCTATCCCAGTTGACCAGGGGTTAAATCTAAATGCAAAGATTATTAGATGGGGAAAGATGACTGTAGCCTGGTTAGAAGTCTTAGGAGTGTCAGGGCATGGGAACTTAATGGCTATTGGAAGAACCAAAAAGTAGTTTGGTGGGTAAGGCAACAATCTTTCCATATTGAGGTTACCATGATGCTTGAGGCACAATGGAGACTGCAAAAGGCAGGAGATTATCTAAGGCAGCTGACTATCCCATATAGATGGAATCATGATGGAAGGCTCCTTCTTAAATGCTGTGGCATAGGACCCAGGAAAGCAGTCAGATGACCAGTGAGAACAATCTGTAGAACAGTATTGAGTCCTAAGACATCATTCCTGTCCCGAAACTACTATGGCCTATGGATTATTAGCCTTGAACTGTGAAAGGGTTTTTTTCCTGGATCTTTTTGAAAGATGTTTCCAACTGTCCATCTTCCCCATTCTGTCTTGATAATAAGGAGAGAATAGTAAGTCTGCCATGGTGTCCTTTAAAAACTGCCATAACTCCCAGGAAGACTGGGGGATGTGAGGGAATCAGAACCAAGTTTGCAATATAAAAAATACAAATGACCCTGGGTTTCTTTTTCCTTTATCCTTCATAATCATTGATACTAATATCTGTTGCAAAAATGCCACAGTGCCCCTGTTCGAGTACTGATGAAATCTCTCAGTACAAAGGGAGTGCTCTGCTTCAATAAGGAAAGGGTTAAGGGCAGTCCTCACAAGGCAGCAGTGTGTGATGCTGAGTCAACTGGAGCTTCTCCCCTCACATTGTCCTCAAACTTTCTTGTTCTTTCCTCGCTTGTTATTTCTTTGTTTTCTTTTGTATCCTGGCAGTTCTAGCTGGGATTGCTGCATGTAACTCAGGTTTGCCCTTTGTGGCTCTGAGCTGTCACTGTCCTCTGCAAGTCCATGTCTGTCTTCTCAGAATTCTTTCACCAGCCTTCTTCCAGTAGTTCAAGTTCTTTAGAACCAAGATTGTATATTTTCCAGAGAATATAAAAGTTGTAACTTTTACACCTGGCTACTGTTTGCTCTCTACATTCTTGGAAGTTTATGAAGAGTATTTAACTCTGCAGATATGTGAGAAATGCTCATGGTTTAACAGTGAAGAGAGATGAACAACACAATCTAAGATTGACCCCCATCTTCTGTGGTTATTTGCTTATCAAAATAAAACTTTTCCTCCTTTTCCTCCTCTTCCTCTTCATCTTCCTCTTCCTCTTCTTCCTCCCCCTCCTCCTCCTCTTCCTCCTCCTCTTCCTCTTTAACTTCCTCCTCCTCCTTCTGTAAAGCATTTATTTGGAGGGCTTTTATCATCTCTGGTTACCTCAAATTTCCCTGCAAAGAAGAAATTTAAGCTCCAATTAGTGCAAGAGACAGGAGGGAGGTGCAGACTTAGGTGCTAAATTGCCCAGAGCCTGCTCTCCCTCAAACAGACCACAAGAATCTCCAGCCCAGTTAATTTCTTCCCATTTAACTAATAGAAGGCTAGGGAGTGACCTTTGCAGGCCAGTGGGTAGGAGCTGAAGAACACTCCCTCCAAATGAGGGGGATATCTCTGTTTACTACACAGCATGTTGCCCTCAGCTAATGACATTAATCCCCTACTGCATTTCATTAGGTGACAGACAGGGAGCCACACTTTGGAAGGAACTGTTTCACCCAGCAGCCAGCTGTGGAGAAGAGTCACTCCAGGACCAGCACCGCCCCTCCTCATTTGCTTTTCTTCCTCTATTATCCCTGACATGTTCACTGAACTACAGGCTGCACATGTTTAAAAATAATTAAATGTACTCCAAACAAACAGGCAATGTTTTCTCAGTCGTTGCAGTGAGCTTTCCATGTTTGGACAGATTTTTTTCTGTTCATTGGGTTCATCAGGCAGCCCAGCTCTTTGTTGTCACTCTGGAAACCTAGCAGATAAATCCCCAGGGCAAGCTGCTATCCTGGTACCTTCACTTGCTCTGATCTTAGACTATAGTTCTTCCCAGTTCTAAGGTCTCCAATTTGAGGTAATCATGTCTGGACTCCCAGGTTTGTAAATGGAATCACTGGGCAAAAAATTTTAAAAGCAAGAGAAACTTTGGATTTAAAATGGAAGTGTTGGCAATACTGAGAAGAGACACTCCAAGATGATTAACTACATGGGACAGCAGCTGATAAATGTGCAGACTTGGGACCCTCCTCACTGCCACCAGTCCTGAACTTTTCACACACTGAACATCATCAACACTGTGTTCTTTTCTCTTTAAAAGTAGTGTTTTTCCATTCAAAGATGAAGAAAAGCAGGAAAGAAGGCATAGCTTATAATGGTTCATAAAGTATAACATATTAAAATACACAGATAGTGGTCTAATACTCAGTAGTTAAGGACTCGTTGTAAAGGACCTGTGTGTTGTTCCTAGCATCCACACAGGGTGACCTACAACCACCTGTAACCCCAGATTCAGGGATCTGACACCCTCTTGTGACCTCCTTGGGTCATATGTATACACATGTAATTAAAAATAAAATAGAAATTATACATACAGAAAGTCAACGAGAAGAGACTCTCTTTTCACACAGCAAAGAGTCTGCTTTAAAAAAGAAAGAAAGAAAAAAAGAAAGAAAGAAAGAAAGAAACCAGCCAGGTGGTGGTGACACACTCAGTTAATCCCAGCACTCAGGAGGCAGAGGCAGGCAGATTTCTCTGAGTTTGAGGCCAGTCTGGTCTATAGAGCACGTTAGAGGACAGCCAGGGCTACACAGAGAAATCCTGTTTTGAAAAAAAAACCAAAAAACAAAACAATCAACCAAAACCAAAAAACCCAGCAACTACAGTAACAAAACAAACAAAATAAATGAAAACCAAAAATTGTTTTTGTAACTGAGCACAAGTGCCCTTTATAAAAATCATACAGTGAAGAGTCACCAATGTTCCCAGCAATGGCTCTTCATTAACAGATTGAGAGATGAGGGGCATTTCTCTGTTTCTCACTATGGTCTCACTGCAGCTTGCAAAAGCATAGCTTCTCCCTTTGCAGAATTCTTTAAAGAGTGAGGGACAGACAGATCTGTACTATGAGGAGGAGGAGAGAATAGAGGAATAAGGTATCAGTAGAGTTAGGGTCCCTAAAGTGCTCTTATGGTTTGGTTTGGTGCAGAAACAACTTTACGTAAACTATAGGAAGGAATGCTGTTCGGTTTCTTCATGCAATATGCTCAAGTGTGATTTGAATCAACATTGATAACAGTTAATATGCAGGAGCCTTCATTTACCCATTGACTGCTTCCGTACTTAGTGCTGTCCAAAGTAGTCTTGATGCCCTGTGAATTTTAAAAAGTCAGCAAAAGTGTGTAGGAGAGATCAGTATCTTCTCAAGGAGGAATTTATTTTTATTCTCTCTCATATATCATACCCCACTGGAGTTTCCCAGTTTTCCCCTGCTCTAGCCTCTCCACAAGCCACCCTGTACCGTCCCTTTCCCACGGATCTACTCACTTCCCTTAAAGAAGAGCAGACCTCTCAGACATCAACCAAACATTTTATAATGAGCTACAATAAGACCAGGCACACATCATCATATCAACAGAACCCAGGACAAGGCAATCCAGTACGAGGAAAAGGCTCCCACAAGTAGTCAAAAGAGTCAGTCCTTGTTCCCACTGTTAGGATTTCCACAAGAACACCAAACTACTCAGCCATAACATATATGCAGAAGACCTACTACAGACTCTCTGATCTCTGCAAGTTCCCATGAATCTTGGTCAGTTGGTTCTGTAGGCCATTTTCTCCTGGTGAATTCCTGACCCCTCTGCTTCCTCCAGTCCTCTGCATCTGTTCCCAACAGTGGCTAGATGGAGTCTCTCTGCTCTTGTCAATGATGATTCTACTAGGTTCTGGTCCCAGCACACTCTGCAGGCAGGACAATCTGTAGGTTGAAGGATTTGTGTCTTGGTTGGTATCCCAATTCCTCCACTTGAGGCCTTGCCTGGTAAAGAAGATGACCAGATCAGACCCTGTGTTCCCTATTACTCTCATAGATTCCATGGAGGATCCATTACACTAGGCCTCTCCTTTGCCCCCCAAATGCCCCCTAATTTCAGTCATTCTCCCAGTATTTTTCCACTCTCTTTCACTGCATCTGGTCCTCCCGCTGTCCACAGCTTTACCTGTGCGTAGTCCATCTGAGAAATCTATTCTATATCCCTTCCCCCAGAGATCCTTGCAGCCCCTCTTAAACCTAAGAAGGAATATTTTAATGTACTGCAAAATTGCTTATTAAACCAGTAATGTCTATACCAGGAATTGCCAGACTATAACCTTCAGGTCAAACCCTGCCTCCCTGAATCTTTTTCTTCTATGAATGGGTTGTAAACTGTGTGGCGTTTGGCATATTTTTAAATGACTGAAACAAAATTGAAGAGGAATATTTTGAGGCTTCTAACAGTTCCTTGAAATTCCAGTACTCAGCAACAAGGCTCCACCAAAGTCGAGCAAGGCTCACTCAGTTCCAAGCTGTCCCCACTAGCTCTGTACTATATGATTGGGGCAGGACCTGAGCCACAAAGGTCACAAAGCTCACAATACAATATCCAGCTTTTGAAAGAAACTGCCAACAGTTGATCCAGTGAATGGCATTGCCTGTAACAAATCTTGCTTTTTAAGTCATTAAGTCTACCTTAAAGGAATTCCTTAGTAGTAGAAAGCAGGGAATAGCATGGTATCTAAGGTGGTTTGAATAAAAATGGCCCACATAGGTCCAAAGGGAGTGACACTATTAGGAGGTACAGCCTTTCTGGAGTATGTGTGACTTTGTTGAAGGAAGCATGTTACTGAGGATGGGGTTCAAGCCCCAAATTCAGCTTAAGCCAAATGCTTAAGCTTCTCATTCTCTTCCCACTGCCATCCAATCAGGACGAAAAACTCTTAGCTACCATGTCTGTCTGCCTGCCTGCCGTCATGTTTCCCATCATGACAATAATGGACTAAACCTCTAATTGAAAGACAGTCCCTATTAAATGTTTCCTTCTAAGTTTCCTTCTAAGGTCACGGTGTCTCTTCATAGCATATAAACCATAACTAGGACAGTATCCAACAATGCAGTGAATTATTAAAAAAAAAATACTGTAAAAATAAATGATGAAATGCTTGTAGCCACGTAGAAAGATGGTTAGATACACTTTTAGTGCTCGTGTTTTCTCTCTCTCTCTCTCTCTCTCTCTCTCTCTCTCTCTCTCTCTCTCTCTCAGATCCTTTGTTTCCAGAAAAACTACCAGGCTTACGCTTTCGTTTTGCTGAATGGGAAAAAGTATGATATGACACAGGGTCAAGAAAGGTTAATTGGATTTACATTTTATGACCACGGAGATTTTACCCCACAGAGGAAGGAAATCAATCTGGGAGGGGAATGTCTCTGGAAAATCGGGGGAGGGGAGGGAAAGTTGGCCAGAGCTGAGGAACAGTGTCCTGGGGCCCCTGAAATGAAGTATGGAGAGAATCACTGAGCAGCAGAGCTTGCCTCATTCCCTTACAGAATGTAAGTCCAAGATCAAAGTTTAGCAAGAGGCTGAGGTCCATCTGTCCCAGGTTCTCTCTCAGCTGTGCTGGGGGGTGGCATTCACTGACTTTTAAATGAGTGACTTCTCCCTGTGTTCTTACGCATGTCAGTTCCCTCTCAGATTCCTCTCTGGTAAGGGTACAGTCATCCTGGATGAATATAAACTAATAAACTCAATGTCACTCACTTGCCTCTGTGAGGACATGGTTTCCACATAAGGTCACACTCTGAAGCATCCAGTCTGAGGACTGGGACTTGCAAACACCACAGGTTTTTTTTAACTCCCAGAGGGGCTCTCCAAACAGTGACAATGAAAAGTTAAAGTAGGCAATGGGTTTGGAAAACAGAAGCCACCCTCTTTCTAATCACTGCAGAGAGAAAAGCATTTAGAATCTAGGTTCTCTTTTTGTGTTATAGGGGAATTTTAATCCAGCAACAGGCCAGCTGCTCTGGAAAGGAAATCACATCTGAAGACCTAGAAGGTCTTTGTAATCCAGCCGCAATGCAGACATGCTACACACCTGTAACCCCTGTTTCTAGAATACACATATGCCCTTAGCACACACCTTTAATCCCGTACAACGTAGGTAAAATTAGTTTGTAGAAGGAAGCAGCCATGTTTCAAAGTGACATCTAATTGAGGGAGAGACAAAATGACATATCTGAGATTGAAGAGAGTGAACCAGAGCTAGGATATGCCCAGCTCCCAAGAGAACAGCACAGGAAACAGAAGCTGTTTAAGAGCAGTGCAAGGAGAGAGAGTCAGTAAGTTGAGAGTCAGAACAGTGAGTGCAGCACAGTAGAGTTGGTTGCTCCTGAGTTCATATTGTTCAGTGCAGGTCAGCAGAGGCAGTTGAAGCCAGAGAATAAGGAGCTGGAAAATTAGAACAAATTGCCAGAGTTAATTTGAGGCCAAGCAGAGCAATTCTGTGAGAAGCCTAGATAAGCCGGATTGAATCAGTCAGCTTCAGCAGTAAGCCTCTGAGATGACAATTACATCTTGGAATCAAAGTGACTTTGTAGTGGGAGATATTTAAAACGGCAGCATCCAGTCTGGCGTTTCTTAATCAGCTGCCATGTTCCTGACTAGCCTAGGCCTGCAGCCACAAGCAGAGGCAGTGGTACACCTCTGCTTAGCTCAGGTCATCCACTCAGGCGGTCAGAGACACCAGCCCTGCCACCGACGAGATGTGGAAGATGGCTCTGCCAATCTTCCACGATGTCTCTACATGGCTGGGCTGTGCCCAGACCATCCTGCCATTCACGGTATGAATGAAACTCTAATACTTAAAGATTAATCAAAGACTTTATATGTTTGGTAATGTTCAACAACAATATGCCCATACAATTAGAGGTGATTCCCAATTAGCTAACCTAAATATAAGTTGTTACCTGGGAAGGCTCTCCATACCTGTGTGGCTCTTCATCCTCCTGCTCTCTGCTCTCTCCTGCCTCACCTCGATACTCCTCTTCCTTTTCTTCTTCTTCTCCTTACTCCTTCCACCTTAGCTCCTTCTACATGACTCATGAAATGAGTTTTCCCTTTTTGTTCATATTGTGCCCCTCTTTTTATGAGCATGAGAATGCTATCCCTAGAGAAGGAAATAGATTTGGAAAGTGAATGGATCTGGAAAACCAGAGGAGAAAAAGAGTGGCCAGAGCAAAGGAACAGTGCCCCGGAGCCTCTGAAACAAAGTATGGAACAAGTCCCTGAATAACAGAACTTGTTTTTCTTTTTCTTTTTCTTTTTCTTTTTCTTTCTCAATTTAAAGAGGGAATATATGTCATTGTTATAAAATTGGAAAGGTAAAAAAGAGATTGAATGGAAAAGAAGTTTCTATCCCACCAATCAACATCTCAACAACATCCTTGCAGAAGCCACAGAACTACTAATTCCTTGTGTGCCTCCAAGAAATACTGCATGTTTTCTTGGTATGTATGTTCTGGTATATGTTGCATATGTTCTATTGTGATTGCCCACAAGTCAAGTGCTCCACCGCACCATCACTGTATACAATTAAGATATCCCATGCCTGTTAACCTGGGGGCTACCCTTCTCTCTTTAACAATTGCATTATCTAGATATATCTAATGATTTTGACCAGCCTTTACTGATTAATATATAGGATACTCACAGCTATGTTCTCTTTCAAACAAAAGTCACTATGCTTGTCTTACGTATATAAAGTATTAATCACTCTTGTGGTTTCATATATTCATAGTACACCTGAAGGAAGAAGGATTTTAATTTTGATAAATGTTGTGGATTTTGTCCATGGAGTTTATATTAAGCCACATTCCCATTGTGTTGTTTAAGAGCCCCAATTCTGTCTGCTTTAATATACTGTGTGAGCCAGCATTTTGAGGACCACTAATCTGAAAGATGAACAGTATCTCACCTTAGCTTAATTTTATATTATGAGCAAATCTGTTAATTTCTCTTTTCCAAATATATTTGTGTGCAGTTTTCAGACTTTCAATCTATTTATATTTTCTTTTCTGTGACTTGTCTGTCCTCTGTGTTTTTCTGTTGGTATTTTTGGTAGTATTGGTATTTTTCTTATTTATCTGTAATCGTTTTAGGATTCTGATAAAATTAAACCTTTTTTTGCTGCAGTATTTGCAAATATTTCTATGGTCATCATTTGAGTTTTTGTTTTTTTCCCTAGGGGGGAGAAATGCTTTGATTTTACAGTCAGACACAATTCTTTCATGACTTATATTGTGTGCATAGAAAAAGTCTATCTAAGACCAAACACTAGACATAGTTTATATATTTTATGTTATTATGCATTGCCATTTTGTCACATATGATTTTATAGCCTGCATAAATATTTAAGATACAAAGTTAAAATTTTCTTTGATATCTTTTAAAACACACTTGGCTGAGTATAACATTACAACAAGACTAACTAAAGTGGTATAACTTTCTGTTGCCTGCTTGTACAGATTTTTACACCGAAATTGCTCACAGTGAGCTCTCTGTTGTGTTAATATATTAATCTGTGTATGGAATGCAAGTGTTAACATATGAGTATATGCATGGAAATCAATTTTTCCTTTGTGGTCAGCCCATCTCTGTTTTAAGTCCTACAGTATTTGGATGCAGAAAACATTTTCATGACGACTTGAGCAAAGTTAGACATTTTGAGGGTGAATACAAGCTACCCAGAAACTTCTTTGGCCACTCTGTCTCTTCTCAATTCTAGGCCAGTTTCTCTTGAACTTTATGAGAGATGATGGCAATGGTATTAGGTGTCCTCTGGGACTAAAGCATTGTGTTGCCATGGTGAAGATGTCATCTAGGACTGACCTGCTCTTTTATGACCCCTGGGATATACAGGGAAAATCTCTCTTTATGTGGTGACTCCTTTTCATAACAACTATCCTGTTTTAGCATTGGGATACTTGTTATCACATCTACCCACTACCAGACACATGCAGGGCCATTAGGTGTCTCCACACCTCAGGGCAGCCCAGAATTTAGTTTATCTGCTGTGATAACCTAGAAGCAAATTTAAGCCTCTGCATACCTTAACATTCTTTCAGCATCTCTGATGCCCCACAGTACTGAGTTCCAGGACTTGTCACCATTCAGAGCAATCAGCAGGAAACCAGGCTACAGATATCTAGGCTCAGATGTGCATTTATTCCAAGATTTTGCCACATTTCCCTTGGATAACAAGGTAGATTCAAGTTTTCTTTTCATTGTTTTCCTCTATAACTCTCCTTGAACAAATGCTCAATTTTCAAATGTGTACTGGATGGGTGAGATGAAATGATAACAACATATATCAGTGTCTAGATTAGACAATAGCCATTTAAGACTTGTAAGTTATAGTTTAAAGTGGGCTTTCTGGGGTACTGCATTATGTTCTCATTGCTATAATAAAAACACTTCACAAAACAGGAAGGAGTTTATTTTGGAAAACAGTTCAAAGGTATAAACCAACAAAGTAGGGAAGTCATGGAAGAAGTCTGAGGTAAATTTTCACATTATGTCCACTGTCCAAAAGCAGAGAGCAGTAAATACTTGTGTTTAACTCATTTTCTCCATTTTGTTCAGTTCAGGACCCCAGTCCATAGAATGACATTACCCAGAGATAAAGAGAAATTTTTCATGGCAATTAAAATTGTTTAGATAGCCCTCACAAGGGGACAGAGATTTCTATCTAGATGATTCTAGATCTTATCAAGTTCACAGTATTCATCATAGATGGCATTTTTACAAGTAACTTTGGGGTCTGTGAAAGTTAGTCATCACTCTCAACTTGACTGGATTTGTAACCCCTAAAAGACTGACACATAACTCTAGATGTGTCTAGTGGATTAAGTGGGAGGAGGAGACTTATCCTCAATTCAGGAAATACTATCCAAATGGCTAGAAGTTCAGATGGAATAAAAAGAAAAGCCTTTCTCAAAGTAATTTGTTTTTTGAACAGACTTTGAAAACCTAAAAATTTTAAGATTAGGAAAATTTTAAGTCCTGACTATTATTTTATATGCAATTAATCTATAGTTTGGGCAAAAAACCCCTACCCAAAACTAAATAAAAAACAACAAACAAATAAACAAAAAACAAAACAAAGAGATTGCTTTGACCTAGCAAGATATCAACATGGCTAAATGATCATTTTCCAACTGATCCAACACATGAAATGCAAAGATAGTGATAAGAAGTTTGGGGTAGTAGGGTAAGGATAACATTTCAGTTTTATGTTTTATAGCACTGTGATGAATAGAGACATTCTATCAATTGAAGATCCTTTCTTCCGATTACTTAAGCTTGTGTGAGGCTGACATAAAATGAAACACCAAACAACAAGAACAAAAATCCAAACATGACAATTAACCCGTGTCAACCAGAACTGCCAGTACTTACTATTAAACCCCAACCCTTCTATCCTGATTTATTCTCAAATCATTCTTATGTTAATATTAAAACCATAATATAAAACTTTAAAATTCCTACCAACTTTAAAAGTCCTACAGTCTTTAAACAACAATCAAAATATAAAGATTCTTTTAAATATTCAAGTCTTTTAACTGTAGGTTTCTGTAAAACTGAAAAATAAGTTACATAATTCTTATCCCAGGAGGGAAGATTACAGTCAAAGGGCACAATCACAATCAAATCAAATCAAAATCAAACTCCAACAGAACAAATAGCTTAAAGTCTGATGTCTATAATTCATGATATTCTTGGCTTTAAAGAACAGAGGTAGGTTTATTTCTCCAGATTTCATCCACAGCACACATAGGTCTCCTCTAGACTCAGGAGTGCTCCACTCTACAGTTGCTGCTGTGCTGGGGTCCCCAATGTAGTTAGATATGTATCTTCACTGTTGGTTTCTCTTGGTCTCTTTTTAGGGGCTTCAGTTCTACCATACGGTGCCAAACCTCAGCTGCCCTCCATGAGCCCTTCATGCCTTCAAAACCAGTACCACCCTGGTGACTCTCATATATTACCAAGCTTAGCTGCTATCGTGAAGTGGAGCCTTGGCTCCCTCTGGACCACAGCTCTGTGTGCCAATCCCAAGGAAATACTTCAGAAATAACTCATATCATTGCTGTTCATCTTCTCTAAATCACCACCAAATAATCTGCTCCAGCTAACTAGTCTCAAATGTCTCAATAAAACACAAACGTTACTTCAGTGACACTGATCTCCTGTTAATCACAGCTGATTCTTCAGTGCCAGCTTACAGAACCACTATTCTCAATTCAAAATATAACATAAACAGTCCTGGTAGTCATTGCTTCCCACTGAAGTTTTGTAAGCCAGGGCTTCAATCATCTACATTGCTCTCAGAAAGCTCATTAAGATCTTAGTACTCTGGAGGGACTGGGAGGAGAGGAGGGAGCAGAAGCTGCAGTTGGGATTGTCTTAGTCAGGGTTTCTATTCCCACACAAACATCATAACTAAGAAGCAAGTTGGAGAGAAAAGGCTTTATTCAGCTTACACTTCCACACTGCTGTTCATCATCACCAAAGGAAGTCAGAACTGGAACTCAGGCAGGTCAGGAAGCAGGAGTGGATGCAGAAGCCATGGAGGGATGTTTCTTACTGGCTTGCTTCCCCTGGCTTGCTCAGCTTGCTTTTTTATAGGACCTAAGACTACTGGCCCAGGGATGGTACCACCCATAAGGGGCCATTTCCCCTTGATCACTAATTGAGAAAACGCTTTACAGTTGGATATTATGGAGGCATTTTCTTAACCAAAGCTCCTTTCTCTGTGATAACTTCAGCTTGTGTCAAGTTAACACAAAACCGGCCAGTACAGGGATGTAAAGTAAATAAATAACATAATAAAAAATGAAAAGGGGTGGAGAGATGAAGAACACTGGCTACTCTTCCAGAGGTCTGAAGTTCAATTCCCAGTAACTACATGGTAGCTCACAACCAGCTATAATGGAATCTGATGCTCTCATCTGGTTTACAGCCATACACACACACACACACATCACTTAAATACATAAAATATGTGAATAATTTTAATGAAAAAAAAGAAAAGATCTGAGATCTAAACACTTCTATATTCCTCCTATAACCATATAATCAGGTCGGCCACAGTAATATCCATTCTTAGTAGTACATTTCTATACTATTTTGGTTTCTATTGCCATGACAAAGACCATGATCAAAAGAAACTTGGGAAAAAAGAGTTTATTTCACTTATACTTGCACACCACAGTCCTTTACTGAAAGCATTCATGGCAAGAATTCTAGGCAGGAACCTGGAGAGAGGAGCTACAAAAAGCCCTGGAATGATCTATTTATTATATTTTTCCTTATGGCTGAATCAATGTACTTTTTTATTGACCTCAAAACCACTTGTACAGAGGTAGCGCTCTTCCTAATGTGCTGGGTCCTTCCCTACCAATCATAATTTTTTAAAAATGCCTTATAGACCAGTCTATAGGCAATCTGATAGAGGATTCTATTGACTGAAGTTTCTCTTCTAAGGTTCTAGGTTGTGTCAAGTTGACAAAATTAACAACAAACAAAAACAAACAAATGAAAAACTAGGATAGACTCAGTGAGTGACATTTAAATTAAAGAAAATTATATATATACAGTAGGACCAATTATGCAAGTGTGTAAGCATGCCACAAGAATTCCTATAGTGGAGCAAAACTGGTTTTAGCTTAACATGCTGTCACAGCAGTACTAGAGCAAAACATGCCTATCATCACAATAGTTGGGTAGTTTGATCATAGCAGCTTGCATTAGTTACTTTTTGTTTCTGTGATAAAACATCATGACCAGAAGCTACTTATAGAGGGAAGAGTTTACTTGAGCTTATGGTTCTAAACGGATGAAAGTCCATTATTGTTAGGATTGGTTCCAATGCTTTGAATTAACCTGGGCCCCCAAATTGGGAATTGGCGTTTCCTAATGCTTAAGGTTCTTGTCCACAACTGGTTTATAATGGATCAATAAAGAGCCAACAGCCAATGGCTGGGCAGGCAGACTGAGGTGGGACCTTTAGATTTGCGTGGGCTAGGAACTAGGAGAGAGGAAGAAGAGAATCTCCATGACTCGGGAGAGAAGGATGGCATGTAAGAGCAATAGGAGAGAAAGCCAATCAGCTATGTAAGAATTTGGGTAAGCGTTCAGTGGCCACTTCCCTGATTGGGCCTGGGTAGCATGAGAAAGTTTAAGAGTTTCAGGAGTACCAGAAGAGGAAGGGGAGTATATGCTAGCAGAAGAAGGTTTAGGAGTGCCCAACCCTTTAGCTAGTCACAGCACATCCAAAATTAACTATTGTGTGCGTGCGTGTTCTTGTCTGTGTGCATGTGCGTGTGTGTATTTCATTCTTGAATCCAGATTGCTTCTGGGTGGGTGCACGCATGAGACCCACCAGGAGCAAAAGCAGTATAATTAAAATCCATTCCCCTCCACATTACGGCCTTGAGATATAGCAGCAAGTACTAGGTATGGCAGCAGACTCAAGAAGATGTGAGGTCATATCTTCAAAAACAAGCATGAAGCAGAGAGAGTGAACCAGAATTGAGGGACGTTTTCTCCTGTGATGCTGGACATCCTAATCTTCCCCAGTCACAGCCACCTAATGAAGACTAGGTGTTCAAATACCTGAATCTATGGAGAACATTCTCATTCAAACCACCACATAGCACATTCTCTTAAAATTGGAATCTTCTTCTTATGAGTTGCAGGAACATCCAGAGAAAGATGAAAAATATCCATAGTCCTCCTTTACCATTTCTTTCCTGAGAGTATATTCATGTTTCATCTGTTCTTTCCTTCTAGGCAAAGACCTCAAGAATAAATGCAGGTGGCATCATGAACAGAACAAAGATTTTGAAATAAAAACAAATTACCTCCAAAATGCATAAAAATAATGATATCAACATTGCCAAATGTTATGAAAATAATAAAACATGAGTAGTAGATGCTGACCCACACAGTGACTGATACATTGGATGATTTGACTTTGTAGTAATGGGTTGGTATTCTGTGCATCTTGGAAATGTTATTATGTTCTTTAACATTTCTCATATGTTCCAAGGCTTGATGCACAAAACAGATAAAGGATTTTCCTCTTGGGGATCTGACAATGTAGACTTGGTTGAAAATCTGAATTTTAAAAGTACTTGGCATCAAAACTACATGAATCCTGTCTGTACTATTTTGGAGAACACTAAAGTTACATGTATCTATGTCATTTATTACTAAAATGTTTTCCTATCGCATTATAAAATCAACTTAAGGACAAAAATTCCTTTTACATAAAGTCATGTCAGTTATTTTTAGGCAGTCCACTTGGATTCAGACAAGTAGACACATCTACTCCAGATAATTGAGCACCACCCTCATCTCCACCCCCACCCCCTACCACCCCCCCCCTACCACCATTGCTATTATGACCCTGTTTTGGCTAAGTAGTAAAAAAAAAAAAAAAAAGGGCATATATCTACTTATTACTGGATCAATCCTAGTAGATTCTAAGAAGTCAATGAATGGCTTGTTGTTCTGGCTTAGATGTTTATAAATATCCCTTTTAATAAGGCATGCTGCTGTAGAGGAAAGTACAGAAATCTAGAAATTCAGGAGCTCACTTTCCTTAGAGGTAGGAGCATGGAGTATATGGGAGCAGTGACTTGTCTCATTTACTTCTCTATTGGTGTGACAAGTAGGTGCCTATTTAGCTTATGGTTCCAGAGGGAGAATAGTGCATAATTATGGAGAAGAGGTGGCAGGGGACAGGTAGATGGAGCAATAGCTAAGATTGCATTATACACCACAAACTGGAAGTAGAGAGTGCATAATGGCACAGAATATGAATGTTGAGACCTCCAAGACCACCCCCAGTGAATCCTCCATCAGGGCCACACCTCTTGAACCTACCCAAACAATGCCATTAAGTGGGGAACACTATTCAAGTGCATAGAAGGAAATTTTCATTCAAATGACCGCATTCTTCTTTCTGGTTCCCATTGTCTCCTGTCCTATAATGCAAAACACAGTTTAATTTCAATAGTTCCAGTAGTCTCTCAGTATAAACACTGTTTAAATTTTCAAAGTCTCTTAGGAGAGTCAAGGCAATTTCTTTCTCTCTGTGTGTCTTACTGTGTTTTTCTATGTCTCTCTTCTGTCTCTGTCTCTGTTTTTATTTTTGGTCTCATGCCTAGCTGCTAACATTTCTTCCTCTTGAAACCCTCTTGAGCTGAGCCTCCATAATTCACATTGCCCTCAGCACTATTTTCTTTCATCCTAGAAGGACGGCTGATTAAGCCTCACAACTTTCAAGGCCTTTTCTTGTCCAAAATTTTGATATCTTCTACATTATTCCAAAACAAACAAACAAACAAACAAAACAAAAAATCAAAACCAAATCTAAAACCAAAAACCAAAAACAATAAACAAACCCCCAATGAGGTCAGGTCTATCACAGCAGACCTGGTAGCAACTTCTGCCTTGGAAATTTTTCTCCTACTCTGATAAAACACTATGGTCAAGACCACTTATAGAAGGAAGGGTTTATTTTGGACTTAAGGTCCCAATGGGATAAGAGACCATCTCTAGCACAGCTGTAAAGCATTGCAACAATTAGCAGGCATGGTGGCAGAACCAGCTGAGAGCTCGAACCTTGAACTGTAGACAGGAAACTGAGTGAACAAACTGGAGATGTTTACCAAGTTTGAAACCTTAGACCCTACCACCAGTCACAGACTTTCTCTAGCATGACCACACTTCCTAAACCTACCCAAACAGGGTCAATAGTTAGAGACTAATTCTTCATATGCCAGAGACTGTAGGGACAGTTTCTTCTAATACATCACAGAATGTGGGAAGGTGTTGGACTCACAACATACAACCTTAAATAACTACAGAATAGAACCAGTAAAGGAGTCAGAGGGGACTCATGTACCTCCCACCCCATGTTGTAAGCTGCACTTCTCAGAGTATATCTTGACTACAGAACAGCTGCTTCAGAGAGGACATGTCTGATATTTCCAGAATAACCAGCACTTTATATTTTGCTTTCTCTCTATTTTAAAAATTTTATGCAAATTGTTTTTTCTTTTTCAAGAGACACATTAAAGACCAATCAAAATTCTACTAGGAGCTGCTGTGAGTGGCTATGCACTGTGTGTCTACTTTGTTTTAGCAAGCTGTGAAACACAGCACAAAGGGAGTGGACCAGCAATGAACTCGGGGTTCAATAGAAGTGTTTGATGAACAAATCCTTCCACTTGAATAGTGTTTCGTGGGCCTTCTGGGATCCCTAGAAAACTTTTTGAACTTGTTTCTTGTGATATTAAATATTCTGTCTTGGCAATTAACAAGAGAGTCTTGTGTTTCCTGCCTGGTCTCTAGGGACCCTCTTGTCTCCCAGATTTTGTGAAGGAAGTTTGATCCCGCACATTTGTCATGAACCTGGGTGATGAGTGCTGATCAAGTTTTATTATGGTCTCCTTCCTGTAGAAGAAATTTTGGGAACCAGTCTAAAGGGAATGTGGAGGATTTCTCTTCCTTTAGAAAAATTTGGTTGTGTTTTCTTGTGGTAGGGTCTGTCTCCTGCTGACTTTGGTGTTTCTCTATATATGGACATAAGCATGTGTGTGTACATACACACTGCCTCTTTCATTGTTTGCTTTATTCACTTCTCAATAGCCAGATGCTTTGTTACACAGAATAGCTGTCCTTTCCCTTACTCTGGAGATAGTCTGTTCAAGTGACCATCTTCAAGAGATGCTGACAGTCTTGTTTTCAAAGTGAAGTTCATCTGAGTGTCTCAGACACTTTCAAACTTGGCCAGTCCCAGATAATCTATTGCATGGTCACCCCTGCTCAGATGTCTCTCTCCCCAAGTCTATCTCTGTCTGATTAGGAAAAGGGAAGTAGTCAGTCAGATGACTCAGAATTCCAGGAAGTGCTTTAATAGTAGGGACAGTGAGAGGGAAGACATTACAATTGTGTCTCGTAAACATGCACATTATAAGTTGATTAGATTAAATTGAAGGAGAAAGTAATATAATACAAAATATGCTGGCAAGGGAGGGAGGAGGGAGAGAATGAGAACAATCCATGGAGGTTCAAAGAAAAGATGCATCAGATGCAGTTGCATTGTCTACATGAATTTATCACTGGTAACAATTCAAGAGAATGTCTCTATTAGCTTCTTGTTGTCATTGTAACCATGTAATACGCATTACTACAGGCTTAATAGCTTAAAGAACAAGACTTTTAGTTTTTTTCGTACTTCACTGAGAAGGTCTACATACACGTCCTTGTAAAATGTGACGAAGCTGTGTGTCTTTCTAGGACAGCAATTCTCAACCTGTGGGCTGCAACCCCTTTTGAGGTCAAATATCTGATACCTGCATAACATATATTTACATTAAAATTAATAACTAGCAAAATTCAGTTATTAAGGAGCAATGACATAAGTTTGTGGTTTTTTAGTCACTATGACGTGAAGAATTTCCTTAAAGGGTGGCAGCACTAGGATGCTAAGAACCACTCTTCTAGGGTACATGGGTATAACCCCATTTCTTTGCCCATTTTTGTTTTAAGAGATCACTTACTTTTCTTGACTTACAGGCCACCTCCTCCTTCTTCAAAGCAATCATAGTGGGTGTGTGAATCTTTTATTATGTTATGCTACTCTGATGGCCTTTAGCCCTTCCTGCTTTATATTTAGGAGGTCTTGTCAGTATGCTATATCATTCATATACTCTGGAATAATCTCTTATTATTTTTATGAGCTGATTAGTATCTTTAATACTCCCTTCTACCGCAATTCTCCTTTATCAAGAAACAGCCTTCAAAGGATCTAGAAACACAAGGATGGAGTGGTTTTGAAGGAAGAATACTATGTTGACCCACCAATGCATTTCAAATGGATAAGAGCCGACACTGAAGTTTCTACAGCAGGTGAGGACTCCTCGAAAAGGGGCCATTTATGTGGCTGGAACTTAGAATTTACATAAAGAAGTTTTGGTGACAAAGGTGATGCTTCATCAGCCTTTCATTTTAGTCATCTTACTTTTTGTCAAATAGTATCTCCTTGTTTTTTTTTTATTTGCATTTCCCTGATGACTAATGAAACTAAACACATCATTATGCATTGGTCTTTAGAAACTTCCCCCAACCCCCATGAATGTTGGGGGGGGGAGTCATTTGGGGCTGTATAGTTTGGTATTATAAAACACTATGCCTCAGAGGAGGAAATTTGTTAGGTAAGTAATGGTGATACACACACACACACACACACACACACACACACACACACACACACATTCACTAAGAACTTTAGGTAAATAGAACAAAATAATACCTTAGGTAATAATTCTAACATACAAAATGGACTGCATTATGGAAATTTGGATGACATCAGTTCAGCTATTAATATGACTCTGAATGTCTTGCCAAGACAATAGAGAACTAGCTAGACGGAAAGGGAGTGCAGCTGCACACATATTCAGCTCATCGTAGCTGATGTGCTTAGGTTTATTCTAGATATAACCACTTTCAAAGAAATTCTAAAAGGTGTCACTTCCCTGAGCTGTGTGCTCATCTTTGGATTTAATTGGTTGACCATACCTGTCCACTATATTTTCACAGGAAGGAGGGAACTAACCTTACCCTAGCACCCTTAGAATGGGCAGCCAGTTTGCAGTGGGCAGATTTGCAGTTATAATATCTGTTAGGAAGATAAATCTGTCCATAAAGCTGCACTGAAGTGGACACTAGAATAGGAGGGGAGGGCTAGAAGCTGGGGTATGTAGTCTAACGACCATCATAACAAGAACTGTAAGCAGCAAGTAAAATGAGGCATGAGGTGTTTGCATAGATCTAGGGCTAGGGTATCAGTCCCCGTGACAGCAGTTGGATATTACTTCAGGGTGTGGCTCATGTGGTCAAAATGGTGGCACCATGATGCAGACTGACTTGGAAGACGGCAAAGATTTTTTTTTTTTTTTGAGTTAGGAGCAGACTGAGCAGCCTAGTCAACTCTCCAAGTCATGTAAACACAGTGTGAGTCTAGGAAAGCTGCTCCTTTGGATTAGCGGCAGCCATCTCTCTATAGCAAGAGTTCTGCCCCGTGTCTCTTGTCCTGCAGTCAGAAAGCTCTTGAGCAACACTGACATTTGTAGGAGGAGTGTACTCATTTAGTTTCTGCAGCCTACCCAGAGGGTGCTGTCATATTTTTCTGCAGAGAAGCTGCCACACTGCTGAGGTCCTTGTCCAGGGTCACACTGTGCAACAAGGTTAGAGTAGAACTGGCATCAGTGGAGTGTGCCTGTTCTCTGTTTGGCTCACTGGCTCGTGGAGGCCTTTGGAGACAGTAGCAAGAAAACGTGTTGCCAGACAGTAGCCAGAGAATTCTGAGGCAGGTGGTAACCTGTTCTGTTGGAAGTAGGCAGCTTCATGCAGGAGAATTGGGCCTCCATTGTCTTCCGGAACAAAGAACAAAGACCACACCTATTAAGTTGTTTTTGCTAGTCTCTGTCTTGGCTCTCATTTTTTTTTTCTTTAAAAATTTTAAGATGCATGTAAACTGTTTCCCATTGCAATCATTACTGAAGGAAAGGGGAAGCCTGTGATCTCATAGCCAAGTAAGAAAACAGGTCCAACTTTTCTTGTGAGACATTTGACAACACCCTACTGAGGTTCCTATGCATGCACTGCACTTCAGACACATACTTTAAATAATTGAGATGGGCATGTATATTTGTGCATGAGATATGTGCACTGGGCATCCCTTTTCCTAACAGGACTTAGAAACAACTCAAATGTACGGCAGTAGTAAGATAATTAAGAGTTGGTTAAAACTGCAGAATGAACCTTTTTGCAGCCATTGAAAACACTGAAGCATGATGGGAGTCGTAAAACTTCAGCCCATGCCAGTCCACTGCCTTTATTTGAAGTGAATTTAATGGGGGCATGACTTTGCCCACTTGTTGGCACACTGCCCAACTTTTTGAGTGTAACAGCAGAAGTGACGGAATTACCTGATTGGCTTTCTGCATTTCTTCTATGATCCCTTTACTCTTTGTTTGAATCTTGCCACTGCAACTGGATCATTATGGAATTTTAGGTCACCACCATGGTCTTAAAAGCTGCAACAACAGTGCTTATTTAAATGGCTCAAATAACATATCAATCAATAGTTTGATATTAAGTGAGGCATAAGTATTTCTCATTGATCATTTACCTAGACAACTCTAAATAGCTGAGCCATCCTGGGAGAAGCAGGATGTTTTTCTCCACAGTGTTGACCTCCTCTGTTTCTTTGTTTTGTCAACTATGAATATGGAGAAAAGGGCACAGAGGACAAGCAGGGTGGAGAATGACAGAAGGGTCCTTTCTTGGCTGACAGTGTTGTAAGAAGCTGTCACAAGTTTACTAATGTTGAGCAAAATGTATTTGCTTTTATCTATTCATTCAGAAAACTTTGGTTGGTGTTTACATGGCATTCAGTATTTTTCATATAAGTATATGGAATGTACTTTGAGCACATTCCTCAAGCTCCATGCTTTTTTTTTTCCTTTAATCTCACTCTGGTGTTTAGTCCAAATACAATGGCTATCTCTCATAGGCCTCTTTGCTCCAGATGCTGCCTCTTAGGTTTTTCTGTGGTCCTCCACATAGATTGTCCAGTAGTCCTGTATTCCCATATGGAATGCCATGTTAGGGAGGAATTAAATGATCTCAACTCCCTTCTCTCAGTGTCCTACAGGAAATATTCTTGTAGACCTCATTGGGCCATCACTAGGCTGGTCAATGGCTCCCATGAGCAAAACGTCTTTTCTATTCTCTTGTTGGACAAGAATGGATGACTCATTTCACCATTTGAATTTTTCAGATGGTTATGGATTACTAGAAAACTCTTACACATGCATTTGAGGTCTAAGGTTTCTGGAAAACGTTCGTCCCTTGCATAGAGTACAAGGTTATATCTCTCTCTATCTCCTCTGAGAAGGAGTGAGTTGGTACAAACACAAGAGCTCGTTTCCAAACAAGGTTTCTGGGAAAAATTCTCACCTTTCTGTTCCTTGCACATAAGCCAGCAACTCAGGTCTCCTCCAGTAGGCTTCTTTCTGATTCTTAGTTTAATGGAGTATCTTACTTCTTTTTAAAACAATTTTTAATTTATATATAGCATATATTACACATGTGATTAAAAATATATCAAATTATGTTGGTTTTAAAATGTCTTCTTTAAATTTCTTCTGCTGTTCTTAGTATTCCTGTCTATAAAATGGGCAAGAGTACAAAGCATGATTCCTCCCTACAGGACAGCTGTTGGTGTGTTTGGTTGAAAATGCAAGGCCCGTTTTAAAAAGAAATATGCAGAAACATGAGCTCGTTCACTTCTTTCATGTTTTATAGCACTGTTTTTCTTTTTCCTGGTGGATATAAAGAGCAGTATCAACTGAGATTAAATTCCTCCAACTTACTTCTTGCTTCCAACTCAAGCTAATTACTTGAACAGCACTAGCAGAGAAAAGCTGACACAAGAAACTGGACAAGGTCTGTGTCTCCAGTGCTCTGAGGAGAGAGCAATAAGTAAGGTGTTCTGCACAGCTCAATAATTTGCACCACAGGAAAGCCGTACTTCCAAGGGCAGGCAATATGTCTGCAGCATCCTCCTGGAGGAAGAAGGGCCAGGAGCTCATCTTTATGGCTTGAGGCTTGAAAGCTGCTTAACTGGGCGGAACGCCACCTCCTTGCCATCAAAGCTGTCCACCTGGCAGTGAATCTCAATGAGACAGCTGACTGGCTCAGCATACGAGTTGCTTTGCCAAGGGGATGAGAACGTAACCAGAAGGTCTTTCAGGAAATCTGTTTAGGATGTGGGGGATGAAGAGGAAGAGAAGGATCAATTCTTCCCTTGTGTGAGGTGAAGGAGAAGGAGTCCTTCCTGCCTGCTCTTTGCTACACAAACCAGTTGGAGCTTTGCAGAGCCCTTTGCTCACTCAGTCCTAAATTCTGGATGACTGTTATTTTAGAGTTCAGTAGTAGTGTCAAGCAATAAGTGCCATTCCTTTGAAAATACAATATGGATGTTGGCTCAATTCACAGAATGAAGGTAAAAAGGGACTTGAAAATCATTCTCATTAGTCTGGTTTCAGTGGTGAATACAAGTATTGCCAGCACTCTGGAGAATGAAGGAAAAGGATCATGACTTCTCATCCAGCATGGAACACACAGCAAGTGCATGTGTCAAAAATCCAAAACAAAACAAGTAAACAAACAAAAAACTATTTTTTGTGAGACAATTACAAATGCAAACAAGAATCTTATAGGAGAGACACTAAGCTATTATTAGACTGCTAGCTTAAAAAATTAAAGTTAAGGAATATAGTGAATTGTTTTTCCTCTTCAAATGTTTAGAATTGTGAACCCAACCATTAAGAACACTTGTACTTTTTACAATACTTGTTACATGCCAGTTACCAGATTCATCACTTGATACAAATGCTTGCTTTCACCCCTTGACCTTGAAGATGTATAGGTGGGTATTCTTCTCCACTCATAGTCAAAACAAATCAAAACCACGCAACTTTTATAAACTGCCCCTAAACATACAGTTATAAAGAAACCCAAGAGTCGACCCCTCTTTTCTCTTACTCCAGATCCCAGAATTTTATCTACTAGTCTGCAGACATTTGTGATCAAAGCTCTTTATGACACAGTGAATATTGGGGTTGCAGAAAGAGTACCGGGTGTGCATGCTGTGGGCGGGGTCTGTGACTATCACGCTATTTTACATTTTTGTGCCATTTGTTTCTTTGACCTCATAGTTCCACTTAGAGAATCTCCGGTGCTCCAACCTTCAAAATAAACTGAGTCTCTGGACAGAGTCTCTAGCAGAATTAAGCCAGCAGTGCAGCACTCTGAGTCTGTACTCTGAATTCTGGTGGTAGAAGAGGCAACGATGACAAAAAATAAAATCTGAGCATAATCTTCAGAAATTCAATAACTATAAGTTGTGACAAAACAGTGCTTCCTTTTGGCATGGCAACTGTGAGAAATACTCATTTTATTCAAGTTTATATATTATATTAATTATATTATATTAATTATATTATATGTGTGTTATATGTATATAACTTATATATATATAGTATATAATATATATATGCAACTTATATAAATAAATTGTATTGCTTTTTCATCTCTCATTATAGAAAT
This sequence comes from Rhabdomys pumilio, assembly GCA_030674055.1. Classification (NCBI taxonomy): domain Eukaryota; kingdom Metazoa; phylum Chordata; class Mammalia; order Rodentia; family Muridae; genus Rhabdomys; species Rhabdomys pumilio. Next base: position 63,642,939 of record JANHMN010000004.1, read on the forward strand.
ACCCCCATTAATTTGAGATTGAGGAAATAAAAGTTAGAAATAATATTAAAACAAAAGGGAAGAGCATGAAACCTGTGGATTGAATCTCTAAAAGCAAAAGGTACTCTATCTAAGTCATTCAGAACTGCTATTTTCAGATCGCTTACTACATCAGAGGGTGGGTGAAGGTGAAGTCCTAGGCTATTTTAGAAAATGCTCATGTCGGTTAACATGTGACAAGTGACTTTTCCTATTGCTCTGAAAATACAGGACAAAAACAACTAAAAGAAGGAGGGGCTTATTTTGACTGGTATTTGAATGATACTGTCCATCATGGCAGAAAGAAATGGCCACAGGAGATTGAGGCAGCTGGTTCCATTGTTTCTGCAGTCAGAAAGAGAGACAGTTGAATGTTGATGCTAAACTCTCTTTCTCTTTTATTATTCAGTATGGGATGATAGAATGGCGTTCTTCACAGGTAAGGTAAATCTTCTCATGTAGGTTAACTCAATCTGAAAGCTCCCTCACAGACACACCCACAGATTTGTCTCCTAGATGATTCTAGATCTTGTTAAGTAGGAAATTTCTAGATCCTGTTAGACAATTAGCATCTTATATCACAGAGGTCATAAAATGAAATTCTGTTTTTCTCTGTGTGAATAGAGGTAGTACAACTTAGTTTTGCTGTGAAAATGGCAGAAATAATGCATACACTTGCATTTCATAGTTAGCTTTAGTTTCTAACTTGATACAATGTTGGATCACCTTGGAAGAGAGTTTCAATGAAGAATTGTTTACATTGGATTAGCCTGTGGACTTGTTTGTGGGAGACCATCTTAAACTAATAGATAGAAAAAAATGCCTGTTGAGGCTGCATGCGAATGGGAGAGGAGCAAGCTTGTATTCTGAACTGAGCAAGGGCAGCAAAATGAGCTAGGGCTTTGTATCTGCTCCTAACAGTGCAACAGTTATGCAAATGGAGAGCCCAACGTTTCACTAAAGCCATGCCAGAAATCTTGTCCCACACTACAACAAATGTTGAATCTGCGAAGAGCCTCTGCAGAAGAAAACCAATATGCTATTGTTGGAATACATGTCTTTGGATAAAACTGGTGATCAAGAATTCCTTGGACACTTACTGTGAATGAGCCGTATCTAACAGCAAACTGGATTTGCCTTTTCTCTCTATTAGAGATGGAATTTTTGAAGATGTCGTTGTCCCCCCTGAAATCTTTTGTAGGGAGCGAGAACATAATATGCTGTCCTAGCACTTTCTTTACTAGAGATGATTACTGAGTAACAGTAGCTTTTGTAGCTGAGAAGATAAGGTTCTGAGAAGTTAACAATTTTTCCAACAAGCAAAATAAATATTTTACCAATGGATTATATTATACCAATTATATTTCACCTACAGATTATGTTGTATAGATTATATTTTGCCTATGGATTATGTGTAGGTTATATGTCACCTGTGGGTTATGGCCTGGAGATTATTTTTCCTCTGTGGATTGTTTGGTATGGATACATACTTGCTTTACCACCCTAGATGACACCTAGAGAGTGAGCTCAGCTCCTTTTTCACTGTTCCACTCTGTTCTCTCATTTCTTCATTCTGTTGATATGAAGATACCATGCTCACTCTAAAGCATGGTGCTCTTCCTTGGAAGGCATGTGAACAATGATCAAGTGTTGCTTGGTTTCATGATAAAGGTTTTTGAGACTCATTGTTCTAGGACACAATGAACAGAAAATCAGTCTTCATGTCTTTAGGCCATATCTCCCTATACTTACCATTCCCAGTTGAGAAGCTACATACAAGGCTCTGGAGACTGTGACACTAGCTTTTGTTTTCAATAGTGGGTAGTAGTTCTATATATCTCTATTTTCTTCTGCTTTAACTCCCTGTTCACATTCAATTTCACCTTGCAATATTGTTGGTCATTTCTCATAAATAGAAAGTTTATTGTTTTGCTTCCTACAAAAAAAATTCTCCATCATAGATTATTTTAGAACCCAAGTATACAATATAAACTTAAACTGTAGTTCCACTGATTTGCTCATATTTATTATCCTGGAAAATTTTTCTTGATGAATTAGGATACAAAGAATACATCTGTGAAGATACATCTGGAAAGCAAATTCCTCCTAAGAACATTTTATCCCATTACAGTGGGGAGCTGGAGAGAGTCACAGAGAAAGAACAGCAGGTGTTGGGTGGTGAAGACACAGGGAAAGAAAGTCAAGCTTAATTTAAGTGAGGAGGTCCCCTTAGGCCGTGAGAATCAGGGACAGGAAGAGCAAGCAGATGTGTGCTGGGATGTCACTGTCAGGTAATGCTTGCCTGACACATTTATATTATTCACATTCACATTATATTAAGGATTTTTGTTTGGTTGTTTTTTGTTTTGTTTTCTTTTGTTTTGTCGTTTTGGCTCTGGGTTGAAAAAGAAATAAAGTTTGTTTTCTTCTAAAGGAATTCAATATGCTTGAAGCCATTGGCTTAACAATGCATACTCCCAAAATGGAATGTCTCTTTCATCAGGTACTAAGGACGATCTTCTTACTGATCTATGTGTGTATTTCTGGGCCAAAACCATGTTCTTTTGGCCACTTTATCTTCATTCCTTTGCACATTAAAATGACAAGAGTTGAGTGCATGATACTCCCAGTATTGTAGGGCTCCTGGGAAACAGTGCAAATAAACTGCTTTCTCTTGTGAATTTTACATTTTACAAAGTGTTATTGTCTAGTATGGAGAAGCCATCACTCTACTATTTTTATCATAAATTTCTGGTCAAATATTATGCATTCACTTCACAAATAAATCCTTAAACAATATTGTCTAATTCTTAATAATAATCTAGATAAACTTTTTTATTAGAATTCATTATAATTCTGGATCAATAAAGCAGTAATAACTCTATTACAAAGTGTATTTCTGGATTCTGGGTGTGGCGTGCCCTTCACAAACCTCTGATGTTATTATAGTTTAGTCTTTAGATTTCCCAGGTATGAAACCTATCATTCTTGCTTTCCTTTGTTTCCTGTCATTGTTAGCATGCTCAGATTACTTGACTATTTGACTACTTAGCCTATCCATAAATAATGCTATTGAAATTATTCCTGTTTCTCTGTCTTCTACTTTTTCAGTGTTAATAATCTTTGTATTTATTTTTAACATATTTGTCATTAAACTAACATCTTTTAGAATTTTTTTACAGCTTTCTAACCTAAGCTTTTGGTTACTAAATTAAATTCAAAATGTTTCCAGAGACATGGTATTTCTTAGCATTAAACAATGTAGTAACGCCATGCCTTTTCATCTAGCGTCGGTTTAGTAAGTTAGGTTTTAATGTTTTCTAATATTGAACTATCCCTGCATTCCTGCAATATGTTATGCTTAGTCTTGGAATTCAATTTTTTAAATTGACACTTGTTTTTAATTTGCTGGGTTTTATGTACAACTTAGGCACTGTATTGCATCCATATTCATTAGTGAGATTTTACAGTTTTTGTCCTATTCCATAGTCATTGCAACTAGGAAATAGGTTATGGTAGCCTTGCAAATTGCATTGGGAAGCTTTCCATCTTTTGCTATGGTCAGAAATGTTTTGAATAACATAAGGATTATCTGTTCACTGCAAGTTAGATATAATTCAGCTGTGAAACCATCTGGGCCTGGCACATATTTTAGAGAATAGATAATCTTTGAAGAATGTTTGTGGTACAGTGGAAGAAGACATCTTTGTAGTTAGAAAATTATATTTGAATCCCTGCCCAACCCACTGATCACTGTGTGATGGGTGAATGACTTGCTTTTCTCAAGGCAAGATGGTGATCTGTGTATCTTCCTATCTCAGTGGGAAGAGTATTTTTCAGGGACATTTATAAGATGCAGATGCTTAAGGAAGGAGCTGGGAAGTATGAGACACAAACCAGGCACTCAGTAAACAGCTATTTGCCTTTCCTTTACCATTGCCATCATAGCTGTTCCTCTGTGGGCGTGTTCAATTCCCCAGTCCACCTCAGCAATGACCACACTATCTCACTGCTCTAGTTTGAATGAGAAATGTTCCTTGTAGGCCCAGGCATTTGAAACTCAGTTCCCAGTTAGTGGGGCTGTTTTGGGAGGTTTATGTGATGTATTTGCTGAGGGAAGTACAAGATAGTATGACCTCACCATACTTGTAGTTCTTTTTCTCTCTGCTTCTTTTGTTGTTTGCAGAGCTGTTGGCTCACTGCTCCTGCTGTCATGCCTGCTGCTTATTTTGATGAGTGCCTGCCATGGTGGACTCTTAGGCTTTTGAAACCATGAACCAAAATAAACGACTTCTTAAATAAGATGCTTTGGTCATGCCATTTCATCAAGAAATAAAGAATATACCCGTTAGCATTAAAGTTAAAGGTCCTCACTCCGCAGATCAACTGTGAGCGCCTTTGGTATGAGAGGTCTGCAGAGTGAAGTCTGTGTGGATGTTTCTCATTGATGTCATTCTTTCTGATTTTGATCAAAGCTCAGAAAAGCCTAATGAATGGGCAGTCTCCAAGCACTCAGTTTTCAATTTACTCACCAGCCCCAGGTTTCCAGTAAAGCTTCATATAACACAAATGTGGGTCTGGGGATTTCTGCCCTTTAAATGTGGATTTTCTGAAAGGTAGCCCTTTGGATCAGTCACAGGACAAGTTTGAGGGTGTTCAATTAGAGCTTTTCCCTTTATTTCAGGGGCAGGCAATTGCTTCATTCGTTCGGGTCTAACATTTAATATTGAGATATTTTTATACAACAGGTTCTTTTAAGAAGTTCCTGGTTGGTTACATAAGCAATTTCTGAATAAATTCAAAGGAAAAGGAAAAGGAGACTGATATTTGTGAAGCTTCAATTAAGAAGAAAAATATATCCAGACTATATGAAGATAAGATACTTTTGAAAATATTAAGTCTAGGTATAATAGATCATATTTGAGAAAATACAAAATATATGATTTTATATATATATATATATATATATATATATATATATATGCATTATTTATCTAAAGAATAGTTTGCAAATAAATAGCCTTATATTTAACAAGAAGTACTGAGAAGTCCTTGGAAAAAAGATGATATTGCATTTTCTTTCATTCTGATTAAATCTTAACATGAATTCTATTTTTTAATTTAAATTTTAACTTTCTGAGAATTTTACATACGACTACCGTATTTGCATCATTTCCATCCTCTCTTCCAGCTCCCACCCCTCTTGTGCCTCTCTAATTAAAATTCATGTATCATGAAGTTTAATAAAGTTTAAAAGATTAGTTTATCTTACTCAGTATGTTATGTGGCAGTAGTAATGACCATCCCTTCTTCAATTATTCATTTATTCATTCATTGATTCATTCACTCATTCATTTGAACTATAGTGCCAGAGCTTGACCTTGCTACATGTGTCTTTGAACTCTCCCATTGCATCACATTGGTACCAAGTCCATCCAGTTCTATTTGTCCTTCACTGGGTGTCAACCTTCTAGAAGCAAAATTTACTACAAGTTTGATCCAGGAAACATTCTGGAACTTAGACTTTGTTTAGGGTGTTATTTGAAAAGGAAACTTGCCATCATCAAATCCAGTTTCAGGAGCCCACACAGAATGTGTGGCATGGGTCCAGCAGTTCTTTTTCTGGTTCCTTTGAGATTTGTTTATTACTTTGAAAATCAGAATTTCCATAAAACAACATAATACTTGCCTGCCTCATAGCTCAGTAGAATAGCTGAGCAAAGAGACTTAACTTAATTTCAACGTTGGCTTTGCCATATGTATTAGCAATGATAAAAGCAACGGCGTGGAGCAAAACAACCGTGACCAACTGAGTCCACAGCACAGGAAACTCAACTTCTTTGTACTTCTTATGCAAGAAGTAAAGGCTCAAGAGAGCATTGTTGGGCTTTGCTGAGATGACTCAGACCTTTCAGATGCTTGTGTGAGGAGTTAAGGTTGAACTGCTTATCCTTGAGGGGGTGGATTAGGAGTGGGTTATAAGCAGTGCTTTGCTGACAGCTCAAGCAAATTGTCCTTCAGCTCCAGTGCAAAAGACTGCTACCAGGCCAGACTTTGACTTTCAGCATGCTTACATGAGACTTTGAGCTGTCCCCTTTTAGCCTCATGTGTCACAATTACTAACAATCACTTTATTATTGGCCATCTAGTAATAATTTGCATGTACCCACAAGAAACCCCTCAGTATCCATGCAGTATTTTATCTGACCATAAAAGTTTGTCTCTCTCCCTCTCCTCACATAGTGACTTATATCTTATATATAAGGATGTAAGCCCAGTCACCCATTCTGAAATAAATAATGCCACTTACAACTGTGGTGCCCATCAATACTGCCATCAAGAATTATGTATGGGCCTCACACACTTTGGTCCAGCATCCAGCCACACTGGTCATCTCCAACTTTAAGAGAGCAGCACTGTGCTTGCCAAATGAACTATGTAACATATTACTGGAAGCTGCTAAACTTGGAATGCAGAGGGATTGTCAACTTCAGCATACTTTAGCCCATCCTTGCATAAGAGTTTAACTTACGCTGCTTATACATGCTGTTAGTTCCTTACAAACCGCTATTGTTGAATCTCATGTTCTTCCTACTTTAAAAATACTTATTTTTTTAAATAACATATTTGCTTGAAGTTAAAAGTTGGTACCTGGAGGGCAGCCTATTCCTTGCTATTGTTGTATTTTAACTATGCCCACCTATGAAATCCATGAGTCTGGGAATTGCTATGTTCAAACCAACTTTGTCACTTAGTTAAAATAGTATAGTCTGGTCATAGTTTTCTAAAGTGTATTGTGTGCCATCTGTTAGATTCAGTTTCTTTGGTAATCACAGGCACAATTTGTGGGTATTAGTGGCATGTAACCTCATCCTACCATAGGTATACCCGCACTCAGCCTTTTGACACCCTCTTCCTGGGCGTTGGCTCTCACCACCTGCAAGAACTCCTTTGATGGCCTTTGCCAGTCAGTCATGCTGAACCAACTGGCAGATAACAGGTAACAACACCTGCCCAGAGACAGCAGAATTTCACCACCTCAGAGTCGCAGCTCTTCAGATTTTCTTCCAGGTCAGGTCAGGTGAAGCACCAGCCTGTGAGTACTTTCTCAAAGAGTCTTAGAGTTGCCTGGAGCAGGGACATCTTGTCTGCCTTATTTACCCATTAATGCCAGATCTTAGAAGAGCATAAGGCAAGCAAGAGTGAGTCAAGGAAGCTGGCCGAGAACTCATGAAACAGATGTATTTCATAGCTTAACCGTGCATTACTTAATTGAGAGTGTAAAGCCTCCTGGTGGCTTTCCCTTTTTGAATAGCAGCAAGTGCAGGCTTTCAAGGCCTCCTGCCCTATAAGGAAACGGACAATTATTACAGTTCTACATGAATGGCTTAATTTCCCAGTGAAAGGACAAGCTTTTCTTTCATCTCATTCATCCAGTTAGACAAGATCGTCCCCACTGCTGTCCTAAGGATATTTCAAAACCACAGGTATGCATGTGGTTTTTAGAGCCTGAAAGCATAAAGCCACATGCACTTTTAAAAAAAAAGTATGACTATTTTCATTTCTATTGTTAAAAGTAGAAACTATTCATGTATTTGCCCTCGGGACAGTCGTGCATGACAGAGGTATGTATGCTGCACATTCTTTCCTCGTCTCTTATGCTGGCACCTATACTACTTGGGCTCACACACAGTTCTTTGTTCACATAGCAAAAGGCTCACTCTGTCTGAAGGCACAAAGCATTGACATTTGCAGGTCATGGCTTATGTTTACACACACACCTTAACCTGAGTTTTCTGGGACTCTCGGGTCATGCATGCTCAGCGGATCTGTGACCTCTCTTTAGCTGACACTTGTTTTGAAGATATTCATACACTACATCTTCTTATACATAAACTCCATGATAGACTCAAAAGCCAATGATTGTATTGGAGCCGTAGAACCTGAAAGGAGTCTTGCCTTTCTCTTCCTATTTAATTTGCCTTGACTCTAGTTAGCTCATTCCAAATACTGCTGACTCCAGTGCATCTCAGTCCTAGGGGGAGAAGTGGAAATACAGAGAGGATGGATAGTGATAGCGGATAGTGGAGTAGACCACACTCTGCTCTCCTCTTTCTCAAAGCCCTTTTCAAGATAGTAATAGAAAGTGCATGGTGTTTTAATGGAGCGGAGTGACTGACTCACCCTAAGGGCATTTAAGGTGCAAAACAGTCCTTTATATTGAAGTCTGCTGAGTTCAAATGTGATACCTCTTCTCCCAGGCAGCATATTAAATAACAGTTTCTAGCTTAGCAATGCCAGGCTTTCCCACCCTCCACCTTCGTCAAAATAAAGTGTATTCCCATGTGTAAAGCATAAAGTCTGTGTGTCTGCCTTACAGAGGAACGTGTATACTAACAGCTGTAGTCACACACCCTTGCAGAAAGGACTGTTAATGAGGACTTCCCGTTCTCCTGTTTTTAGGTGACTAAGAAACCTGAGGGTGTTTAGCCTGATGAGTGATGTTCTTGACTCCAGTCTGTGCCCGCCCGGCTCCAGAGTTTATCTGCTCTCTGTTTGTTTTCTGTGCTCCTATTAGGTTGTTGTTAGTTACATTCTGATGTTTGTAGTTTGGGGAAATCTGTATCTTTGTTATTTATGTTATCAATAATGTGACCTGGGCCTTCCTCAGCAATGTTCCAACTGTTCCCAGGTCCTCAATCACTAATTATGCAGATGAACAGATTGTGGAAACTCTTTCCTTATGGCTGCATTCTGGAGTAGTTGTTTTTATTAAATTGCGGATGTCTTGAATTATAATTAGGTACTGGCCCATATTTATAGCCTCTCTCTCTCTCTCTCTCTCTCTCTCTCTCTCTCTCTCTCTCTCTCTCTC
>JANHMN010000004.1:63668183-63688427 GCA_030674055.1 Rhabdomys pumilio
TGTGTGTGTGTGTGTGTGTGTGTGTGTGTGTGTGTGTGTGTGTGTGTATGTGTGTATGTGTGTGTGTGTGTCTGTATAAATTCAATTAGTAAATACAGATTGTGTTATCAGGAAGGATTTTGGTATGCCTGGTAGAAGAACACTAACCATACATACAGAAAATAATTAAGACTGAAATAATAGCAAAGTAAGAAACCTAGATAAAAGCAAACAGAATTGTGTAGCTACCTCACCAAAATTCACAGCCAACAAGCAAAGGGGATTATCTTTCATCATCAGGAAATTTCAGGTTAGACCAACCATGCAATAGCATCACACAACTATTAGACAGGTCAAAATCCAAAATGCCGACACCATCAAATGCCAACAGATCAAAATATGATTTTTCTCTCTCTAGTAGGAAACACATGTAGAATGGTATACAGTGACGTAAAGGTCATTTGCTAGTCTCTTATAAAACTAAACAGACTTAGCAGATAATGGAACATTTGTGTTTTGTGATATTTCTCAAATAGGTCAAAAATGTGCATCCACACAAAATTGTGCTCAGAAGTTTATAATATATTTCTTTGTAATTGCCAAGAATCGGGAGACACCAAGATGTCATTGAGCAGAAGAAGGAATGTTGTCATTAACCATACAATGAAATATTCAGAGGCAGAAAACAGAATTATCAACAGATAAAAAGACAGAGAGGAAACCTAAATGCCTATTACTGGGCTGGAGATTAGGTTTGTGGTAGAGCACTTGCATATGTACATGAGACCCTAGGTTCAATGCCAGTAATGCAGGTAAAAGAGTAAAAAAATAATAATAATAACATTTAAAAATGTATATGCAGTGAGAGAAATCAGCTGGGAAAGGCTATGTGTTATCTGATTTCAATTTTGACTTTCTGAATCCTAAAAGTATGGAAAGAATGAAAGATCAGTAACATTATACGTGAGAAGTAGGGTTGACCATGGAGGGGTCAGAAGAAGACTTTGAGGCACTCAAAGTATCCTTTGTGATGTTAAAATGGTAGGTGTATGCCATCACACTGTTGTTAAAACTCAAAGAACATTCAATACCAAGTGTGAGCTTGACTATAAGCTCCGGACTTTGAGTGATGGTATGTCCGTGTGGATTCGTCAGTTATAACATATGCTTTGCTGTGGCGCTGTTAGTGTGTGGAATCAGGACTCTTGTGCAACTCTCTCTACTTTGTATTTGATTTTACTGTGAGTCTAAAAGTGCTTTAAAAATTATAGCTTAAACATTAAAAATTTGATAATTTAGATTTATCCTGTTTTGAGTCTGTTACAAAATGTTAATAGTGATCTTTTCTCTGGCAATGTAGCAAATTGTAGATCGTTCAAAATTATATAATGCATCATACATACGTATATATGTATACTAACTATTGCATATATTTTGCTGTATGATTTTTATAATAATGCCTATGTATTAATATATTTTTGTGCCTTATAAGTATATAATATATAACATACTGTTAGAAAATTGTACTATACTTGATATTACTTTATTTGTATGTATCATATAGTGATAGATTTATTAGTTCATGTGCAACTGTTCTAAAACTTGGGCTTTCAGACTTCATAATTATAATTAGGTGACAATAATTAAAAGAATTTGCAAAGAGCTAAAAACTGACAAGTTACTTTTTTCTCTTGCCCTCACTACCATAGGATCCTCTGTGGTAAGATCACTTTTCACATCTATTTTCAAAAGAGTAAACAAAGTCGTGGCAAGGTGACTGACTGCCTATCTGGGAGCTACCTCAAGTGTCTCGAGTTCAGCTAAGTTTAGATCTAGACTTCTGTGAGCTCTAGCCCTGTGCTGGCCCAATTGGCTTCTGTGTGACTGGGGGGAAAAATCTCAGTCTCAAAGCTGTTCTTTTGTCTCCCAAATGCCAGGGTGGCTTGCCTTATGTAATTCCCAGGCTCTTTTCCAGGCCCTCGTAGCTCAGTGCTTGAGAATGGAAAAGGGCCAAGGTATAAGTATACAAGAAAAGGACCCTTTTTATCGTTTACCTTACTTGAAGGTCAGAGCTCTTGATGGATTACTTCGCAGAGTTTCTGACTTCTCCTTTCCTGCCAGCCACACACCCAGAAAGGCGAAACAGTCTGACAACCCACCGGTCAAGTCACAGTAGTATCAGACTGAAGCTTTAACTTGAAGTTTCTTTTTGTTGGTACATATCGAAAGCTTTGTAGAAATGACCCCAGCAAGAAGGGTTCCTTCCAAAAGGGCAAAAGGGGATTTGGAAACCTTTTCTCCACAGTGAAAACCCACTGGGCTAACGTTACCAGTCTTAGCTTTGTACTGAGGGACTTATGGCTATAACCTTGTTCATGACCTTCATGTTCCCAGTTTGATTCTCAGCAGCAGCTTAAAGGAAGAAGAGAAAAGGGCAGTGACTCTTGTTTACAGCTGAAAAGGCTGAAACCTGAGAAAAGAACACTGGTCTAGTGTCATGAAAAAAAGAAGTAGAGTTGGAATGTAGACCCATGTGTTTATGTTTGTTCTTTTAGTCAAGTGGTTGTTGTTTCTCTATGTATACAGAGTGTATAGACATAATGTATGTTCAGTTGTTTGGTTGGTTTTGGTTTTTTGACAGTGGAGATATTAAACCTGTAGATTATCATAGATGGAGACCTAGAAAATCCAGCCGATGTCTATGGGTGCCATGGATGGGTGCTTTCTTCTAAAGGTACCAGAAAGGAAACTTGAGTCTGAGAAAACTGGGGAGTGGGAGCTATTTCCAGTCCCACATACTGGGTCAGCTTTTGGAAATCTAGACCAACAGTTGGGGCTTCTTATGTTCACTTCGAAAGACACAGGAAATTTCTTTCCTTGAAACCCTCCAAATATGCCAGCATGAAAATAGAAACAATATACACATGATTTGTCACCCGGGGCAGAGCAGGCAGAAGGTTTTTAAACCTTTGCGTTTGTTTAAACTTTCCTCAGGTGCTTGTGATTGCGGGTCTAGAAGGTCAAGTACATTGAGAGACACAAATTTGGAACAGCAAACTTGCTCTAAGGAACTGATTGGCTTCCCAAAAGCTGGAAACTAAGGACTGTTCCAGGAGGCTGTTCACCTCCAAAGGACTAGCTGCCCTTACGTCCAGAATCGGCATAGTGACTGCCTTTCTCTTCAAGGAAGGGGCATTTGTAGTCTCTTGGGTATTTTACCAGTAAGCACCATGCCATCCCTGTCAAGGAAGCAAGACCAGCAAGGAAGCAAAACCCGCTTCCTTCGTTTGGATGCTGCTTGTCTACTTGCTTTTCAGTGAAGAAGCCAAAGAGGAAGTCCCCGCTGTCTGGTTTCAATCCAAACATTTGTTTAGAGACTGCTGTCCCCTGCATTCACAGCATAGGGCATCTTTTCCACTCCCTCCAAAATACTTTGTTTCCCAGCTCTTGCTCCTTCTCTACGTTGTGCTGAGAAGGATCTAAAATATGCTTCCCTAAAACAGTTTTTGCTTTTGTTTCAAACCACAGTCTAAATTTAAACCCTGGCCCAGCCTTTGGAGCTGACCAGTGGTACTGAGCCTACCCTCAGTGTTGCCTTGAGGACAATTACCTTCAGCCAGTCAAGTGTACGTAATCTGTGGACATGTCTGAGTGCAAGGGCATTGTCAGGAATCCGTTGGGAAGAGCTTTCTTACAAGTTTTCCTTCTTGTTTTTAAATTTATTCAGTCAAAGCCAGCAAGATTAATCCTTCTAAATATTGTCTTTTATTAATGCTATTAGAGCCAAGATCCTGACCTATCTTTTTGTTTCTCTCCCCTTTATCCTAAAATAAAGAATGAAGCTCTTAGCATATCCAGCCTCAGTTTTCCTTTCCAATCCCATTGTTTATTCAATATTATTGTTTGCTTCTTTCCACACTTTCTCCCATCTCCTGGCTCATTCTTGTTCTTTCCTGCTAGGTAGGACTGGCCTTTATTACTGTCAAATCATCTTATGCTTTGTGGTCTTTGCTGAGTATTTTCTTTTTAATGAAGGCTTTAAGGACTTCTCTAGACCACATCACCTCTCCTCTGCTTTGCAACTCTGAGGATACCTGTTAGGCTTGAGAGATATTTTATAATAAGCTCTATGTCCTGCTGGCCCTATGCAATTATTTTGTCTTATTTTCTGAATTGTACTGTTTTTATACCGGTGGTTTGTGTTTTTAAAATCCAACAAAAAATATCTGTCACAGTGTTGCATGGATGCTGTTGGGGACATGGGCTGGTACATTTCACAGTGTTCTTTCCATGCAGACCCATGGGAGGGAAGTCGCTTAGTCCTCAAGACCCAGCATAGCTAGGCTTCTTCTGAACTGATGGTTTATTTTGATCTTGTGGTCATTGTGAATCATGTCTTCTTCTTTTCATAGGCTCAGATCCAGAATTGCAGCCCCCCAAGAGTAACAAAGTCAGGCTTAATGGCATGTGCTTCGAGGTAATAACGTCAACTGTGGCTTCTTATTCTTATTTCCTGTCTTTATTTTTCTTTCCTCCAATGTTCTCCCTTATTTATTTTGCATTCCTGCAATTGTGCATATCTTTGAATGCACATATATTGAAAAACATTCAATCTTTTTTCTTTTTTTTTTTTTTTGGAGTTTGACAAGGATATCGTGCATATATACATATGGAAAGCAAATAATCCTTTACATTATTTTATCTTTAAATAGTATGTAAATCATTAGTATATATCTTGATGATTTTTTTATATATACTTATACCCACATAACTCCCACCTAGATCAAGATATAGAAAACTCCAGAAACACCAGAAGGCACTACTTCCTTTGATTACTAATCTATTATTTTTTATCTATGTATCTTGGTTTCCTACTTGCTCTGAATATTATTTGAGACTGTACTTGTTTGCATCCTACAAAAGCCTAAGATGGTTTCTAAGGCACAGTAGGCATTGAAAGGCAGAACTCTTTCCCTGTGAAGGAAGCATTTAAGGCCAAGTGGTCAGCCCTAACATCAGTGTAGTCTTTAGGGATAGATGGATGACTTGACAGTTCCTTGTGTCCCTGGACTTCATGACTCCAGTATAAGGTCTAGTGCCATGTCAGCCCTAAGCACATTGACCAAAAAGGTTTTTAGTATCTATCACTGACTCAATTCAAGAGAACACTGGCAATTTCCTTAATTGTGAAAATGAATCTGAGAAAATCCTTAGAAATTATAGGACACTTTTTTAAAGGTATAGCTTTACCAAGCCCTTCTCTACATTCTAAATACAGTAGAAGAACACAGGCAGCTCCAGCTAGTGTAATAGGCTTAGTCACAGGTTCACACCTTCCACCCAAAGCCTCTTGGACTTTGTGACCAGGAGGCTCAGTCTCTACACAGGGGAAACACACAAACAAACAAAAACCATAAGCATCCATGAAAGGGTTCACTTGGCAGCTTGGACCCCACTAATTTATTCTTTTCTTACTTAAATGCCCTGGCAAAGAAAAATCTGGAAATGCAGTCAGAAGTACTTTCTTTCTGTCTGAAGATTGTTATTACTGGTCACCAAGAGAATAGTCTTGATTGAGAATTTATTTTGGAATGAGTATTTGCAAAGCATGTAAAAAAATAAAAACAAAACAAGTGCACGTTATTGACAATGATGGAAAACAGACAATACAGATATTCAAGAATGATTTTCGTTTATTTTGGGCTGTACTCTCTGGGACATCTGGTGAAGAAGCTTGTCCCTGAGCAAAACTGAACTTTTTTTGGTTGGGGAAGTCTTTCAAGTGCAAAGTAGGCCACAGCCAGGGAGAAACCAAGAAGTCAAAGAAGGGTATGGGAAGGGCCTACTGCCTGCTGGATGCCAGCTAACTTCTTGAAGCTGCAGTATTCACAGTTATAAATTGAAGGGCTGTACAATTAGTCCTTTGGTCCATTTTCATTGTGAAACAGAAAAAAATCTCTGATGTTATCTCCTACTTTTACCCTCCTGAGACTGACCACATCCTTAACAAATATTGCAGTTTATTTTCACTAACTTAGCTTTTCTTAAGATAAAGTTTCTTCTGCCTATGGGTGAAAATGTATAAGAAAAGCATTATTTTAGGAGCAAATCCTGTCCTGCTCTTCTGGTTAGGGCTTTTGTTGTTATTGTTGTTGTTTTTGTTTTTGTTTTTTTCTTCATCAAGTTGACACTAAAGATACCTGGGAAGAGGGATCATCAGTTGAGGAATTGCCTCCATCAGATTGCCCCATGGGAATGTCTCTAATAAATTTTCTTCATTAATGATGGATGTATCCACTGTAGACAATGCCACTTTGGGCAGGTGGTCTTGGCTGAGAATAAGCAGATGAGGAAGCCAGTAAGCAGCCTTCCCCATGTTCTCTGCTTCACTGCCTGCCTTTAGGTTCCAGCTTTGAGTTCCTGTCTTTCTGATGGACTGTAAGCTATCAGCCAAATAGCCAGTTTCCTCCCCAAGTTGTTTGTGGCCATTGGTTCTATCATCTAAAACAGCAACAGAGAAGAAAACTGGAACACCTGCAGATCTTGATCTTGTACACAAGAACAAATCTATTTTTTTGTTTGAAGTCTTAGGGGTTCTTTCTCTAAAGACAGCAATTGTTGTAGGAAATTAGACCAAAGGTGAGCCCTACTAGGCAAGCTGAAACAAGGCAAGAGCCTAAAACTTACACATTTTAGTTCTGACGAAATGCAGCTCAGTCTTTTCAAGAGAAATTGTGTATTTTCACTGGGAAAATTAATAATGAAATCAGGATAGAGGTTCACAATTCTGGTTCCCATTTGTAGCTTATTAAAAGGCCCACATTCATACAATGTGTCTTGCATTCTTGCCCTGCTGTTAATAATCCTCTATTAAAATAAGGAGATTGATGGAAAAGATAATGATACCAACTTTTGGTACCACAACAGTTTGAAGACTCATTAGTTATTTTATAGATTGTTATCTGCCCCTCTCAGAGGATTCATCATATTCGTGGTCATTCTTTAAAAACTTCCTTCCTACTTACAGGGGCTGTTTAATATGTGTATATGTACCTACTTGACTCAATTATGTTGTCTTCATTTGTGTGTGTTTACTCCTTAGGATTGTGGTCTTGATCCAAAAAAAAAAAAAAAAAAAAAAAAAAAAGAGAGAGAGAAAGAAAATAGAAAGAACACAAAAAAAACCTGACTCTCCCTCCTTAAACAACCATTGCCTCTCAGCAACCTTTTTCTTATGGGTATGGCTTTGTGAAATTTTCATCTGTCTACGTGTTGATGGGGTATTTGCAGATCTTGTGCTGGTAATCATGTTGTTGAAACTTCCTAGGAGCAACATTCTTGTCCTGTCCAGAAAAAATTGTCATGCAGCATCTTGATCCTTAGACTCTTGCAATCTTTCCTCTCATATTTCTGCAGTGTTCCCTGATTCTCAAGTGTAGGGGTTGTGTTGTTGATGTCCTGTTTGGAGCTGGGTATATTTTGATGAGATGTGGATCTAATAGCTTCCATCTTTTACAGAAAGACCGTCTTTGGTGAGACGTGAAAGCTCCACTTAGCTGTGGCAAGAATGAATATTTGAAGACAGCTGGAAACAACATTACTTTACTAATACGGAAGTACTAAGTTCTCCTACAGAAGCTATGAGCTCTCAAGCCATAGGTTCTTGGCTAGGTTTACAGTACTAGACAGGAATCCCTTCTAAGTGAGTGAGTCTTAGGTCTGATTTCACAGCAGTTGGTAGCCCCTGAGATATAGGCTCCACTATCACACTATTGGAGATCAGTTCTCAATCTTATCATTATGGTTCTCAGACTTTAAAAAGTAGATAGAATGATTGATTGCTTTTCTCCTTTGATAGTTTGCATAATACATTCTGACAGTTTGAGAGCTAGCCTTCAGGGAAGAAGCTACTAGATCATTACCAGCTTGATTTATGCAGTTTTTGTATAAAAATTTTCAGTGTCTTAAACAATAATGTTTTGCCCTCATGTTCTGGAAGGCAACTAAGAGCAGTGCAAGGATTTAGCTCTGCCTGGATGGGGGCCTTGAGGAGGGAAAGTGAAGGATGGGGTGAGCACAAGGATGCTAGGCCAGACGCAACCCAAAGTGGCTCTCTGTACTGTGTTGCCTTCACTTTTCCAAAGCAAGTGTGAGAGGGGAGTGTTAGTAACAGTTTACTTATCCCATGAGTGTGAGTTGAACAATCCTGTACACCACAGTTGCTTCAGAAAAAACTGTTTGTGTTCTACTGAAGTGTTTATCTTCAAACCAAATCCCCAATGGAATGGTGTCTGAAGGTAAAGCCGCTGGGACCTGATTCAATCATAAGAGTAAAGCCCTTGGGGACAGAATTAATGTCTTCTTTAAGAGGCTCCAGACAGTTGCCTCAGGCCTTCTGCTAGAGAAAAGACACCATATATATACCAGGGAGTTAAGTCACCAGTCATTTTTTATTAATCAAATTTTTTTTTATTCTATACTGTAAGGGTTAGATTTCTATTTTTAAAATTCAGTAGGAATGCCAGGCAGTGGTGACACATACCTTTAATGTAAGCAATGAGGAGGCAGAAGCAAACTCACCTCTGTGACTTGAGGCCATCTTGGTCTACATAGTGAGTTCTAGGCTTGTCAGAGCTATATAAGGAGACTCTGAGTCAAAAATAAAATAAAACATAAAATAAATCCACTCAGTTTATAATATGTTCTTAGAACACTGCAACAGACTGATGTCAAGAGAGTGGATGTTTGGTAGTTTATAATAAAGCCCCTGCCTTTGTGGATGCTGAAAGGTAAAGTCTAAATGCAGAAATCAACAACATAAATATTTTATTTTCTCTGTAGTTAAGCCTAAACTCACTTGGCTAGAGTGGTACTGTTGCTAGGTCTACTGCATCCTTCCTTGGGAACTGGTCCCTAGTCCCTCTGTTAACATCTGTGGACATCCTCAACCAATATCAGGGATGTCATGCTCTTCTTTACTACAGATGCTTGTGGGTTTGGTTTTAGAATACAGTATCTGCATTTATGCAATGTCAGCTACTTCTGCTCCTGTTTGCTAGCTCAAACCATGTATTCTGAAAGTTAGGGATCTATGGAGCTAAGGACTGACTGCCCTGTTAGCTTTCTGCCAACCCGGAGTTTCTCTCCACCCCTCTCTCTCTTTTTGGTGGGTAAAGTTTTGTAAGGATCCTGGATTTAAGTGAATAGTAAAGCAATTGAGTTCATAACTCATAGCCTCCAGTGTGAAAGAACATTAACAAAGCTTTCTGTTTGATTCTTTCAAATTCAGACCTGATCATCAATCATTCATATACAAGGCAGCTTTGCCCTAATGTAAGAGACTTTCATATTCTTCTTCTTGTTTGTCCTTCTACCCTTCTCCTTTGATAGTACTATTAATCTTGCAATGAGTCTGAAAGTTAAAACCATTTCCAGATTTTTTAACTTAAAAGTGATTTGTCTTTATCATTAATGAGCTTTTATGGTGTGGGTATTTATACCGTATAATATAGGCACAACAAACGTCATAAGAGAATTTTAGAAAAATCTTTCAGAACAGATGAACACTATTTTAAAAAGCAGAAAAGTCATTTCTCCTAAAGTATCCCAGCAATACAGACAGCTAACTGAAAAAACACATGCAGCTTTAACCCTTGAGCTAGGGAAGATGTTCCTGTCTGTGACTCTTTGTGATAAATATATTCCAATATAATCTTAGAACATTGTTGTTGTGGGGGGAAAATAATAAAATAGAACCAATGCTATTGCCGGCATGGTGCCAGCGGGCTGACCAGCAATGGCTGTCTTTTTCTTATCTCGTGGATACTCTCTGACTCAGAGGTATGAAATCTCTTCACCAAGCTCACTAAGTTCCCACTGGCAGGTTGTTACCATGCCAGCGCCATGTTTCAAAATTCCCATGGCCTTTTGTGGTGCACATCAGGCAAACCCATGCTTTGCCACCCTACCTTTCTTTCTGGAATCTAGTCAAGCCACTGTATGAAGGAGAACACCACACAAACTTAGTTCAGAAACAATGGTAACTCAGTTGCTGGGATTTGCCATCTAATTCAGGAGACACTAGCAGCTACATCATGTCCTCTTGCTATCCTTGTCCAAAAGCTCCTATCCCTCTCCTCCTTCCTCTCTTCCTCTGTCCAACCAGGAAGTCCCGCTTACTCACCCAGTGATTGGTTCCTTTATTCATTGAGGGATCATTTATAGGAAGTCACCTGAGTACATCTCTTACTTTTTGTTCACAGCCCCTACTGGGAAAGCGGAATTAGCATCAAAATGCAAGCAACACCAGAGCTACCCACAACACATTGTCTATTCTTTTTCTAGAGTAAATAACTTAATAAAATGAGTTGATCAAATATACTCTGTATAATCTGCATCTCAGATATTCAAGGCTTGGTCAATGGTGCTTATGGGTGCTGGTAGGTGATTTAGAGGTAGGGCTTAGTTGGAGTGCATATCTGGGTGGGACCACCATCTTGAGGGGGATCTTGTCCATCTTGACCTTAGTCCTTTGGCTCTTTGCTTCCAGGTCAACATTAAATGATGCTTTTCCCATAATGCTCTATTGCTGTAATGTGCTACTAGGACCATGAGACTATGTATTGAAACCTGTGGAATCAAGAGTCAGAATAATTACTTTTCCTCTTCAGAAAGCAAATCATGGACAGAGCTCAATTGGGTTTCTCATTATTTTGATTCAATACTGATTAACACATCTTTTTTTTTTTTTAATTCCAAGAATTAAAATTTGTAACCTTTCTGAAATGATGCATTTTATCCATTTCACTCAAGCAGAATAGACAGCTCAACTGGAGGTGCCTGGTCAGGGTGAGAAGCTGTACAGCAGTCACTGTGGTCTGCCAGTTCCTGTACCCTGCAGATAGGTACCCTAGGCAGGAGAGTGGTGGAGCTGAGCAGAAAGGTAGATTGTCACCTGCTAGGAAGCTGGAAATGACCTTTAACATTTCTCAGCCAAATGACAATGTTACAATCTGTGGTGTAACACTCAGCCAATAAAGACTGTTGTACCTACGGTGATTGCTTTTTCTGATATCCTTAGATGCTACTGACTTTCTCTTATTCTTTTTACCCATGAACCCAAACAGCTGTGGTGTTGGAAGGCAAGGTTCCAACCAATAGCCATGGGATCAAGTCATGACTCAACCTCACTCCAAAGAAAGCAGGGCTCAAAGAGAAATGTAATTATTCTGGGTTGGGACCTGTTGGTTATATATATATATATCTCACTTAAAACATGTAGCTGGGTTATGTTCAATAGATCTCCTTCAATAGCAGCCTCATTGAGATCAGTGATAGTCTATTTGTTTTCCTTCAGCAACCCCCTTTATTCTTCAAATACTGACACAAATAGAATACATCTGTGCTCACGAAACATGTCCTGACACTTGTCCCTAAAATATGCACAGGATGTAGCACAACTCTGGGCACATTTGCTAGGTGTGTTCTCAAAAAAGAGCAAGCTGCAGGGCCTTGCACTTTTGCCTCAGTAGCTTTCTTCGCTGAGCATAATCTTGTGCATATGTTGTGTTAGAGAAAAATCATCCTGAGAAACTTGAGGGCCATTAATAGATCTCAGTGCTGTGTACTCTTGTGTCTATTTATACCTTCCCCATGCCAATGCCTGCTCTCAAATAAAGAGATAGATGTACAGACATACAGATGACACCTGTTATAAATATTGGTGATGGGATGTTACATAATTCTGAAACATTCTAATGAAAAACACATGGAGGATTTTGTAGCAATTTAGGAGGATGAACTCAGACATCTTGGGGAACATCTTCGAGTGGCAGAAAGATTATGATAGAATGTTGTGCTTGAGTTTAGGTTGAATTTGAAGGGACAGGAACTAATGTACATAACTAATGTACTATGCCTCAGACCTTTTAGTGTTGTTTCCAGTCAGATGAGTCAGGATTGGGACACTTCTAATCGAAGAGGCTACTGGTATGGAAAGGAGAATTTAAAAAAAGAAGGAAAAAGTGAGTTAGACTAAAATAATTTCTTCTTCACCTAAATATCTGAAATGGCTTCAAACTTGTGAATTTGTTGCTTTACTTTTCTTAGGCTACATCATTAGTTTCCTGTATTCAGCAGAAGATTTTTGGATATTCTTTGTGTTATAGGTACTGGCCTGGAGAAAGATGTGTGTGTGTGTGTGTGTGTGTGTGTGTGTGTGTGTGTGTGTGTGTAACCCAATAAACAGAACATTAAAGCAGTGTACTGAGGGAAATGATCAGGACTTGTACATGAAAACTTTATGGAGGGTCAGGTAATTTAGGATGTTTTAGGAAGGAATCACTAAGGACAAATAATCTGGATCAAGAATTTACAAGACTTTATCAAAACTAGCCTAGGCCAAAGCATCTGTATGACCATGATCTAGAATTATAACCAAAGACAGACTACAAAAATTTGACGGTAGGGGTTGAGAGATTACTGGACAGAGCTGGAAACTGGGAAAAAGATGTGAGCATCATTAGAGATCATAATAGGAGGCATGTATAATCATGCTGAACAGAGAGTATGGCTTGGGCAGGGTAACACAGCCCAGTGATGATTCAACTCTAGCCTTGTCTCGCTGGATGTGAAAGTATGTTTAAGAGTACAGGCCTAAAGTTAAGGGGACTACTGTAGTATTCCCTTAGTAAAGGCAACAGTCTGAACAAGGAAAGCAAGTTTGGGAACATAAAGGATGGTGGATGTGACTGGCAGAGGTTAGTCAATAATCAGAACTAGGAGACTACACACAGGGAAGTGGAAAGTACATCCAATCCACTGTGTTCTGATATATAAATCCTGGGTGATAGACCTGAAGAGGAAGCCTGGTGATGCTGAGCCTAAGGCTTGAAGGCCCAGAGACCCTGTAGGAACAGTAGGAGCTTCACCTGCTTCTGGCACCAAGCCCCTATCACATGCCCCCCATAGTATTTTGGCCAACAGTCATGTAAGGGCAACACCCCAAGCTCTTTCACATGTATATGAGGCATTCCCAACATCTCAGACCAAGACAATAGGAAAAGAGACTTGACCACAGTCAAGTATGCTCAAAACAGAGTTCTCTATGCTAATAAGGTACCTAGAGGGTTGGAGGGCTTTGCCAAACCTTCCCTTTCCCAGACATTCCCCCCCTGCAAAAGGTATTTAATCTCAGGCCCACCCAGAGAATTGGGGTATGGTTTTATGCATTCATTTTCTGCCATGAGAATAAACTGTTTGGAACCATGGACTACCTCTTTTTATGGAGATCTGCAGTGGGGTGCCATGGAGAAGGCCTTCACCTAAAGACCTGCAGTCTAGTCTCCCATAGAAGGCCTCTATGCATCCTGCCACACCACTACCAAGCCTGCAGTTGGCTGTCAAGCCAAGGACTTTCACCACTGGGACTAGCTGTAGTTCCCCTTTAACCCTCAGGATAGATGCTGTCCTCAACCCTAGAGTCCCCATTCCATTTTCAGCTTGTCCATGACTCCCATTGGAGCCTGGATGTCCAAGAGCCTGAGAACCTCATGGCCCCTATCTCATTGAAGACCCAGGGACTCCTCCCCCTACAACCAGCTCTGGCTTTCCCACATCAGACTTTCCCACCCCCCTGGAGTGGTGCCTCTACACTTCACTATGACCCAGCACATCACATGGGATAAGCACAGTCAAACTCCCCATGTCCAGCCTCCCCAAGCTGCTGTGCCCTCTGTAGAAGTGGAGGCCCACAACCCAACATATAAATGAGGTATTTTTCTCACGTTGAAATATAGTATAGTAGCAAAGTCGGATTAGTATAGTAGCAAAGTGGGATCATCTCTATTTCATATCTTAAAAATAGATGAAACACCTTTCTGCTTCGAGGCAATATCCTACTCTATTTCCTTTGCCCAGAATATGAAATTATCTGTTTTCTACTTTCTGCTGGGTTTTTCCTCATCCCTCAAGTGTAAATTAAAGGGCTTTAACTCAGAGTAACTTTTGATTACTACCATAGATTAGCAGACAACCTCCCTTATTCTCTTTTTCTTCTAAAACATGTAGCATCATTTCTAATTATCCTATTATTTGTCCATTTATAGTCAACCACAATCTTTCATGTTTGTCTTCTAGTATATCCTCAGGATGGCATAGTAGTCACTGAAGTAGAATTATTTAGAACTTTACCTGAGCAGTGTGTAGGAACCCCATTCCTCAGAATGTGTAGGGAGTGGCCTTGGGCAGCTTATAGCTCAGTCTGGGAATTCCTTGAGATGTTAAGAGCAAAAGATATATGCTGTGTGGTAGTTGCACAATAACACATGTTAAAATTCTAGCTTGCATTATCTCTGAAAGTGACCTTACTTAGAAGGAGAGCCTTCACAATGGCAATCAAGTTAGAGGAACTCATTAGGACAGTACCACACTAAATATGACTGGTGTCCTCATAAAGGGTGTGTGTGTAGAAATGGAAAAAATGGAAGGAGAAGACATGTCTATAAACCAAAGAATACCATAGACTTCCAGAGTTTAGGAGAAAGCCACAAAATAAACACTCTTTCTCAGGCCTTTAAAACATGACTCCCAACCCCATACCTTGATTTTGAGAAAAAAATGTTTGAAGTTATAAGTCACTTAGCCCAGGGTATTTTGTCACAGCATCTCTAAGAAGCTAATAAAACCTTTCATGGGAACTCATGGTCCTGGAATCTTGTTAGTCTGCGATATGCAAAGTGTAGTGGCTTTTTTGACAGACTCTTCACTTATTGACCTTGAGACATTCCTTAATCTCTACCTTGCTTATAGTTCCATACCACAGAGTTTGTATTCTGAACAATGAGTACTAAAATGACTTGTGGGAAAATGTCATCAGCTGAGATGGTAATCCTTGAAAAGCCCTGGCAAGAATAATTAGTTTATCACTTTTTAGACCAAGAGCAATAAGACTGTATGGAACAGAATGTAAGAAGGAAAAAGGTGGCTGTTTTTATACTAAATATAGAGAAAATAGCATCTACTGAGAATAACTGGTAAGCAGGAGGGACTTCCAGATTCAAAGAATGAAATTGCATTTCTGTTGCAAAGAAACGGGACTATTCAACAATCTTTATCATTTTGTCTCCATTTCTTTTTTTTCCTGCTAACAACTAGTCTTTTAACTGGCACACACACACAGCATATTAAAATACACTTGGAGTCTGATCATCTACAAAAAAACATTTGCTCCCCACCTCCGCTCTTGTTTCTTCACACTTTCTTCTAACTGGCTATGTAGCTAATGCTAATTATACTTTTAATATTTTGTAAAATTTGCAAAGTTATATGTAAAACTTAAATTGCCACTACAGCTTCAAATTTGTTAATAACTAAGATTTTAGGAATATCTGGAAACTCAATTCATAATAGTTCTTGCTAGTTTCTAAATGCTGGATTTTAGATATCTATTCAGTCTAAGAAAATAGTACCAGAAAGAAAGAAAGATAGAAAGATAGAATGAAAGAAAGAGAGAGAGAGAGAAAATAAGAAAGAAAGAAGTGCCAATGAAATTGTTCAGTTGGTGAAGGTACTGAATGTTACTAAGCCTGAAGACCCAAGTTTGAGCCCTGGACCCCACGTCATGTTAGGATAGCACTGATTCCTTCGAATTCTTCTTTAACTTCAGTATTCACATTCCTCAACCCCACCTTCCTCCACACAATAAATAAGTAAAAAAAATAATAACAATTTTTTAAAATTAAAGACCAGAAAGAATAGGCACATTTGGTGAAATATCCACGTACTGTACCATAAACTTTAAGGAAGACATATACTGCATTCCCTGAAGTTCATGAACTCGCCTGGATGGTTGACCTAAGAAGTCAGCGCTCAGCGGATCTTGTGGACACAGAATGCTTTAACATGAGCTGTGCATGTTTATGAAGAAAGAATTTTTCTTTTATTCTAATTCTTCCTCCTTTATTTTAAGCAAGTCATAGTTATTCCTCTGGGGCCTCAGTTTTCCTGCTGACGAATGGGGTAGCATTGCTTGCTGTGCCTACCTTACAGAATTTTTTTTAATTGATTCTTTGTGAATTTCACATCATGCACTCCAATCCCACTCATCTTCCAGTTCCTCCGAAGCTACCTATCAACCTTGCAAGCCCCCTAAAGAGAAGAAAACAAAACAACCAAACACAAACAAACGAGCAAGCAGTTTCACTGAGGAAGCCGCTGTTACAGTATACACGATATACACTGTAGTCCAAACAGCTTCGTTTGCAAATATTCATTGCGATGCGTCATTGGTCTGATTCGAGGCTTCTGGCTTCTACTTTGTATACTGAATCCTCACCAGGCCTCCTCTGGGGGTATCTGTTGTCGCCCCGTGTCATGGAGATCCTGTAGCTTTGGTTCTGCAGGACGATACTTTCAAGTGCTCTAGCAGTTCACAGATGGTTTAGATGTTGAAATGAACTAACTCAAAGTCCCGGATCTGTGCCTGGGTGGTAGCTCAGTTGGTCTGCATGCCAGCTCTCCTGCACCCATGTGACCTCTCCCAGTTTGCCCAAGCAAGAAGTGGGGTCATCTCACTCATGCCACCTCTACCAGGGCTAGCTTTACTGTGCTGTCTAGGTGAGGTTCGAAATGTGGGGTCCTACTCTCTCAAGTACCGAAGTGGGGGGAGGGGAGTTCTCCAATACTGGCCAGGCAAGGGGTGGGGCCAGCTCAGCTCAGCTCTCAGATATCATTTTCTTCGGTGGTAACATGAGCCACAGACATAGCCACTGACCTCTGATGCTCTAGGGCCACAGATCTAGGTAGCAGCATGGACCATGACTTCACCATGACCACAGTGTAGGCTACTCTTATAAGGCTATTCCTCACTGGAGTCTCCAGTTCGGCTTCTCTTCCTAGTGCACAAAGTGTTCCAGTTCTCTTGCTTTCCCATATCTCCATCACATAGTTGCTCATCACAGTGAAAACTCAACTCATAATAGTTCTTACTAATCTCTAAATGCTAGATTTTAGATATCTATTAAGTCTAAGAAAATAATTTTTAAAAGAGGAGAGAAAGAAGAGTGTGATACATTCCCAGCATCAGCAATGACATCTTTTGAAAGTTAAGGTTGTTAAATATTTCTATAACCCAAGATTCCAGAGGACATAAATCCCTGGCCAAATTTAAACACAGCAGAAAAAAAAACTGTAATCCAGTCTCATGGTTAAACCAACACCACATTTAACTAGAGAGATTAGCAAACAGGCCAATGTTGAGAAAGAAACAGCAGAACATGTGAGTCAGTTGTGGGCCGCCATACTGCAGGTACTGTTCTATCTGAGCTAGAATGTAGCTCTGGGAGTCACGGCAACTCACACTGGTTGGTCTTCTCAAAGAACTAAGGCACATGCCCGCTGGCACTTGCATTTGTTATCGACGCTATTAATGGACAGTGTAATTCACCATTTCCCAAAAAAGCAAGAACAGCAACTGCCTTTGTGTCTCCAGTTCTACCTCTCCTCATAGTGCTCAAACCTAAACTACTGGACTTCTTTTCACCTTCCCTTCCTCTACCACCCATTTGCTTGCTTCTTTCTCTTCCATTACTCGACCCTACCATCTGCTTACTCACTTCCGGCTGCTCCAAGCCAGGACTGGGTACTGCCCAAAGTGAAGATGATGGTTGGTCAACAACCCAATGTTCACCTACCTTTCCTCTTACTAATTCTCCTACATTGTTCAACTAGTCATTGAGTCTCCAGTTTGTGTGGATCTGTATTGTAGTAATTAAGTCAGTTTATAGGTTGCTGTCATCTAAGAACAGTGTCCCTACATAAGGTGGCTCACTTAGGCTGAGGAGAAAGATGGATTTGCAGACTATAAGACAAGCTTCTCTCAAACACATATCCATCAAGTATCTTGCTTCATCTGTTTCTTAGGGGAACCCAAGTGAGGACCAAAGTAACAGTGTGAGGGCAATAGACCATGCCAAGCAAAGAAAGGAAGACATACATTCAGGCAGACATCAGGGAACTGATACATAAACAGAATTGCATAGCATTTTATTTTTGTTGTTTTTTTATGTAGCAAGAAGTTTCTTGATGCTTTAGAGGACAATTTTACAAATAATTACATAATAAATAAATGGCACCTTATCCATTGAGGTGCTATCCACTAAACTATGACTGGAACAGTAGCCCAAGTGAAATGTCCTCTAAGAAGGACATGAACTATAGTCCTGTCTCCAGGCTGGCCCAGTGCAGACTCCCCCCTGGTAACACTGTGTAATCTGACACAGCTGGTTGGTTAATCAAAGTGTCCTCTTGGAAGTCTACAGCATAGGTCACCAGTCATTTCCTGGGTGCTGCTCAGGAAGCATATACATTTTTCTAATATCTTAGGCATGTTATACCCAATACATTTGGCTACATTATCCCATAAAATATGCATGATTTTCCCTACATACTCTTGAGGGAACTGAAGCTTAGACACACTAAGAGTCTTTTACCAGATCATACTATTTGTCAGTGATGAAATATAGGGCTTTCAATTATAACATCTGCATAATTCAAAATACTTATTTTTAAAAGAGGTGTTTCCACAGGTAAACAGAAGTCAGTAGTGTCAGACTGACAAAAATAATATTTTTTTCCTACAGAAATTTTAATAATAGATTTCTTTGTGGAGTTGAATGTAAAAGTGTGTGTACATGTGTTGGTGGACAAGGTGCCCGTAGAGATCAGAGGCAGAAGAATGAACACTTGCAGCTAAAGTTACAGGCATTTGAGAACCACTGGATGGTGTGTGGGTGGGTGCTGGGATATGTCTGGCTTTGAAAGAGCAATAAGCACTCTTCACAACTGAGCCATCTATTTAACCATGAGAGGGAAATTTTTACTTTGACAGTAAATCAGACTTTCTCAGTACAGTTCTTTGTCTTTTTCTTTAACATCTTTAACATGGGTAGTATCATTAACAAAAAGTTTCTTGAAAAAATTACATATATATAATTATATATATAATAAATATATATAAAAATAAAATTATATATATAATTTTACACACACACACACACATATATATATATATATATATATATATATATATATATGCGTGAGAGGGCAGTTTAGGGCTGTGCTGGATGGATAGTTTTATGTCAACTTGACATAAGCTAGAGTCATTTGGGAAGTGGGAACCTCAGTTGAGGATGGGAACCTCAATTGGGAAAGTGTTTCCAAACAAATTGGCAAGCCTGTGCTACATTTTTTTAAATTAGTAATTGATATGAGAGGCCCCAGTTTATTTTGAGTAGTTCTACCCCTGGGCAGATAGACCTGGGGGATATAAAAGTGCAGGCTGAATAAGTCATGGGGAACAATCCAGTAAGTAGAATTCATCCATGGCCTCTACTTCAGTTCCTGCCTCCAAGTTCTTGTCCTGGATTAGTTTCTGTCCAGATTTCCATTAGTGGAAGGTGTCTTTTCCTCTGTTGCCTGTTTCATGTGCTGAGATGAGATTTTCAAGTTAATATCGCCCCACTAGTCCATCTTCACTTTTGCTGTGTGCTTTGATACCATCTGCAAGAATCATTGAGACTACAGGTCTTGAAGTTCATCCCAGATGTTGTCTTCTGGCACTTTTATAATTACATGACCTTGTATTTACAAGTAATCCTTTACAGTTGTTTTATGTGCACACTATAAGATAAGAATCCAAATTTAAAATCAATTTTCCCACTGCTAGTTATTTTAGAGATGGTTCTCTGGCTATTACTTACTCCTGACATCCTTTTCAAAGATCAGTAGATGGGTCATTGCTGAGTCGAGGGTATTCACTGTGTTTCTCACCATCTCCCTGACTCACTTGTAGCAGTATCCTAGTGTTTTTATTTCTGTTTTTCTCGCAAAGCATGAGCCTTTCAGCTCTGTTCTTGCCCTTAAGATGTGGCATTATAAACATGTTAGAATTGTTTTTTTTGTTTTCAAACATGTCATTAGAATTCTGTTAGTGAATGAATTGAATCTATAAACTTTTAGTAATATATGTTATTCATGATCTACAGCCTTTCTATTTCTTCTTTGAGCAATGCTTTAATGGTCTTTCTTTCTTTCTTTCTTTCTTTCTTTCTTTCTTTCTTTCTTTCTTTCTTTCTTTCCTCCTCCTCTTCCTCCTCCTCCTCCTCCTCCTCCTCTTCCTCCTCCTCCTCTTCCTTCTCCTCCTCCTCCTCCTCCTCCTCCTCTTCTTCTTCTTCTTCTTCTTCTTCTTCTTCTTCTTCTTCTTCTTCT
>JANHMN010000004.1:63688437-63717733 GCA_030674055.1 Rhabdomys pumilio
CTTCTTCTTCTTCTTCTTCTTCTTCTTCTTCTTCTTCTTCTTCTTCTCCTTTCTTCCCCTTTCTCCTCCTCCTTTTTCTTCTTCCTCTCCTCCTCCTATATTTTTATCTATTCATATTTTAGCATACACATGGAAGTCAGACAACTTGTGAGAATACATTTTTCTGCTGTGTGGGTCCAAAGAATCAAACTACAGTTATCTGCCTTGATGGCCAGTGACCTCCCTACTAAACTCTTTCCAAGTTTTAGTGTACAACTTACTACCTTCTTATTTAAGTTAGCTGATAAATAACTTATTTTAATGCTATTAAAAAGAAAATTGTTTCCTTAATTTCTATCTTGTTCTTACTAGTATATGGAAATGTAGCTGCTTATTTTGTTTGTTTCTTTCTGGTTTTTTTTGTTGGTTTTGTGACCTGAAACTGAATTCATTTATAATTTCCAGCAGAAAGGTAGATATGGTGTGTGTATGCATGTGTATATGTATTTGTTCTATGACATGTATATATGATCTTTAGTATTTCAGAATTTCTTATATATGGATAACAGTTTCTGAAACAATGTAACTTTTACTTATTTTTCAATTTTGAAATGCAATTTTTGATATTGCAATTAATATGCTTTTTTAAATTTGCATATTACTTATTTCATTATTTTTGAAGTGAGGAGTATTTTGTTTTCTCTAAGCATGGCACATGAATTTAGTTGTGAAATTTTCATATTTGACCTTTAGAATACTGAAGCAATTTTATTCTATTTTGATGTGTGAGCTGTTTCAATCCTAAAAGTGTATTAAATTTTTTAGATACATTGAATCAGATGCTCACACATATAGCAGACTTGCTCTCTTGATGTGGCATATCACACTTATTGACTAGAGTTAGTCTAACCATCTTGGCATCCCAGAGATAAACCTCATTTATCATACTGCATGATCATTTTAAAATGCTGGTAATCTGGTATGCTAGAGCGTGTGTGTCTGTCTTCATTGGGGAGCTTGGTTTGGGCTTTCTTCTCTTGTACTACATTTTTTTCCTGTCTTTGATGTGAGAGGAATGCTAGCATTATAAAAAGAGTTTGGAAGTGATCTCTCCTTTCCAGTTTTTGGAAGAATTTGAAAAGAATTGACATTAATGGTTTAAATGTTTGCTATAATTTACCATTAAAGCTATGTGGCCCTGGGCCTTTCCTTTCTGGAAGCATTTTGATTGCTAATTTAATCTCCTTACTGGTTATGGGCTATTCAGGTTTCCCTGATTTGTTTTCTTGATTGAAAAGGGAAAGTTTTGTTTCTAGAAATTTATTCATTTGTTCTACTTTACCCAATTTGTTGGCACATGTTTTCACAGTAGCTTCTCCCCACCCCTCTCTCTTACTAAATGCCAAATAAGTTTTCCCAAGAAAAAATTTCCAATTTGATTTTGTGTGTGTGTGTGTGTGTGTGTGTGTGTGTGTGTGTGTGTTATTTTTCAATGTCCTATTTTATTTGTATTTGTTCTGGTTCTTATTATTTCTTTCTTATTGATAATTTTGAGTATAATCTGTCCTTTTCCCTTTTATGAGGAATACATTTGGTTTACTTGAAACAAGCCTCACTTTAATCTATGTATTTATAATCCTAAATTTTCACTTGCTGTTTCCTTCATTATGTCTGCTCAGGGTGTTTTCTCATTTTCCTTTTGGTTTCTTCTATGCTTGATCACATTTGCATCTTTCAATTTCCATATATTTGTAATATTAGCAGCTGACTTTCCAGATGTTGATTTCTTGTTTCCTTAATGTTAGAGTCACTGTGGACACTTAGTGTGATTGGGTCCTATTTTGTACACTAACACAGACTCCACTCTAGAGGGGTCCCCTGGGCACCTCAGGAGAAAGCTCATTCTTATATGCTCAGCGTGTTCAGTGTTATTCTGAATGTACATTCTGTGGGGTCATTTGGCTTATTATGTAATCCATGACCACTGTTTAATTCTTCATTTTTGTCTAGTCTTTCTGTTATTGATTATTAATTTATTACTACTACTACTACTACTACTACTACTACTACTACTATGTTGCTATTTGCTTATGTCTGCCTTCATTTGCCTTCCCTATTTCGGTGTGTTGTTGAACGTATATTTACAAGTGCCATATATATCACCGATTAGTTGATTGTGTGATATTGTATGGTGTTCTCATTCTTTTTCATCTTCTCTTTTATTCCCAGTCCTTTGCTTGTATACTCTAAAGTGATTTGTCTTTGAGTCCAGTGATCCTGTCTTCTGATTGATCAAGTCTATGTGTGCTCACGACCGCTGAATTTTCGGCTTTGTCCCTTTACAACGTTGCTGAAGTTCTTGTGTTTAGACTTTGTTTGCTTGAGTGTATCCAGCATCCTCACAAGTGACCTTTTAAATTCGTTGTCAGATAACACATGTATTTCTGCCTCTTTAGCATTGATTTCTAGTTTACTTGCTCTTTTGGTTTTTTCCATGGTTCTTTGTTTCTTTATGTATCTTGTTATTCCGTGTTGAGATCTGCAAAACCAAAAGATACCTTTTCTAGTTCTATAAGAGTGTATTTTTAAACTGACTTTGTTCAAATTAATCTAAGTTGAAGCTTTTTCAGGCCCCTTAATTCTTTGTTGTTGTTGTTGTTGGTCTTACATAGTGTTGGTCTTACATAGTGTTTTTTTCTTTGATCTGTGTTTGTAAATTCCTTATTAGGGACATTTGGGTTTTGTTGTTGTTGTTCAGGAGTGCTTAATCTCTTACTGCCTCTGGTCACTGTCTGCAGGATAGTCCTCTGGAACACTATTGTGCTGTCACATTTTCTTCTCAGAGGAACTCTGGCATCTAGATTTAGTGGACTCCATACTCATTCTACACCAGACAAGACAAAAGCTGGCTCTTTGCGTTGTCTCCTGAAAAATCAGAGCATTGGACAAAGTGTCTAGGCTTTCTTACTCCTGTCCTCAGAAGGACTGTGTTGGGAGTTTCTTTGGTGCATGTGGTCCTGTGCTGGAAGAAGACTCAGTCCATGGAGCAGAGCTTACAAAGTGTCTCTGATTGGATTAGTCTTGTTCCAGGGGTTCAACCACCCACCACTTGGCTTGTTTCTGAATTTCTCACAGAAAGAAATAATCCAGGTACTGTCAAATTATTTCTGTGAGAGAGAAAAGTTTTCCCATATTTTTATTCTTGTATTTTTTTGATTTTGCTTCCCTCATGCTTTCTTTTTATTACTATTATAACTTATTTTTTATTGAGTGTTTTTATCATTCAAAGCAGTTATAGTGCCTGTGAGATATGTATCTGCCTCTTCTCACTCCTAAAGTGTTCGTCTTGGTTTATGGTAATTACAACCAATTATAATTTGTGTAATATTACTTAAAAGTTATGCATAAGTGCGGCAATCAATAAAAATTTATAGAATGAAGGTAGCACAGTCATAAGAGAGAAGAAATGGATTTGTGACTATAAAATTTTCAGAACTCAGTATTTCAGGGAAACGATCTTTTATAGGAAGAACATAATGGTTGTTACAGAAGCTTAAAAAATAGATTACAAATCAACAGAAAATATAAATAATGGACTGAGAGATCAGAGTAAACATTAAGTGCAATTTCAAGTTATTACAAAGAGGAAATTTGTATCTAAAGCCACAGGCATAGATGATGACTAAAGAACACATGAAGGAGCTTCCAGCCCAGGAAATGGAGCAGACTTGCTCTCCACAATTGTTATCGTCAAGTACAATTAAATACTCTGTGTGCCATATTATAAAGCCAAATAACAAATGATGTAAAAGGCAGAGGAAAGCCAGATCTGCTAGCAACTTCCACCCTAGTACAGTGAGGAGGTGCGCTCTCAAGTTTTCTTTCTCCATATAAATTTCAGTCACCTGAACAGGCTTGGAATCCCAAGATGTCAACATACACGATGCCAAATAAACAAAAATCTACAGCTGAAAGTTTCTCTGTCAATCCAAATAGAAATAAAAACAGCAAGAGAAGCTTAGCAGAGCCAGCTTTTTTTTTTTTTTTTTAACACAGAAGGTAAAACAAATCACATAACCTCATCCACACAAAGTAACACAATCCAAAACTTTTGCCATTGCCATTTTGAAAAGAGATTTCCTAAATCACATCTCTAGCCTTGCTCTATGGGATATCAGAAAAGGCTGTTTAGCAAGCACTGAATGTTGTTTTAAGATGAAGGAAGGCTAAAAGACCTTTTCAGTTACAAAAAAATAAAAAATCAGTTTCTGACCAGAAATTATGTAGTAAGGAAAGTCTGAATAAATATCAAATGTTCCTGTTAAGCTAGTTTCTCAATTATATTTGGTAGTCAGAACAAACAAAGCCACATTGTCTGTAGTGATGAAAGATCTATCCAAAGTAAATATTTAAAATAATTATAATTTAAAAATTAGAAGGTAAAGGGTTTAAAGGAAGTTAAGGTTTCCATGCTTTTTTACCAGAACTGGTAAAATGACAAGACCAGGTGACTTTGATGTTATGTAGTATATAACACATGGGTAACAACTAAGAATGATATACAAAGAGATAGACCCTAAAGCAACATAAAAAGTGAGACTTACGAATGTTCATATACAACCTCTGTGTGAGGTGATGGAGTGGGAATTGACTTCTAGTGAGTCAAGAAGTGTCAGTGTAAAAGAAATATAAACCGTGTTCCATGGCGGCCTGGAACAGCATTTAGAGTATCCCAAGAAAGAGCAGAAAGAATGGTAAACAGTATACTCAAAATAAATAACCCCTCTCTACCTGTGTGCTCATACATGCACACAGCACACACATAGTATCCTAGGTTAAGAAATCCCGGAAGTCATTCCTGAAAAGGAAGCCAAATGGCTCTGGTAAAGAAAGTGGCAGTGTTACCCTTGGGAACCCCTTAAATCCTGTTTTGGTTTCTTTTGAGACATGGACTATTCTAGATAATGAGCAAGGAGTAGAGAAATTCTATCTTGTCAATATGAAGTGGAGAGTGGTGAATAAGTGTCCTCCTGAGAGGGCCAAAGGACAATCTCAGCCAGGGAGACGATTTAACTTGTTACTGTGGAGTTTGATAGCAATAAGCCCAAGGTCAGCCCAACGGACCAACCTCAGGAGCCACCATCTATCTGCCTGTCACTTCTGTAGAACTAACGAATTCAGAAGCTTCTGAGCTCCCCTTGATATCCACAACCATGTCCTTCCATCAGGGGGTTTATTCTGGGAAGACACTGATATAGCAAAGGTAGGTCCTCAAACCTTACAAATAGCAGAGCTATAGTTGCCTCTAACTCCCATGCACACTTGGGAGACATCCCAAACTAGAATATCAACTACTCCTAAAGGGGCGGTATGATCTGAGGAAGCCACAGGCAGATGAGTGAACCTCCCTGTTGCAGACTGAAAACCTAAGAGTGATCAGCAAAAACTCCCAGGATGCAAAGGAAGAAAACTACTAAAGTACAGACACTTGCCATTTGTCTAATGCAGGCTCTGTTCCAGTAAAACAAGGCAAAACAAACAGAAAAGAAAATGTAAAAAGACAAGAAATCTAGAGCTTAGCTGAATATCCTGCTAATCATCTCCAAGTTCCAGGGACCCAGAATGAAGCTGCTCTCCAAGTCTTCTTCGCTTTTTTTTCTTTTTTTTCGAATATCTGTCTGTCTGTGTGTATGAGTGCCTGCAAATATGTCTGTGCACCACTGTGTGCCTGTTGTCTGTGCAAGGCTGAAAAGGGTGTTTGATGCCCTGGAACTGAAGTTAAGGTTCTCCCAAGCCACCAGCCATAGGTAGGTGCAGGGAGTGAAACTCTATCTCTCAAGGAGAGAAGGAGGGATGTGTAATTGCCGAGCCAGTGCCCAACCCGTTCATCTTTTCTTTATATTTTATAAATGCTTTTACATGTTCATTTTGTAACTGTCTCATGCCCTGTCCTCTTTCATTTTTGTTTCTTCTATTTTTTGTTCCTGTTCCTACTCTGTTTATCCTACAATGTCTTTATTGGTTTTGACACAGGGTTTCTCTATGCGGCTCTGGCTGCCTGGGAGCTTGCTATGTAGACCAGGATTGACCTTGAGCTTAGAAATGTTCCTGCTTCTTCCTCTCAACTATTGAGATTAAGTTCAGGGACCACCATGGCTGGCCCTACTATTCTTTGAATAGTATTTTTGTTATTACATTTTTAGATGCTTATGGTTTTTAAATTTTGCCTCTTCTAAGTATCTATGTTTGTTTTTTAATTGTATTATTATTACAGGAAAAACAATCTTATTGTTATATTATTTTTTTTTATTTTGTCTTAATTCTTAGTCTCTTTTCTTCCATAACATTTTATTGTTTTTTCTTTTTCCTTTGATTACTTAACCTCAATTCCACTTTATTTTTCCTTTCTCTACTTTCAGATTTTTTCATTCATTTAGTATTTAATAACTTCTCTAAATATTTTTTACCATCACATTAGTTTTTCCATGATCTATTTTATGGTCACTGGTAAAATATGTTTTAACTGTTTTTAATGATTTACTTGTACTTCCATATTTGTTTATAATTTGGTATTGCTATGACAACTTTTTTCTCTTTTCTGAGCAACATCAAGGATAAATCCATCAAGAAAAGGCTATGCAGTAAGAAGATCCAAGAATAAAATAATAAGACATATGCAAACCAGTGAGTATGCAAACTACAATACAGGAAACAGAAGAATAAATGAAAAGAATGACAATAAGACTTCTCAGAAATATCATCATTTCTCATCTATCAAGTCCGAAACATACTCAAATAAGTAACTTGCCAGATGAAGATTTCAAAAGTTTACCAATAATAATGATAAATGATTCCAAAGAATATATAAACCAACAGATTAATTTAATCTAAGATTTGGAGAGGAAAGTGGCTAACATATTAATATAGATGAGATTATAAGTCCTATGGAAGAAAAAGTTAGAAACAGACAAAAAGACAGAAGCCAATTGATGACATTTTGAGATAAAACCAAATTGAGGGGTCAAAAATGAATGTTTTGTGAATCAAATAGAAATGCACAGTGGGACTAACCATCAACAGACTCTGGCAAGCAGGAGAAAGAACACTAGGGATTGAGAACAGGACATATTCAAACATCAAGAAGATCAAGAATAAGCATAATCAAGTAGCCAGAAACACTGTGTGCAATAAGAGAACATAATTTCTAGGAATCTCAGGCTATTTGATGAAATTTCTGCCAAATCTTTCCAGGTGTAGAGTGAAATGTATACCCAAACACAAAGTTCATTAAGTAATCTTCATAGACATGACCAGAGAAGAAGGTCTTCATGACATATCACATGACATATCACAGTCATGGCATCAAAAATAGAAAGCAAAGAAACAATATTAAGAGCTATAAGGACAAAACTATCTTTACCTACAAAGACTAATTCATCAGAATAGCGTTGTGTCTTTTATCAGAACCTGAAGACAACAAAGCATCAAATAATATAGTTTAGGCTACTTAAGTGCGTATCTGCTAATCAATATTGTTATAGCTAGCCAAACTACTACTGCAGCTTACTCCATTTCCTCCTCTTCTCATCATCGTCATGGTCATTGTTGTCATCATCATCAAATGTTCATATTCATGCATATTTGTCTGGTTTTCTGATAGGGTCACATTTGATATAGCCCTGGCTAGCCTGGAGCTGACTATCGTAGACTGAGTAACCACCAAATAATAGAGATCTGCCTGCCCCTACCTCCATAAGGGTATTCCCAGCACTACGGAGGCACATACCATCATTTCCAGATAAACTAAGCTTCTTTTCATATTGATGGAGAAATAAGGGTGTTTCAAGATAAGCATAATTAGGGCAAGTCACAACAACTAAGACAGTGCTACAAAATGTGCTCAGAGGAAGGCAGCATAGAGAATAGGAAGAAAGTCTCAATCACGAAAGCATAGGAAGTATAACGTTTATGGAAGAGTGACTAATAAAAGAGAATAAGGAAAGAAGTCATCATCGCTAACACACTATGCAATTAAAACCTTGATGCAGATAGGAGAGAAAGAAATGACCAAATAATAACCAATTCAACCAAACCAGAAAACAACCTAAACAATTATAGGATTTAATAAACATCTCTTGATAACATTAAATGATATGGCAAATATAAATGTAAATGCACGGAATGTTTCAATTCTATAAAACAAAGACAGGCACATTATTTGGAAATATCCAACAAGTCTTAACACAAAATACTGAGTTATTTCAATACCCAACTCTTAACCTTAAATAGGCCATACATACTAAATCTCAACAAAGAAACATCATAGTTAAAGTACACAACAATTTATAGTTGGCTAAGTTTTAGAAGCTATGCTTTGTGCTTCCCATAAATTCAGTTAATTTAGTCATTCTGGATGTCTGACGGCATTGAAGACCTATAGACTCATAGCCAATCCAGGCTATTTACCTTGAGAGAAAAGATCTGAGTGGAGGGTTCTCAGCTGACATTCATTCTAAAGCCAAGAAAAAGCCAGGTTCAAAACTAAGTGTTCTAGTCAAGAGAGACAGCAGAGGTCCTAGCTAGTCAACAAAAGGATGGACTGGGTATTAAGACTATCTTGTACCTCACTGGTACAAATAGGAATAATTATGCTCTAATTGTATTCTGAGAGAAAAGCTTTATTTTAACAGGAAGGGTAATATGTAGGAGGAGCTAAGGGAAAAGGAGCACTGAGAGGAAAAGATGGAGTGAGGAGAGGAGAAGATGAAGTAGATGAGAAGCTCGGTAATAATGAGAGAGAAAAAGAGAGAGAAAGAGAGAGGGGGCATGGAGGCAGAAGTTCACGTGTCTCCACTAGTCAAAGATAGTTTACATAGCTAGATTGGGTATTAGGTTACCCTTCTGATTGAGTATTACCATACTTACAAAGCCCTTGATTAACATTTAAAAAAAATTGTATAAAAGCCAAATGGAAAGGGGGGGGGGGCACGGGATAGGGGTTTTCTGGGGAGGGGAAATGGGGAAAGGGATTGGCATCTGAAATGTAAATAAAATATCCAATAAAAAATATATATATAAAAAAAGTACACAACAAGACAAGTAGACTTAGAGTTACTTATAGAATACTTTATCCAACAACGGATATTCTTCTTAGAACCATTTTCTAAAATAGTTCCCATTTCAGGTTGATGATGTTTGTTTGTTTGTTTGTTTGTTTGTTTTTTCTAGAAAGGATTTCTCTGTGTAGCCTTGGCTCTGGAGATCTGGGATTAAGAGTATGCAATGCTATCCCTCAAAGGGTTTGTTTATTTATTTATTTATTTATTTATTTATTTATCACTTATTTACTTTACATCCTGCTTGCTGCCCCCTCCCTGTCCCCCTTCACAGGCTTCCTTCCCTATCTCCCTTCCCCTTTCCTCTGAGCGATTGGGAGCCTCCTGGGTAACCCTCAACTCTGGCACATCAAGTCTCTATGAGGCTAGGTACTTTCTCTACTACTCTTAACAACAATAAAACAAAGTAAAACTGGTAGCCAAACTTGCTGTGAAGAAAATGACAGAGAAGAACCAAACTAAAAAAATTAGAGGTGATAGGAAATTTTATACACATTCTGGTGAAATACAGCTGATTTCTAAGTAGTGATTTAAAAATAGGCATTTAAAAAAATCACTGGGAAATATGAGGCTGGGGAAGATACATAAATTACTAGATACATGTGACCTGCCTTACCAAAATTAAGGCTATGCACCAATACTAAGCAATGATATTGAAGCAGCAATAAAGCTACTCTACAAAGAAAAGTTCAGTACCAGATAGAGACCCACTGAATTCTACAAACCCTTAAAGAACCACTAATATGAATTCTCCTAAAAACTGTCCATAAAATATAAATTGAAAGTACACTATTATGCCCATTTTGCAAAGCCAGTACTACCTGATACTAGAAACAGATGAGGACACAATGAAAATGAAAAGTATATTGCAAATTCCATGAGAACTGTGGATGCAAACACTCTCAATAAAAATCTCAAGGACCAAATCCAAGGCCAGATTAAGAGGATCATACACCACAACTAAGCTTGTTCATCCCAACATCTGCAAGTTGTCATAAAACAGAAGTCACATGATCATCTCAGTACATGGAAAAGAAACCTTTTTTTTTGTATGACATTATTCCTGGAGAAACAAGAACAAATGCCTACTCACTCCAGATAAGGAACTGACAATAGACCAAAGTACTGAAACGAGAAAAAAATATTTCGGGAGGTAGGAAAAGGAATCAGAGAGCATTCTGGGACATGTATGACAGGAAAGCCACAGAGGATGATTGGGGAGAATAATGAATCCAACAAGAATAGGTTAAGGGAAAAGAAAAAGAACATAGAGAAAAGAAGGAAGAGGGGAATGATGTAAATAATGTATAGTTACACAAACACACACACACACACTGTAATAAAACCCATTGCTTTGTATGCTACTTTTTAAATTTAAAGAATAAAGATAATATATAAAAAAAGCTCGTTCAGCTCATAAAGGGCATGTATAGAGAAACAGAAACAAGAACAGAAGCAGTAAGTGCAAATGGAGAAATAAAATTTACATTTAGTCTCTACAATATTGATGATTACACCCAATTCATATAGTGTAAATGCCCTGATTAAGAAAGGAAGAAAGAAAGAAAGAAGGAAAGAAAGAAGAAACAAAGAAAGAAGGAAGTTGTGAGACTGGATGGCCCAACTGTGTGCTGCATGTCTATAGCAAACTCAAATAACTGCAACAAGTACTTGGAAAAGTAAAAGTAAAAGATAGAATAAGACAAAGCATGCAATCATTAAGCAATAGGAAATTTTAAGTTAATGTCAGATAAATAAGGTTGTATTTCATGAGACTTATTTATTGAACCTGTAGGTTATGTATATGGTTGTCCCAAAGTTTTACCATTCATTCATTGAAGGAAATCTGTTTGTGTTTTCCCCAAGTGTGGGCTAACTATAAAAAAGTGTATACTAAATTTTTGTGCACATGCTTTTGTGTGAGCTAAAGTTCTGATTGCTCAATATCAGCCTTTAAAGCTTATATAAAACATGATTCCATTTATGCAATAGTCTTAAACTGATAAAATAATAGAAATGATGACACTGGTGGAAAACCTGGGGAGTGGGAGCAGCCATGGCTGTTGACTATGAACAGGACTGTCAATATTGATGAACGTTAGGCTTCATTGAGATTTTACAGGACAGTAGGAATTGGGCAATGTGGTAAAGGCTAGGTTTATTATTTCTTATTAATAAATGCAAATATCTAATTACTTTCAAATGGATGTTTCAAAAGTGATATTGCTGGTAAGCTAGAAGAATTAGTATAATAAAATTAGGGGAAATAGAAATTGATTATTTCTATTTATATATCATATATAATATTATATATGATATTATATAATGTGTTATATAACAAGGACCAAAACAAGGAAGGAAAGTGGAGTGAAAAGGAAGATGGGCTGGGGGGATTCATTTATAGTTGTCCTGGTGGGATTCCCCAAAATCTCCTCTAAGAATAAAGGCTTAGTCTACAACTGCTAGAAATGTTGGGAGGGGTCATGAAAAGGAACACAGGGGAAAGACCTTACATCCTCAAGAGAATGGTCTAGAAGGACATTTGAGTCCTCAGCTCCATCCCCTCACTCTCTGGCTTCTTGGTTACTATGAGGTAGGCAGCATGTCTGACATGCTGTCCCTGCTCTCATATTCCCTCATGTTCTGCCTTTCTACAGGCCCAAGATCTATTGAACCAGCCAAAATAAAAGCCAAAATTGAAAGTTGTTCATCTTGGGCGTCTTTACACAATGATATAAAGAGGACTAACACAGTATTTCCCTTGCTACAGTTTATCTTTTTATTTTTTTAAGTATTTTTTGGAATTAAAATGTGGTTACATCATTCTCCCTGTTTCCTCCCTCTACCCCTCCTGTGTATCTTACTTGTTCTGTCTCACATTCATGGCCTTCTCCTTTCTTTAATTGCTAACATGTAATTTTTTTCCCAGACACTAACTTGCTATCAAGCTCTGTTATGGATACTAGTGCTAGGGAAATGAACATACCTGCAATGATCTTTCCTCTAAGGAAGCCAATGTTCCTGGTGAGTTTTTTGAAGCAATAGATTCACAGGATAATTTCAGACACCTGTAAATATTTCAAAGAGAGTAACATTTTATGTATAATATTAACACTATGTGTAATCTTATCTTGGGAAAGTGTAAGACATTCATTTAAGAAAGTAGTACCTAAGAGGCATTTATAATAAGAGGCAAATCTAACATACCCTTAGGGAAAGACTGAGGAAGAAGATGTAAGAAATACTGATTCCTATGAAAATCTTAGGAATGAGAATACTAACCAGAATCTTTCAGACACATCCAAGTCCTTTTCTGTGACAAGGAACCAAACCAAGTGGCAGAGACAAATGCCTAAACATCTTGAACCATTAAATTTGGGAGCAGGGGTTCTCCTGTTTTTTAACATTCTTATCTGGTTTCTCATAGGTGTTTTTTGTTTGTTTGTTTTAAGATAAAAAGAGACTGATTTAAACACATTTTGGTGTAAAGGCAAAAAGTTATATTCTCTCTCCTATTCTCACCCCTAGTGTGTGTGTGTGTGTGTGTGTGTGTGTGTAGAAGCTGTGCATATATTCATTAATAGAAGAGGAGGTATAAAGAGAGCCTGTGGCTTCATTATAGAAAGTAGAAAGGGAAACAAAGGTAGGGTTGTTGGGCTTGGACTAAACCGAGAGAGTTCTGCTTCTGATTTTGTGAAACCCAAATAAAGAAGTAGGCACAGGGAATAGATTCCAACCACAGAAAAGAGTCGTGTTTGGAGACATATATTTGCATACAGATGATCATCAATGCTATTAAACTAGCTGTCTTGATCTTGGGAGGAATATTAGACAAGAGAAGATAGGGGCAGCACAGCTTTCTGCAATCACCTGGACATTAGGAGAAAGAAGAAATAAAAGGAAGCCCAATTTAAAAACAATCAAAGAAGAACAAAGAAAATTATGAGAGTTTTATATGGTAGAAATCTAGAGGTAAGCTTCCTGGAAGAAAACTTTGGACTTGTGAGTCAAAATACTAAATAGTGTTGAAAACTAACAAGAAGTTAAATTTAAAAATTGAGGTTTAAGAAACTTAGAAACATGAAAATCACTCCCAACCTTAAGAATAGCCTTATTAATGCAATAGTGGCATGACTGTTTGGGAAGAACCAATTACACTCTGGCTGGATTGAGCCTGCTCCATGGAAAGAAACATACCTGGGACTGTAAACTTAGACAAAACCTTTAGCTTGGTGATGTCTCAGGACTGAGAGTGGAGATTTTAAAACTGATATTAAACTAAACAGATATATGTAGCTGAATGGCCTTCTAAAAATTCATGTTTATAGGCATAGTTCAGTGTTGGAATTTGCCTTGTCCAGAAAAGGTTCTTTTTGTGTTATATTCCTAACTCATATACCAACTCATAACAGGTCAAAAAGCTGAGAATAGAGAGATGACATCTGAATGAACATGTAGATCACCTCCTCCAAGGTTCGGGAAACGTCATGGAAAGGGCAGAGGGCAGAAAGATTGTAAAACCTCAGGGATGGAGAGCAGTCCCATGGAATGCTGCTTTCTGGGCACAGTAAGGCTGATGTTGTTATGAGTATGCATACAGCATCTTTGGCCACCTGCAAAGAAAATAAGCAATGAGAGTATAAGAAGGAATAACTGGGAGGAAGAAAGAGGTCTTGAGGAAGGGAGGGGATAAAAGAGATTATTAGGGTGAATATGTTTGCAATACATTGCACAGATATATGAAATTGACAAAATTAAGTAGAAAAAATTAAAATTCTTTTTATTCAATAGAATAAAAAGAAAAATGAGAGGTGAGGAGGCAATGCGGCTTTAGATGGAAGATTGCCTTGTACATATTTTTCGTGTAATGTATTACTTGTGTGGATGAATATGGGGTGGGAAAAACTGTAAACTGGAAACAGTAGATGAGCCTTT
Source organism: Rhabdomys pumilio (assembly GCA_030674055.1). NCBI lineage: Eukaryota > Metazoa > Chordata > Mammalia > Rodentia > Muridae > Rhabdomys > Rhabdomys pumilio. The sequence continues at coordinate 63,702,468 of JANHMN010000004.1, forward strand.
AATGTAATGCTAATGATAGAGAGGCCAGAGAGAGGTTGGACTGTCCTTTGTAATGGGACCTGAACAGATCAGAATGGAGGAAAGTCCATTTTATAATAATGATACAAAAGGGTGGGTAGGAAGCCATTCAGATATGACATTCAACTTAGTAGAACACACAAAAAAAATCCATACGTGCCAGTCAGACCCTTTTACTTACAGATAGCACAAGGGGCTCTGCCAAGGCTGGTGGGACAACTCTGTCCTTTAAAGGTACAGATTGCATGAGTGCAGAAGGAACTGAAAGTGTTGTACAGCTTAGCCATGTAACCATAAGAGTGAAGGAGTGTTGTGAAGTTCTGATTCTTGAAATGGAAGTTCCAGAGGAAGGATGAGCAGATTCACAACAGTTTGCCTTTCCTTCTTGACAAAATATTTTCCCAGGGATTGGCGTTTGAAACTTACTAAGAAAATTCGACAGCACAAATACAGTACTGATATGTGTATTACATACCACTGGAGCAATATGATGCCAACCAAGAGATAAAAATGCTAGCTTAGTCAGTGGCAGCAGAGGCTGGTGTTGGAACTAAGTCTTTCCAGAAGTAAAGACTAAAGATCATCTTTGTCTCAAAGTGATTCTACTTACCAGAAATGGTTTTACTGCTTCCCAGCTTTTTGACTGTTTTTACCCAGTTTGCATATCAAAACTGAACCATCCTCGAATGAGCTGTTTTCTTCCCCTCTTGGAAATGTTTGGTATACTTTTTTCTGTACCAGTTGTTTGATAATTAATTAGACATTAATTGCATACTCTCTACTATTGTAGTTCCATTTCTGTTCTAGTGCTTGACTTGAATTTCCCAGTATTGCTTGAAACTCAACCCTTCAGTAAGAATCCTGCCATAGTGGCGAGTGTTCAGGATGCATCGGACTTTCCCACCCACACCCCTATCCTTGTTTTAAATCATGTGCATTTTGAGGACAGGAATGCCCCTGAACACAGGACATTGAAGCTACTGGAGTTGCAGTTCTCTTTTGACAGTGGAGAAAACACTTACAGTTGGAAAATAAATGAATAGAATGATTGAATGACTATTAAAGTGAATGAATATAAAGGATGACCTCTCCCGTTGCTGAGATGTAGCTAAGAGGGGTGTCTGGAGGGCTGCTTAGGCATGAACTTTATTGAAGCATTGTCTATTGATAACGTCACAGTTTTGAATATGAAGCTCATCTTCACAAAATTGTAACTTGTAATCAGAAGTGCATAATTGTTTTCTATTGCACGGTGGTAGGGTCACTAACCATAGCGGTTATGTACTACATATTTCAAGAAGCTAGAAGAAGGGATCTGAATGTCTTAGCCACAAAGAAAGGATGTTAGAAAAGATAGATGCGTTAAAACAAAGTATACATAGCTCGAACTAACACATGCAATTCCACAGTTAGAAAAAATGTTCATGTTTTTATGTATTGCTAAAATTGCCGTTTTTTCAAGATTAAAGGTTCAGGAAAGGGTCATTCTATTTTTTACAGTGACTAAATGTGGGAAGCTTTTGGGGGCCAGTCTACAAGTCACAGTGCATTAATAATCAAAGTGGTATGCTGGCAAGAGTGTTGGTGTACGGACTTGTTTTGTTTGGCTAGCATGTCTCTGTTATTCCTCTGGATTAGCATGCCTGTAGTGGGGAACTGTCCTCTTCGTGTTGTTCCTATCAATTCCGACTAGCTCACACTCAGCCGAGCCTCACTTACTCTGCAGATGCTAGATTTGTGGCTTTTGACATATAACATTATTGCAACCAAAACAAATCAGTTACAAGTTCAAAATGATGACCTTCAGAATTTGTACAGTGCATAAATTACTTAGCCAGAGACGTTTAAAGTGTGCCAATAAAACAGAGAGGAAACTGGATCTATTTTCATGATTTGGACTCCTAGCTAGTCAGAGCTACATGGGAAATCAAAATAAGTTCAGTAAGATTTCTTAGAGGTGTATATCAAATGTTTAATGATATAGCACAGAGTTGTAAAGTTTGTCCTGGGGGATTCTGAAACAGGAATTGTGTCTTTTTTCTATATACTGTCTGTCAAATGTACCCATTCTGCAATATAAGTGTGACCAGAACCCTGACCTGCATGGGCCTCAATGGCCTTCACCCTGGCCACCCTGTTTTATTATTGTTTTTCTTCAACATCTTTCTTTTAACTTAAATTATGTCTTGAACTAACAAAATTCTTAGTGCAGTGACATCAGAACCTCAAGTGGTCTTGCTGACATACGTGGCTACATTTAAATGCCATTCAGAGTGATGATACAGAAAGATGTTAGTTTCATATAGAGGAGAACAGTATCTTCTTATGGAGTCATTGGAGACAAAATGGCCACATGAGTGGCAGTTCCCTAGCCAAATCTGAAACTCTTGTAGTTATACATGGCAAATTGATTTTAGCAAAACTTTATTCACAGTGTTGTGATGCTGCTTGATCCTCAATGCTTATAACAGCAGGGCAGAGTAGAAGAGATGCTACTCAGGGCAATTTCCTGCATTACAAAATGGGCATGGGCAAGTTATGCATCATTTGTTCTGAATTTCTTCAGATAGACATGGAAGGGTGTGTTGATTCTACCTTCAGTGGGCTATTGTAAAAGTTACATAATACATCTAATAGGGCTTACCACATAAAGGCATGCAACATGTCTTTCCCTTCCTTCTGAGTGAGTCATTATTTGACTTCATCCCCAAATTAGGGAGTGGGAAGGATGCTGGTGAGAGACTTACTGCAAACTCATTCACACTAATTAAATAGCAAATGCTTAAACAAACCACTCATAAAAGTAATTATTTCCTATAGTATTTATGGTATGATTTAGCATTATTATATATACTATGAATTATGGTCTGGAATGGCTATGTCTTTATCCCAAACTACCATTTCATTTCTATGAGAAAATTCGTTCTAGATTTTAAGAATACAACTAAGAAAAAATGATTTTTTTCAACCAGTCAAATAAGAAATGAAGGATGTAAATAGTGCTTAACTTTCACCTTAGATATACATTTTGAAGACTAGGAGCTTATTACTAACTATGATCATACTGATTATAGTAGACATTAAGAAAATATTTGGGGAGAATGAAACTTTGTCAGGAAAGTCTAGAATGAAAGTGGCCCCTTATTTATCTCCTTATACTTTTAGCTATTATTATAAAATAATATTTGGTTTTCTTTTTTTGTTTTTTGGTTTTTTTTTTTTTGGTTTTTCGAGACAGGGTTTCTCTGTGTAGCCCTGGCTGTTCTGGAACTCACTCTGTAGACCAGGCTGGCCTCGAACTCAGAAATCCGCCTGCCTCTGCCTCCCAAGTGCTGGGATTAAAGGCGTGCACCACCACCGCCTGGCATAAAATAATATTTGAAGGTACTCTTCAAAAATCAGTCTGGCCTATAGTATGTGTGAATGATAGACTCTGGCTTAAACAGTGATATTCCAATTCAGAGTTCAGAATTCAAAGATCTTTTATACCTACTGTGAAACTAACTCCTCCATTTAAATGAGCTATCACTAGCCTGCTCTAGTATAAGAAATTATACAGTAAAAAGTCTAGCTGTCCTAACCAAGGTCATGCTAGACAAAGCTACGATGTCTAACAGAGCCCAAGCTAGAGTTAGTGGGATAACCCACAGTGGGATATTAACTAGGTGAGATTCTAAGCAATAAATATTAGCTATGTAGAGAGATGTTATAGAATGTATCAAAGAGTAGGCACAAAAAAGTTGAGTTCAATGTGTAATAGGGAAGGAAGACCCAAGAACTGTACATTGAGAAATTTCTCAGCTTCGAGAAATAGAACTATCACAAGATTTTAGACATCACCTTTAGAAGAAAAAATATAGACCTATGTACACACAAATATACTGTACACCTACAGAATATCTTCAAAAAGTCTAGACATGTCTATAAATGTTGCCACCTATTGGAAAGCCAAAAAGAATGGCTGCTATGTAGAGAGACATCAAATAACCAAACATTTGCTGGCAACATCCAAGGGTTTATTCTGTAAGAAGGCACCTTTCTAAAAGGGACTAAATTGTCAAAGTTGAACAATACAGCAACAGAAGACACAAGCGTGGCTATACATAAACTCAAAAGTAAAAAGACACAGAAAGAATTTTAAGAGCTCTTTGCAAAAATCAGCAAAGCCCATAATGTATAGTTCTTTAAATAAATTAGTGGGGGGAAACCTGGCCAAGGAATAGTGAGATGGATACAGTGCAAAAGGTCCATCAAGAAAATGAGAAAAGATAGCAGAGAGACTCAATTAATTCTTGGCTTCAGTCATTCCCGAAGAAGACATTAGGGAGTTCCCCACTCTAAAATTGCCTTTTGACAGAGACAGGTCAGAGGTAAAGGAACAAATAACGCTAAAAGCACAAGGTGTGCTCAAATGAATTGGCAAGCTAAGGTAGATAGATTGTACATTGGAATCCTGGCCCTTGGCCAGGCATCAGGAAAAAACTAAAGGGTAAGGAGGGCTCTCCCTAGCCAATGTGTGACTATGTCAGAAAAATCCTTTGAATACATTTCACTTAACATACAATCAACAGAAATTTCATGAAGCAGTGGGATCATGCAATGTTTGTACAAAAATTGTAGAATTATAAAGTGAAGCTCTTGCTCAATAGCTAATATTTGGAGCCTGCCTGCCTGCCTTCCTTCCTTCCTTCCTTCCTTCCTTCCTTCCTTCCTTCCTTCCTTCCTTCCTTCCTCCTCCTCCTCCCTTCTTCTCTCCTCTCTCCCCCCCCCCCTCCCCCTCCCCCCCCCCCCCCCCCCCTCCCCCTCCCCCCTCCCCCCTCCTCTCTCTCTCCCTCTCCTTCCCCCTCCCCCTCCCCCTCCCCCCTCTCTCTTCTCTCTCATTCTGTGAGAAGACAGCCAAATTTGTTGTGCTGAGCTTTATGCCTCAAGAGATTATGCCTTAAGAGATTCGATACGGCAGAACTACAAGCACAGAGCTAGGATGTGAAAAGGTATGTGGTGCTGTCAACCGACCCCAGCATCTCACCTATGCTAGACGATCACTACATTCCATGCTCCTAAAGTTGATCTCAAATCAAGATCTTGACCCGACCTAATGTTCACACTCATTTGTGATGGCTTAAACTGAGAAATCACTAAGCAGAGAGAAGACCTGCTAGAAGCAGCAGAGAGGCGGGTTAGCCACGGTTTGACTAAGGTGGGTGGAAATTCGCAAAGACTAGGAAGAGGATCAGGTTAAGGCGGTTTTCTACAAACAACAAAATGAACTTTGCATGGAGGAGGAGCGGGAAATGGCCAGAGCGCGTAGATGGAGGCTGTTGAACAACATGGTACTGAAAGATGCAGGAAACATTTCACTGGTTAGAATGCTAGCCAGTGGAACCCGGACAAATGTGCTCCCACGGTTGTTCACGCTTTCATAACGGTGGGGCAGGCTTGGCAGAAACAATGGTTGAGAAGTCCAGGTACCAATGGGGAACTGCTACTGCATATTAAGAGCTTGCTTACGCCTTGACTTTGGGTTGTTCAATTATCGTGATTATAGGCCTCAACTATTTTGCGTGGGATACAGAATGTGACATTTATTGTGTATGTGCTGTGCCAGAAAATGCTTAGCCTACTCCTATGACTTATCAGAGGGAAACCAGAAATACATTTTTTAAAAATAGAAATCATCACTGATTAATCCATTTGGATTATTTGACTGGGAAAGTAAGCATGAGAAAAATCACAAATTTAATTTATCCTGCTGTTCAAAAGACCTTTGCCAAAATTCTGTGACAAGGGCTATTTAAACTTTCCCCTTTCTGTTTTGAATAATGACATATCTCACATATTCTGGAAAGATCATAACTTGTGATAACACAGATATAAAACACTGACCACCCAGATGTCGCAGATGTTAATATTTTATTTTGTTTACTGCAGATCCTATTATTAAAAATAAAAATATAACACTGTACCCAGGGCTAAAATCCCAACTTCAGCTTTCCCCTTTCTGTTAACAATAAAACATGAATATGGCTTTTATGTTCATTTTTCTGGAAATATTTGCTGTTTGCAAGTTAGGTTTGCAAGTTAGGATTCAAGTGATGCTTTCCTTGTATTACACTAACTTTATTAAGGTTTATTTCTCCCTTTCTCTGCATTCCTTTAAAATAGGAAGTGGAAACTGGAGAGGTGGCTTAGTGGGTAAGAGCTGACACTGCTCAAAGAGGACCAGAGTTCAGTTCCAAGAGCCCATGTCAGTCAATCAGCACACCATCGATAGCTCCAGCCTGAGGTTAGCAACAGGTCTGCCCTCTGTGGGCACCTGCACACATGTTTCACAACCCACACGCAGACACACCCATATACACATAATTAAAAAATTAAGTCTTTAAAGCTAAAAGCAAAAGCAGAAGTTTCTCTTTGTCACTAGATTTTCTGTGATGTTCATTCCATTCTATACTTTTCCTATGAGCAATGTTGAATAATGCGTCTAAACATATGGAATGTAGTGATAATTTGTGTTTTAATGTCTCTGTTAGTTTTAACATATGCTTCAGATCTGTGATGAATTTGATTAATTTCTGTTTATATTTTCCTGATACTTTGCATAAATAATATTGAGTTTTATGCTAAGTAAATAAATAATCTTGAGTTTTTATGCTAAGATTCTAGGTTACTTGAAATTGCTCTATATTATCGTCTTTTTTGTTTAAAATTTGGTAAGACCTGGAATAATACTAAATATGGGCTATTTTTTCTCAGTTCCTGACACCAAATACTAAAGAACAGAGTCACCAATGTCCCATAAGTCTGAGACTTGCCACTGGTTGGAGTGAACACACAACAGTTCTGTCTCTATGACTACTGGGTTCCAATGTTCTTCTCCATGGTTCTTTCCGACAGTGCACATTTCTCAGGGCTTGCATTCACTTAATCAGCCACGGCCTGGAAGGAATTCTCATTCTTTATCTGTGCTGCTCTTTTCCTGGTACTCTGCCTGGCTAATTCTAGACATGAGGTCTCCCTAGATTTTTGTCAATGTTTCCTCAAGTCACAGGATCTTCCAGGTGCCAACTGCCTCTCTTCTCTATGGTCTAATACCTCACTTCATTGACATGAGATGATGGTGCTTATTTTTTTGTTTCTGTTTTTGTTTTTGTTTCTGTTTCTGTTTTTGTTTCTGTTTTTGTTTTTGTCTCAATGCATCCTACTTCCACGGAACAAACCAGTATCAGTTTGTCACTACAGGACTATTGATTCCTACCCTTTCTTGATTTTTGTTTTTTTAATTGTTAGAATATTTGTTTCCTACACTTTATTGATTTTTTATTTATTTCATAATACAATGTAAAATCATATTCTGAGATTTTATTACAGGCAGAGGGCAAAGTCATCAATTCATTTTAAACTTGACTACAAAACATTCAACTGTAGTTTAATGTGGTGAGTTCAAAAGATTTTTTTATTCTCTGCCTTGTCTTACTTTCTCCCCACAGTATCCTCAGCCAGAAATTCACATAGACACACACACACATACACACCAAATATTCTAAGAAAAAGTAATATAACTTTCTATTTTCATTCTCCAACATGTGGCATAAAACTTTTCATAATAGCTTTTTTAAATCATAGCCCTAAGTTATCAAGTATTATAAATTCTGAATGAACCATAACTTGTTTGTTTATGTGCTTTGTGAGTTTGCTTATTGAAGGATTAAATGATTGTAATATTTTCTATTATGACCTGCAATGATTCTAATGGCCTCTCAAAAATTCACATTGAAATTTAATTGCCACTGTTCTACTATTGGCAATTGGCAACATTAAAAAGTGTTTAGGTCACAAGGCCTCTCCATGTCCATGAATCCAGTTATGATGTTTCCTGCGAGTGGATTTTTTATGTGGGTGCTTTGCTGTGATAGTCAGCCATCTTCATACTTCCAGAGCTTGCTGTTCTCTGCTATCTTATGACACAGCACAGAGGCCCTTGCCAGAGACTGGCACCACGCCCTTGAACTTTCCAGACAACAGAGCTGTGAACCAGATAAACTACTGTTTGTAAATCAGTCTGTGGCATTCTGTTACAGCAGTGGAAAACTGAGGTACAAACAAAACTATAATACATATCTACAGATATAGAGTACAGAGAAGAGATTAAATACAATCAAAGGAGCATTAAAATTGACTGCTTACTTTTCTGGTTTGCTACCAAGGGCTGTGTTATTGTTTATTAAGATTACCGCATTGCACTCTTTAAAAATATAAATGTTTATTCTCATTCAACAATGCGTCCAAGTACCTGCAGTCTCATGTTTTGTATCCCTTGGTTTAGAACAAGTTGTTTTCATCAATGTATGAGATGAGTGCATGTAGTGTGTTCTGCTTTTCCTTACTTGATAACCAATGATGTCAATGTTTTTACTTGCTACAGAGATTTCCTGATTATCCACCTTTTGTTTACCTTTTCACAATTTTCTATTGATTTTTATAGCTGCTTGTTTCCTACTGATTACCAGAGACATTCTACATTCAGTATGAGTCTGACTCCAATGTATCATTTTTGGGCTGTTATTTAAAATTAGTAGTGTTTTCCATATAGATTATAATTTTATCAATATAAAGATTGTTGGTATTTGTCTTTATATTTTTTTAGATTTGGAATATTCTTTGAAAAGCCAACAATAAATCTTATATTAAAAATAGTCACTTTTATTTCCTCTTAATAGTTTCAATACTTCAATTTATTTAGTCTATTTCATATAGCAGATGATGCTTTTGTACATGAAATGTTTATGCAAGGATTCAAAGATTTTTTTCCAGTTATTTTTTTTAAGATTATATAAAGAAATCTATCACTTAAATATGAACACTCATACAAAACAGTTAATGTATGCGTTCTTCTGGGCTGTTTATAGCTTAATCAAATTATTGACTTCTGGGGTAATAAGTAATAGGACGTAATACTTTCTTTTATTTGTATTTTCTCTGGTTCATTTTATGTCAACTTGACACACATTAGAGTCATTTGGGAAAAGAGACTCTCAATTGAGAAAATGCCTCCCTTAGATTTGCCTCTAGGCAAGTCTATTTGGTATTTTCTTCACCAATTTTTCTGGTGAGAAACCAGCCCATTGTGGGTGGTGTCACTCCTGTGCAGGTGGTCCAGGGTGCTATCAGAAAGCAGGGTAAGGAATGATGGAGAAGCAATCTGGTAGGCAGAATTCTTTCTTCGATTCTGCTTCAGTTTTTGCCTCCAGGTTCCTGCCCTGACTTCTTTTGATAACGGATTGTGATGTGGAAGTGTAAGTCAAATAAATGCTTTCCTCTACAGTTGTTACATGGTCACAGCATGTTATCACAGCACTAGAAAGCAAAGACAATATCTAAGTGGCCCTTATTACTGCCATTGGTTTGTATGATTCTATGCACAGCTTTATAACTGTGCCTTCATTTAGAGTCCATACTAAATCTATACATATAGTTTATCATAAGAGAATATAAGAGAATTGATATATTTATAAAACTCAGTGAAGGAATTTAAACATAAAAACAGGAATTTAACATGGATATGTACCTATGTTTTTCTCTAAAATTCTTAAATTACCATTTATTTATCTACCCACTTACCTACCTATGATATGATCATAATCTACCAAAGAACATTCCTGCTTAATTCTTGCTCAATCACCGCTCCTTTTAATCATCTGTGGTCTTTATAGGTCAGCTCTTAGGGCTCAGAACCCTGGTATACTTCGAAGGAGGGGCTTCCACTAGATTTCTAGGTGTAGCCAGGTAGGATAATGTAAAAGGAGAGACACTGACAACTGTGAAGTGAAAAAGACAAGGACATGAAGCCTACTCAAAATGAGTTGGTTCAGCACTCAAGAAAGAGCATCCCCCAGTGCAGCTGACTCTGCACTAACTTTATAATGGGATTTCAGGCTGGCTGTGAGCCAGCAAATTGCCTTTCTTAATTTGAATGTTCATTTGGCTAACTGATCCTTTTAGAATACTTGTCATTTTGAGGTTAGCAGAGCAAAAGAAGCCTCAAAAAAAGAATTTGAGCTCTGTGTAGTGAAAGGCAGGTCTTGAGAGTGGAGAACTACAATTAACTAGTATGGAGGAGTGTCAACAATATCTTTGGGATCACAGGATTAGTTGTGCCAGGAGAAATTCATAAATGCTAATTTTCTCTCTTTGGGCACAGAAGGTTTGTTCTCTGCCTACTAAGCCTGGGGGCTGCATGTGTGACAAGTTTGCCAATGCAAAGTTAGCAAAGTGTAACCACTCAGATCCGGGATGTAGCTGAAGGAATCTTGTGTACTTTTCCATGCCCCTTTTCCTGATTTGGCCCTCATGAAACCTGGAGAAAAGGAAATCCCATCAGCCTGGGCCCCCTAGAGACAAAGATAAGAAGAGCCCCACGGGCTGACCCGCATCAGGTCAGGGCAGGAGTACAGGCAGGAACTCGCTGACTGGCAACTGGCTAACATTCCAGGATGCTTTGTTGCCTCTGGTTTACTCGGACTGGTGATTCACATTTTCCCATGTTCTAACTCTTGCACTTAACAGCTCTATCCTCAAATGTCTCTTTTCCACATGGGAGTTAAATGTGTTGTAGTTTTAGTTTCTGGCTTTTTCTTGCCCTTTAACTTAATGAATACCACGTTTATCCGTGAGTTGTTTGTTGTTATTGTTTTTTTGTCCAGAAGCATGGATGCATGGATTGGTGCCTACCTTCCATTTCCCCCACCTTCAGGAACAGGACCTATCCTCCTTTAAGACTAGAAATGAAGATGCTGCTGGCTCATGTTTGAGTCTTTCTGTACTAAAAGTGGAAGCCTCTTGCCGCTACCCAATACTCTCCATGATAGTGAAATGCTTAGGGGTTCTGAAGGATGGAATCCGTCTTGTCCTTTATTGACATTTTTAAAAGTCCTACCAAAGCAAACCACCAACCATGAACACAGTCCCCAGACTCTTCTCTGATGTATACCTACATGACTCAGCTATTTCATTTTTTATCAAATGACCCTGGCTTTGCAAAGTTGGATGACTGAATAAAATAGCAAATGTCTACCATGTTTTTAACACCATGCCTATTTCACTAATTCAGTTAATTATAAATAACTATATGTCAAGGCCTTCTACATTTATGATTTCAATAATTCTATTTCTGACTGATTATTTTTATTACTTTTATTAAATTTTCTTGCAGAGTTTTCCTTCTTGTGGCAATGACATCCAGATGATTCTAATTACTTAAGTGTAAAATCCTGTAGTTTAGTCACTTTCAGTTAATTTGTATACAGCCTTAATAACTGTACTAATAAAAACAGCTCACTGATAGTATAGAAAATTGCCTACATTCAAAGGACTCACTAAGGTTTTACATCAATTTTTTGAGGTCAAGAAAGAATAGAGGAAGTAGCTGATTCTGTTGAGAACTGAGCTTTAAGGACTTTTCATCTTGTCTGGCTTCTTTACATATTACACAAGGACATCCAAGAAAATGTCAAGTGAGATCTTGAGCTTTCACTAGGATAAAGTTCGGCTGGATCTACTGAGCCGACAGATTGGTATTGAGGGTATGTGTACATACTGCAGAGAGTGCTGTGCCCACAGACTACCCACATAGCATTCCTCTGGATCCTCAAAGGCTGCCAAATCCATGACCCACCTCCTGTCTCTCCTTGCTTCTTATCCTGGCTTTGCTTCTAGTTCTTTTGCTTCAACTGGCTAGCTTGATTCCCTTGGCCCCAACTTTCTCAAAAATCTGATTCCCTGGATTCCACTAACAGTCCACTTGCTATAATGCATCTTTGACTTGACACTGTCCTGATCTTGTTCACTGGTTTCCTCCATGAGAAGAAGCCTACTTTCTTAGGCAGCTGCAGACAGCCTTAACCTTAATGCTCTCTGGTGGGTAATATAAATTGATAAATTGCTAGACTTCCATCTCCCCCTCCCAAACATAATTCTCTCTCTCTCTCTCTCCCCCCTCTCTTCCCCTCCCCCACCCCCTCTCCCTCCCTCTTTTTCTCCCTCCCCCCCCACAAGTCTATTGAAACTAACCATTTAAATCCCAAAGGTCAGAAAATCTTTAATGTTTAAATTAGTGTTCTTATATTCTTATTTTATTTAAAATTCACTGTGATCTTGAAAGCAGTTATTACTAAGTCCCTTCTTTTCTGGATAAAGCTAAGAAAAAAAATGATTAGTTCTTCCATCACTGGCTTTTCCTAGTCCTGTTAGAAGGGACCTGAAATCAGGCCCAGAATTATGTACAATGCTAAAATGTGTGGACATGCCCAGGTCCTTGAATGGCCAAACATCAACCTCTGCTTCACACTTTGCTCCAACCGCTGATCTATGCACATTGCCAATGTGACAACAGTATTTTCAAATGTATTTTTCTGGTTCTTGTTTATAAATGTATGACTGGGGAGTGGCTACACATATGCCACGGTACATACCTTTTACAGTTTGTTGTCTTCTTTTTCCATTACATGGGTTCCAGTAATAGACCTTGGGTCATCAAACTCCAGTCACTAGCCCTTTTCGGGTTCTTCATTTTCAGTAGTGATTCATGTATTTGCTCTGTGTGTTTACTATGTGCTTTATTTTATTTTAGGTGGTTCCTATAGCTTCAGACTCCTCTTGTCTCCTTAAAGTTATGATCCAACTGTCCCCACATCCCAAGTACTGGGATTATGGGGTCTGCTATCCTGTCAGATTTTAAGTGGTGCTGGAGATCAAGCCCAGGGCCTGATATATGCTAAGCAAGCATTCTTACCAACTGGGATCTACCTCAGCCTCTGATTCATGCATTGGCAGTAAAATAACAGTGTTTGTGTGCATTCAAATAAATGTCTCCCAGAATCAGGGCTGAAAATTCTATCTGTGGAGGGACAGACAGTCAAGATTGTTGGCATTCACTCAACAAGTCTCTAGTTCACATGCTTCTTCCCATCTTTCATGCCCCCCTCCCATTTTAAAATATAAGTACTACCCTCAGTTTAGGAATAAATATAATAAGCTGACCTAGTAGTTTGTTAATTCTTAGTTTATGAAGCTATTTATTTACTTATTTTTCACAGAATTATTACCATTTTCTTCTTTGAAGTCTATCAAAAGGTTTATTTATTTCACAAATACATGCCTATGAAGAGTAAAATTGCTATTCCTGATTTATAAACTTAATCTATAAATATTTTATGAACCAACAGACCACAGCAGGAAAAATTATAATATTTTCTATTAAAAATGTATATTGGGTGTAATTTTACTTGTATATGTTTAGGTGTGTTGCCTGAATGTATGTCTGTGTACCACCTGTATGCCTAGTGTCTACAGGCAGCCAGAAAGGGGTGTCAGGTGCCATGGAACCTAGAGTTACAGATGATTGTGAGCCATTGTGCTGGTGCTAAGAATCTAACCCTAATCCTTTGTGTGAGCAAAAGTTCTCTTAACTACTGAGCTATTTCTCTATCCACTAGATGTAAAACTTAAGAAAGCATATTGAATTATTTTAAAGGTACACAAGCATTAGCTGTTCTCTGATAACCCTTTTTCCCACCTTATTTTATCAATTATTCTTCCTTTAAACTTTGATAGATTTTTTCCCCAGTTTCTTCCTAATTGCCTTGGCCTTTGGTTTGATGGATCTTTCCAGATTCTTCCAGTAGTAAAACTGTAAGAAGTGCTTTCAGAGCTTGAGAATGAAGCCTATTAAAGTCATGGCTGTGCCTGCCAAAAATCATAGCACAGGTAGCAGGCTCTATACTCCCACCCTAGCTGAAAATCCTCCATTTGTCCTATCAACACATACCATCTATCTTGCTCTGTGGGATGTTTGATCTTATCTCTCTGAGATTAGAGCCAGCAAATGTGCTAATTGTGACCTTATGCAACATCCTTAGTAACTCAGAAAAATATTAGTTTCCTCATAAAGGATGATTCAGTCTTCCTCCACCAGGCCATGAAGTTTTATTATTTTGGAATGGTCTCTAATCTTTGGAAAACTCTAGTTAATGTCTAGAGTAAGCATTACCGGAACCCCACACCATGAACCGGTAGGCTGGAGTCCAGTATGGATCTAGTTGTCTAAGGTAGTTACACGCTTCTCTTTCCCTTTCTTTGCTCAAGTTGAGTTTCACTATTAAAAGATCCTAGGGTTTGAATGCAGTCAACTGAGATGCTTTGCCAGCCACTCTTGGCAAAGCCAGGTCTTCTAGAAACACACATCTTGCTTTGAATTCATTGAATCAGGACTCAGATTAACCATGTGTTGAAGGGTGATGCCTGTCATTAACATTACAAATACAAGACCAGGCATGCCAAAAGACCATTAAGAGGGGGAAAGGAGAGGGGCAAAGAAAAGGAGAGAAGAAGGAAAAGGAGAGGGAGAAGGAGGACATTCTTTTGAAAGCCCCCATCAACAACTATATTTTAACAAACTGAACTTGTAGCTTGATAATGTAATATGGAAATTTGCCTACAAGTTTAAAGATTTAGCAGAATAGACAGATCCCCAATTCTTAGCTGAGCTGTCTTCAGACAAATGTTCTCTCCTGCTGAAACTGGTATCTTAGTCATGATTGTGCTGTAGGATTCAAGGTATTTCATATTCTATTGTTTGACATTAGATATTTTTTTGTCTCTCTCATTTATTGGTCCACAGGGAGAGAGGTTGTCAGCACAGAACAAGGAGAACACGTCTTTAAGTTTGCTTTAAATACCATCTTGCAACATGGCTGATTACATAAATTTGAAACAAATACTATCCTGGAGCATTTTGTAGAGCAGATCCTGTTTGTACATTTAGAAATAAATATGTAAAAATATGTGCCTATGTGTGCTAGATGGTTTCTTTTCACACTATGCAGAATTTGTCCTTTCTACAATATGTATGCTTTGTTTTACAGACAAGACATATGAAGAGGCTATTCAACAACAAAAATAAGAAAACGTCTTTCTCTTTTTTGAGCTAGGTAGTGCTCACTTCACACTCCAAGAGTGTCAAATTGAAGAGCCACATTGGAAGAGTCTCAAACTCCTAATTCAACTAACTAAAAGATACAATTACAAATTGTATCCTTCTATATACATTTCATATAACTTGTAAAATTAAATATGTATTTTTGTCTTTCCATATTTTGCTAAAGCAAATGATTTGATAAGAGGGAAAAACACCCCCACAGATATGTGTGTGTGTGTGTGTGTGTGTGTGTGTGTGTGTGTGTGTGTGTGTGTGT
>JANHMN010000004.1:63717743-63755063 GCA_030674055.1 Rhabdomys pumilio
TGTGTGTGTGTGTGTGTGTGTGTGTGTGTGTGTGTGTGTGTGTGTGTATGCATATGTGGCTAAGAACTGACTGGGCAGGGATGAGATTTAACATGTCTCCCACTTAGGGATGGGAAGAGCTGTCTTTAAATTTGATTTTAACGTAAGCACAAGGAATACCATATTTCAGCTTGTTCCCTAGAGAATATCTTCTCTTCAATATTGTATTTTATCTCATCATACACAGAAAATAAACAAAGACTCTCTGTCTATAGATACCATTTAAGCTATTTAGCTAAATCTTTCTTACAAAGTTTTCTTTAGTTTTAGGGATGTAGAGGTGGCTCAGCAGATAGGAGCACTTGCTCCTCTTGTAGAAGTTTGATGCTGAACAAACTCATAGCCAGTGTAACTTCAGCTTCAGGGTCTCTTCTAGCCTCTGTGCACATCCACTGGTCTACCATTCATGCACACAAAAATAAACACAAAATATATATTTAAAAGCATAAATACATTTTTAGTTCTGTGATAAACCTGTAACTTGAGCTAACAAGAAAGAATAATAACAAGGATGCCATAATCATTTAATATAAATGTGTTCTGCTCAAACAATTTAATATGAAAAGGTATATGACAGGGTATTTTTTAAGTCATGCAGTAGTATTTTTGAACCAAATGTTTCTGTGATGCGAATCACTAATACAAATATAAAGTAGTGATAAATGTCACTACTCATTATACCTCATTAAAACTCAAACTATATTATTTTTCTTTACGATTATTAATCTTCATGGTAGTAGAGACAGAGTTTCAGATTCTTCCAAGAAGGCCTTTTTGTGTATTAGATTATTTGATCTTTATATGACTCAAAAAGTGGGCATTACAATCTTTTTTTTTTTTTTATAGCTGTGAATATAATGTTGGAAAGCCAGGTGATTGGCCAGTACTACATAATAGTCAGCATACCTCTGGCTGATTGGCCAAGAAAACAGTCAGCAGTACACTCCTACTGCTACAGAAGCTAGAAAGGAGAAATGAAAGCTCACGGAGTTTACAAGGTCACCTGAGGCTCCATATCTAACCCCAATCTTGGGCCCTGGCTGTTTGAAATTCTATTCTGTGTTCACACATGCTAGGCAGGCACTCCACCACTGAGTCACATTCCAAAGGAGAGCATATTGTGACACAGAAACTAACATTATTTATAAACTTCTTAAATAAGATCTATGCTTCAGATTAGTAATCTTTTACTCAGTGGCTTATCAATAAGAGTCTACATCTTCCTCCATCTCAAGTCAAGAAATAACATGGCCTTTTAAAGGAAAGGAGGATGAGTTTTCTTCCTCAGTTGAAACATCCTTGAATAAACTTGTGGGGCACTCAGTTTGCAGCCTAATTAATTCCATGCAGTCGAGAAGCTGGGCTCCCTGGACTTGCTGTTCGCTCTCCCTGTACCTCAGAGCTGTGTCTGGAACGCTTACCGTATCTGCAGTAGATCAACCAGAGGAAAACCAGACAAGCTTCCCAGTATCCAAACAGGAAGCTAAAAACCTCTGTCTCCCTTGGAAACCCTAATAAGCCGAAACTTTCTAGTGGAAATCAACTCAAACACTTCATTCTAACCCACAGGGTTGTTATTGCACATTAACAGTTTAAAACCTGAATTCCTTGAAGTTCAGTTTTACTCATACTTCACCATTAATGCAGTCGTGAACAGCATGGCTTTGTGTATACCCACTGCTGGTACAGTCCTGTGGGTGGGAGAGCCTTGTTTCAGCATTTGTTCATCTGATGCAGATCCTAGGACTCCAACATACTACAGTGACATATTGATTTAGAAAAAAAAACCCCATTATAGCAAACTCCAGATAACTGACCTAGGAATTCAAGTTTTGGTACCTGGCTCCTGTCAAAGGTTTTACCTCAAATAATTCGTTCCAAAATTAGCAATGCTGAACTCACCCATGCAGCTGACCACAAATTAAGAACAGACCTATTGCTCGCCAAACAGTGGAGAAAGAAACTGAGGACCAGTGTTTAGGCTGGATGGAGGAGCACAAGCTTGCAACACAGCCCAACCAGTGCCTGCCTGGTGCAACATTGAGAACCTGAAATGGGCAGATTGGTTTAGGTGTTGTTCAAAAGGCAGATTCACAGTGCTATCTCAGCACCCCATGGCCTCTTCAGTAAACTGGAAATTTCTCTAGCACCTGAACTTTCTTATTAAGACGTTTAGGGTTTTGCATTAAAACCCATAGGAATAAGAATGCTGCAGAATTTGGCAACTAAACAGCGAATGGAACCTAATCACTAGCACTGCAAAGTCAGCACTGAACTCCACTTCATTGGCAACTCGAGTTGTCATACTTTGATTTACCCTTGTACATGTTTGGTGTAAAATATAAGTCAAAATCTTAGCATCTTGGACAGGAATATTCTTCTAAGTATAGAGACTAGGTAGAGACTGTCATGCAACCATGGTTATAATGACTTATATTCTGTTTCTTTTGGCTTAAATTGCAATTTTATTATTGGGAGAGGCTTTAATGAATACCATCGTCTAGTGTGACATATAGTGCCACGTGCTTGTCCTGCCAGCCCTCAGGAGGTTAAAAACAAGAGGACCAGGACCGAAAGTTCAAGGCTAGCCTGTTCTATGCAGCGAGTTTCAGACTAGACACAGCTACATGACAAGACTCTGATTCAAAAACACAAAACCAAAGAAACCAATGGAAACAGATGCTTTTACATCTTTCTCACTATTATCTCCAGTCTTCATAGGATACAATTAGGAGCTAGAGAAACAGATTGCCAGAATGAATGTAACTTACAACAGGAGACCTTGGACATGGGTTTTCCAGATTTCGAGTTTGTTGCTCTGTAGCTTTAGGATATGGTGTGAAAATTGATTATATTAATCCTATCATGCTTATTAAAGATTGAAACTTGTCATTATTTACTCAGTTTGAGGTCAGGACTTAGAATCCTACATAAAGAAGCAATTAGTTTTGAGACTAGGTTCTTAAAGAGAAACATAATCAATTTGATGCCCTGTATTATTGACATGGCCTGCCTGACTTCCTGACTTCTTTCTCCATCTTTTTTTCATTTACTTTTCTCCCCGACATTATAAGGGTATAATGGATAAATAAAAATTGCTTGTATTTCTGGTGCACAACATGATGTGCTGCTAGACGTGTGTTGTGATCTAAAAATAAGCATATTAGTTTTCTTTTTTGGTATGTGATAACAATTTAAGTTCCCTCCTTATTTCTGAAATGTTCAATACATTATATTAATTATGTTCACCGTGCTGTGTGGTCAATTTCCACAATATATTCATATGGTTTGAAGCTTTGTACCCATAAATGACATCTTCCCATTTCCCACTCACTCTCCTTATTTCTACTTCTAAGATTCAGTTCTTTTAGGGCCCTTGTTTAAGTGAGATTGGGTAGCATTTGTCTTTCAGCATCTGGCTTTTTTCACTTCACATAATGACCTCTTGTTGTATCCATGGTAGGCTTTCTTTCTTGTTTAACGGAATAGTATGGCCACACCCCTTATTAGCAACTTATTTGTTTATAAGCAGGTTGACTCCTCATTGTGGTCATTGAGAAACAGATTGCTATGGAAGCAAAGATAGTTTTTCATAGATTGATTCCAGTTCTTTTTACTGCACACAAAAAAGTGAAATAGCTGGATTAGATGGGTGTGTCATTAGCATTTTTTTGAGAATTTCCATTTTTACTTTTTAGAATGGCTGCACTAATTAACAATCAAGTCAGTGTACTCTCCCTTTCTCCACACTTGGTATTTTGTCTTTTTCATAATAGATACTAAAACAGGCTTGATATCTCTCCCTCTCTGTCTCTCTCAATCTCTCAATGTGTGTTTCTCTGTATATATCTCTGTCTCTGTGTATATCTCTGTCTTTATCTCTGTGTCATGTCTCTATGTCTCTCTCTCTCTCTCTCTCTCTCTCTCTCTCTCTCTCTCTCTCTCTCTCTCTCTCTCTCTCTGTGTGTGTGTGTGTGTCTTCCCACCCCCCTTCTTGTTGGTTGTTTACATGTGTCTTTTGACAGATGTCTCTTCATGCTTTTGCCCATCACTCAATTAGGTTAATTGTGTTCTTGCAACTGAGTCTTTTGATCTCTTTACATATTTTGAATATGGATCTCTCTTATCAGAGACATAACATAATGTTTCCTTGCCCTATATGACTGTCTGCCTGTGTCCAATGCATTTGCTGTCTGACTCTGTAGTGTCATATACCACCCCACTCTCAGAGAAGGAAGCTTTTACTCTTGCGTTTTTCTCTAGCAGTTTCTCTTAGGTCTTACGTTTAAGTCTTTACTCCATTTTGAATTCAACTTTTATATGATGTGAAATAAGGCTTCAGTTTCATTGTTATGCGTGTGGACATTCACTTTACCAAAACCCATCATGTGTTCTTGGGGTTTCTGAAGCTCTATCAACCTTAATTGATCTTATTCTTCCCAGGATTTATATTCTCTTCCATAGGCCTATAAGTGTTTATCTGTACCATGCTGTTTTAGTTACTAAAGCCAAACATTATATTTGAACTCAGGAAATATGACATTTTTAGCTCTTGTATTTTTGGTAGTGATGGCATTGACGGTTTTGAATCATTTTATCCCTACAAAGTTAGGACAGTTGCTCTATCTTGTAGGAAATGTCACCAGAATTTGATTCCATGATGCCTGTAAATTACTTTAGGCAGTATCTACACTCTACCAATATTAATTATGACAATCCATGAAAATGGTACCTCAGTTCATTTGTTTTGTTCTTTAAAACTTCATTCATAAATGTTTTAAAGCTTATAGATCTTTCAACTCTTGAAGTTATCTCTAGGGTTAGTGGTTCTTTGATTTTTTTTCTAGCTTTTATAAATGGGAGTACCGTTTTGATTGCTTTTTAAAGGTTGGGATTTTTGTTTGTTTGTTTGTTTGTTTGTTATAGTATTTTCAGCAACAATGATTTTTATATGTTGATTTTTATATTCTTCAACTTTACTGAAGGCATTCCTAGTTTGATCTGTTTTGGTGTGTTTAGAGTTTTCTGAGAGGGCCATGTCATCTACATTCCTCTTCAAGTCTGAGGACATTATTCATTCTTGCTTACAAATTTGATCTGTCTTGGATACTCTGTTCTGTAATGATCAGAAGTATCAAGAAGAGTACTTCTGATCTTGAAGGAATAAACCTCCAACTGACACTGAGCAGCACATGTGGCCTTTATTATGCTGGAGTAAATCTCAGTTACCTTAAGAATATACTTACCCTAACTAAAGGTATAAAAGATGAAGATATATATATATATATATATATATATATATATATATATGAATTAAAGAATTATTACATTAAAGTCTACTTGTAAACTGAGATAAACAAAGAAGAAAGGCTTTTATGTTATAAAAATGTGTCATGGTTGGTTATCAACATTTGAGAAAACAGAGCCACAATTGAGAACATAAATAGAATTTTAACAAAACTAGTAGATAAATAATGCACTATAAAACAAAACTATAAAGACATTATCTACTATGTCCAGTCACTCTGTGTTTGGTTTAAAATAAACTCTTAAAAAAAGAACCTTAATGATCAGGTTTAGAAAATGAGGTACATGTGTGGGCATTTATGTATATTCCATAGATACAAAATGTAAATTAAAAACCCACCATATTTTCACATAAAGATTTGAGCAATGGCTTTATGAACTAAAGTAGAAGCGATATACACTGTACATTTTCAAACAGAATTTACATTTAATTTAAATTTTTAAATGGGACTTACAAAATCTACTTTATTTCACTTATTTTAGCCTTCTTCTTTATATTAGTATCCAAAAATTGTTTAATGTCTAGTTTATATTTTGACTTCCCCACCTTTATAGGCAGCTGCCTACTGCACAGAACTATTTTGCTATTGCACAGACAACTTAAACCCCAGAAAGTCAAAGTTAGACTTACCTCCCACTACTGTCTATCTTATATCTATTCCAGATACCAATGAATGGCATCTCAATCTATTTAATTTTTTAAAGCAATTTCTTGGTCATTCAGCCAATACTCATCTATTGAGTGTTTCTACAGTTGAACAACACCTCTCTTCTCCATATGGGCCCCACACATCATTAGAATGAAGCACACTCTTTCCTAATGACTCTGTCAGGGCCAAGTCCCTCTATTCTTATTCACAATGAGCTTACCCCAACATGGGACATACCGCTATTTCTGTGGTCATATTCTGGACACAGGCACCAGCTAAAATGGTTCCAGCTGTGAAAATAATCATTCCAGTACTCAACTATGCTATCCTTTCATCTTACTACAGCACAATTTCACCTCACAGCAGCCTCCACCACACAAAACCAACCATTTTACCCTGCCTGCTTGCTTCTCGCCTTTTTTCTTTCATGGTTGCTCTCAATTTCTCAGTATGTGTGTATACAATTTGAATATATATTTTAAGATGTGTATATGGAGTCTGAGCAAGAAATTAGTGTTATACTGTTGTAGACTAAATAATGTCACACATACATAACCAGATTTGTGAATGTTACTTCATGTAGCAAACAGGACTTTGCAGTCATGTTATCTTGGGATGTCTTGAGATAGATAGATCACCTTGGATTAGTTGATGTATCCAAATATAATTGCAACTGTCCCTGGAAGGAAGCGGAAGGAAATTAGAGAAAAGAAAGATTATAGTGCAATGGAAGCAAAGGGAGAAAAGTGACATGATCAAAGAGATGTGTCAGATGCTAAAAATGCAACTACTTCTAAAATGTAGAAAATGCAGTTGTAAACTCTCCTCAACACAATTTCCAGAAGAGCCAGTCCTACCAGTGCCTTTATTTCACTCTGATAAGATTGATTTTATGTTTTTGAGACTTTTGCTCAACTATGTTTATAGCAACTTGACTAATAATTGCCAGAAACTGGAAACAACCTAGATGTGCCTCAACTCAAAAAAAATGAATAAATAAAATGTTGTACATCTACATAAGGTATATATTTTTATAGCTCTGCAATCTGTTTTTTTATACCTTTATTAGTTCATTGAGAATGTCATGCAATGTGTATTGATAATATCATGCTCCCAATACTTCTCATCCAGATCCACTCTCCTTTGCCTTGTCATTAACCTCTGTGTCTTTTTGTTTTGTTTTTGTAACCTATCATAATCAATTTGGACTCCCCAAATATCCTTGGATGTGTGGATTTCCACTGGAGCATAGTTTACTTACCAGGGGCTACAATGTTAGAGAAAACTGCCTCTGCCAGCAACTAACATCACCCATAGCTTTTCTTCTGCATACTGTCATGAACACTGTGAGTCCACATGTGCAGTTGCCCTGCTGTGTCTAGAAGATACAGTTTTCTTATAGAAAGAGCCCCAGTCTCTTCTACTCTTTTCACCCTTCTTCCACCAAGACCTTTGAGTCTTGAGTGTCAGGGTACATTGTACTTGTTCTATTTAAAGCCAAGCCATCCACACTTCCTTAGTCTCTGCCTCTTGGCCACTTATGGGACTCTGTCAATAAACATCTACTTCAAATAGAAGCTTCTCGAGTGAGGGTTGAGGAATGAATTAATCTATACGTATAAAGATAAATCATTACGAGTCAGCTAATACTTTGACCAGTTAGCAGTATAATAGCATTAGGTTCTCCCACAGGGCCTTTAACCGATGTAGCTCTAAGTTCTTAGTATAGTGATGGTTCCAGATATAGGTTTAATCTTGCCGAGAGGGACTTAAATGCAGTAAAAACATGGTTGGTTATTCCCATGATGTCTGTGCCACAAATGCACTAATAGACATGCCTTGACAGACCAGGTTTCATTATGGCTCACAAGGATCTGGGCTGGGTAATACTGAGGATCACTGGTTACTTTATTCCTCTGATAGCTTAGTTAGTTGAAATAAGGAAATTATGGTAATATTGTATCAGTTTTGTTTTGATGAATGTTTATAAGCTGTTTCTTCCAATGTTTTATTTCCAAGGTATCTGGTTTTTTTTTTATATATTTAAATTTTGTTACCTTATACAGTACCTCACTGGATTATTCTGCTTCTATATTTTAATTATAATGCTCATTATAATAGCATTTATTATAATTAAAAATGTAATCTACTGTAGCCTATGAGATGTTCTTGTTTGGTCTAATTTCTATTTTCTTTTTACTTTTCCCTTATCCCTGTCATGTATGGAAACAACCACAAACTCTGTTATTTCTTTTGAACTTTTCTGTCATATTTTGATTATGTTTCTATATTATTCATTTAGGTACCTCCAGAAATTATAGTTTGCATTTTTGACTTATACACTAGGTATAAGCATAGGTTTAATCTTGGTTTAAATTAATCTAGGTTTAATTATTAAAATATATTTTAATAATTATCAAATAACTCAAGAATCTTGCAAAACCTTTTCCTTACATACCTGGTATCTATTTATTTTGTTTATATTTAATATCAACTGATTTTTGTTCTAAATATTTAGTATTATTTTATATTTACTCACATATTTGACATCTAAGTTGCTTTTTATTACTTCATGTGGTTTTGTTTTTATATAAGGCTATTTTTTTTTTTAGTTCAAAATGTTACTTACTTACCATGTCTACTACCATTGTTTCTAATGTTTGTAAGACAGGGTTTCAGTTTTGCTTTTCATTTTTCACTTTTCTCTTTGCTTTTTATTTTCTTGGGGTGCAGGGCTAGCTATAGGGTGGTAGGATAGTTAAGTTTATATTTTCTTTCAACACCTTAAATTTTACATGTCACTGAGTGGTGGCCTTTGTAGTTTCTCTCACAACATAAGCCAACATAATCACTTTTGTTTGTTAGATGCATCTTTCTTTTTAGTTACATTTTGGTTTTGGTTTAGTACTTAAGGCATGTTCATGGTATTGGTAAGTATTGTTTTTATTTTAGGTACCCTTATTAGGGTTATTTGAAAATTCTGTGTCTATGTATAAGACTAGACTACTTTAGAACATTTCTACAACTTTGCTACAGATATTGTTTTTCTCTATTTTTTATCCTCTCTTTCTGGGTATCATAATTCTGTGTTACATCATTTTTAATCATCTAAATGTATTTTAGACTCTGCCTTTAAACGTTATTGTCTCTAAACAATATGATTTATTTACTGATATACAAATTAATTCTGGGTATCGTGTATACCAACAGTCCATGAAGTGTTCAAAAATGGAATATACCAAAACCACGTCAGTATCTAGCCAAATATGGGAAATTTTGAGAAGCTAAAATGTTGTGATAGTGAGAGATAATAGCCCTGAAATAAAACACATACCCATGACGTTATCATGGCATACAAGTCACCAATTCAACAAGATAATGGAGAGATAGACAGCTGGTCGAGCTAGAAAAATTTCAATTAATGAATGAGAAGGGATAATAGACAGAAAACCCCATGAGTCAAACAGCACAGTAAGAATTGTTACAGATAAAAATCGTCAATGGATGCTGAAACTCATAGGTGAAAGCACGATGTAAAACAGGATATGAGAAAGGTCTCAAAGTGCTCTCCCATATGATACTTATTAATTACAAAGGGAAAAATAAAACCTTACACTAGAGAAACCTGGCAGACATGCCTTTAATCAAGTGATCAAAGTTAACATCACTGGTAATAAGGCATGTTGACATCATATACCTACTGATAGGATGCACTGCACACAGTCCATTATTCATGTGATACTGTTGCCAAAAATGCATAACCTTAATCAAATCATGGGAAAACATCAGACAAATACCAATTAAGGAACATTTTACAAAATAATTGGCCAGTATTTTCCAAAGTGTCAACATCAAGAGAAAAAAAAACATGAGAAATATTCTTGATTAGAGGAAATTAAAGAGACATGAGAAATACATGCAACACAAGACTGTGTGTTGGACGCTGGTCTAGAAAAAGAAAAATTAGGGAGACAATTTGTAAATATAAAATCAGCTCTGAGATTAGTGAATATCATTATTACAATATTTTCCTTTATTCCAGACAGAGAGTTTAAGTGAAGATGCCATGTTGTGCCAACAAGCATTCTTCATCAATAAGTATGTGCTCTGAGACATTCATCATTGTGAGGACATCAGAGTTTACTCATACTAACTCAAGGATCTAGAAGTATAGTGATTTCTATGATAATATCTCCAATGCATTTGAATACTTGGTACCTAGATGCTCATTCATTTGCGGAAGCTTAGGAGGTGTGGATTAATGAAGGAATTATGTCTCTAGGAAAGGCTTTAAGGTTTCAAGTCCATGATCCATTCCCAGTTCATTGTCTGTTTTCTGCTTGTGGTTCAATGAGGGAGGTTCCTATTGCCTTCCTGGTGCATGCTACCATGATCCCAACCCTGATGGAATCTCATTCCTTTGAAACCATAAAAACAAATACTTTTCTGTAAGTTGCCTTGCTCCTTGTATTCTATCACAGAATCAGAAAAGTAACTAACATAGAAAGGTGAATTTGTTTTGCTATAATTTAGCACACTACAGTACAGTAAGCTTTTCTTATCAGTAGAAAGAATGCATATTAAAACATTAAGTGTACAATATGATAAATGTGTAAGCTATTCTGCTCTAATTGTCATATATTACACAATACACATAGTTGTACATGCTATTTTACTGTATGGAAATTTCAACACAGGAGGTTTCCTTCCATCTGCATCTCCATAAACACATGAACAAGGCATTGTGCTGTGAACACAACAGCTGTGACATCATCAGGCAAGAAGCTTTCTAGTTCCATTACAATCTTAGAGGACCACAGCTGAACACATGATCTACCAATGCCTGAAATATTATGTTCAGTGCAATTGTATGAAAGATCAGAAGACTCCCTAGAGGGTCAACAAGTATTGATTTGGAATGCCCTTTGAAAACTGAACCTTGATGTAAAGTGAGAATAGCTAAGAATTATAGGGACTAATTTTTCTCTTCACAATTCTAACAGGATCCTATGTCATGTGACTGACTTTTTAATTTGTTTATATGTAACATATTCAGATCAGTTATCAATGGTCTTGGCAAGAATAAATTCGAAAGTTATGTAAGAATTTTTAATGGAGGAAAAATAGTTTTTGAGCAAAATAGCCAGTTTTTGGATTAAAGGAATTAGCAACAAACCCAGAGTCTGATGAGTGTAATTCCCATTTCCAAGGTGTTTCAAATCAATATGGAGAAAGATGCACTGTGACAGTATGTGCTAAGATTGTGGCTATCATTATGGATTGATAGTCAAGAATAAAAATTTTCAAACTTAAGTGAAAACATATTAAGTATGCTCTACCTGTGCTCTTAGGCTTCACCTTTCTTCCTTCTCATTACTTTTGTTCCTCTCTAAATATTAGAAGCCTCTCTCACACCCATCAGGGAAGAAACTAGTTTAGCTGCCTAACAACACCTGAAAGAATAGAATATTTAACTTCAGAGACACCTTATTCCTCTGCAACTAACTCAGTGTATTCATTTACTAGATGACAAAAACTGAGGTCCAGAGATAGAGTATCCAATCCCAAAAAGAGTGCCTAAACCTATTCTGTAATTGCCTCCATAGTCTTTGTGCTTTGTAACCATGAGATGTGAGAAGGCAATGGTGAATCTTGAGCTGTGTCATGTACCACCTCCACATTGTTTTATGTGGAACACCTACTTTAAAGGTAGTCATGTGGGCAACCAAGTGATAGGAAAAGATCAAAGTAGGTACCCACACCTGACATTTTTAGTTTGTTTCTCTATTTGTTTGTTTACTTTTTTTAACCAATGGCTTATTCCCTGTGTAAGGTAACTCCCAATGATACTTTTTTTATACATGTGTGTGTGTGTCTCTCTGTGTGTGTGATTGTGTGTGTGTGTGTGTGCGTATTTTTATGGCATTTTAAAAATATTTTTTATAGATAAGTTTGTGTTAGTTATCTCTCTTCCTACCCTCTCTTCGACCTTACCTTAGTATCTCTCTTTCCACTTAAGTAACCCACATTATTTCTCTTTATAGCACCTGCGTTTCATTATTTTACCTCCCTTCAGATTTTGCTTTTCCAATCCCTACTTCTGGTACCTTTCTAACTTCCTAGATTCTATGGGTACTCAAAATTAACACATAAGGCATAGATAGTATAATATCAGACAAAAATAGCCTTCAAACCAAAACTAGTCAGAGGAGATAGAGAAGAACACTGCTTACTTGTTTAAGGAAAAAAAAATCTACCAAGATGCTATAAATTGTAAATGTTTATGCACCAATACAAAAGCATCCAAGTTCATAAAGAAGCATTGTAATACCTAAAATCACATGTTGACTCTCACACAGTGATAGTGGGTAATTTCAATATTCCACTCATACCAATTGACAGGTCATCTAAACATAACTAATCAGAGTCACATAGTAAATTTCAGGATATCCTGGGCTATGGAGACAGACTCTGTCTTAAAGGAAACAAACAAACAAAATAGCCAAAAATTATGCACTAAAAAAAAAAATCATCTTTAACAATGTAGTCAACTTGTCTAGCTGTGAGTAGAAAGATGAAAGTAGATCTATCACATTGTAAAAAACTCAACTCCAAATGGATCAAACATCTCATCATAAGACCAGGTACTATGTAGGCACAGGAAAAGAGTTTCTGACCAGGAGGACATTGGCAGCACAGTTGTGAAGACCAGCAATTAATAAATGAGATTTAATGGTGCTCAAAAGCTTTATACAACAAAAAATACTATCCTTCAAGCAATTTGCAACCTACAAAATAAGAACTATATTTGCCAACTATATATCTGATTTAGGGTTAGTATCTAGAATATAAAAGAATTTTAAAAACTGAGCATCAAGAAAACAAATAATCTAATTTAAAGGGGGAGAGCTTAGTCCTCTAGAGCACACCCTCAGCTGCCTGAGCCACCTCTGTCTCCTGTGACCTCCATTATCCCTCCACCTTTCTGTCCATCTTAATAAGACCTGCTATCCCCTCTATACCCCATTCTTTCACTACCTGTCAGCTTTCATTCATCAGATGTGCTGATCTGGAACCATATGTACCAAAAATATCCTTCAGAGGCCTGCCATATATTATTATAGAGGTTAGGTTCCATCCCAATACCTACTAAAACAGGAACATCCAGGGACTAAAGCCATCTAGATGACTAAAGGTCCTCCAAAGAACATAATCCACAAAAGCCAGGGTAGGTAATAAAACACCTTCAGAGCACAGCATTCCTAAGTCCTTGATAACAACAAATCCTGGATGTTCTAACACAATTAAAGCACCAGAAAAATGACCTTAAATCCAATCTTATAAAGATGATATAGGCTGTTAAAGGGGAAACAAATAAATCTCTTAAAGAATTATAGGATAATATAATTAAACAGGTGAAAGAAAGAAATAAAACTGTTCAAGATCTGAAAACAGAAATAGAACCAAAAAAGAGAACACAAACTAAGAGAACCCTAGACCTGAAAAACCTAGAGAAGAGAACAAGAACTACAAATCTCCAGCGATACAAGTGATGGAAAAGAGAATCTCAGGCATAGAAAATACAATAGAAGAAATTGATACAGCAGTCAAAGGAAATGTCCATCTAAAACATTCATGGCACAAAATATCCAGGAAATCTGAAATAACATAAAAACACCTAGCCTAAGAATAATAGAAATAGAAGGAGAAGGGTCCCGGTTCCAAGGGCCAGATTTTTTTTCCCACAAAATCATAGAAGAAAACTTTCCCAACCTAAAGTTTCCCAACCTAAAGCAAAGAGATGCCTATAAACATCCAAGAAGTTCATAGGACACCAGTTAAAATAGACCAGAAAAAAATCAATTAGAAATCTAATTTCAGTTTAGAAACAGAGGTTAGATGGCTAGAAAGGGACTAGAGGAGAGAAGATAATGTTCAAATGGAAGAGAAATAAATGAGTATAGAGTTAAAGAAAAGATAAATGTGACACTGGAATAGGAAGGTTAAATGAGAAGGAGAATGTGAGGAAAAGAGAAGAATATATATGGGGAGGGACAATTAACTAAAGGCCTTTTGAAAAACCCTATGGAAACCTACTAATATAAAGCTGTATACACATGTGTTTGTGTATGTGTATACACACACACTTAAATTGAATCACCATGTAATTAGGGGGACAATGCCCCAATTAGACATCTTATGACACTAAGTAAAACCCTCAGCCCCAGAAATGGGCTTGAGTCATTGGCTATAGAGTCCCATATGCCTCACAAACACCAGAAGCTATAGCTAAGGCTATTCATTATCTGCCACATCCTGAAAGTAAGACCCTATTGCTGAAGACACAACTTAATTATGTTATTGAACATGAAGAAACTGAGATGGAGCCCAGATAGAAGCTTCACCACTGGCTTTCATGGTGTTAGAACAAACTATACTTTCTATTCAAGGAGGAAAGTAATCAGAACATCACCCAGTTCCAAATCATGTGAACTACAACATTGACTTGTCTAGAAGATACGCAGGTAAAACAGTGCCACTGTATTTTGTGGAAGTAGCCAACAAAGTTTGCTTTGCTACTCTTAAAACTCACTCCACGATATGAAACCCATACCTGACATTGCCATAATGGCTAAGAACCTGAGACAGGTCATGGACCCTAGGAGAAAATCTCCTGTTATTATTGTTCTACTAAATAGTAGCTTTACTGTTATTCTACTAAATGAAAGTAGCAACAAAATGACTCCTAATGACATTGTTATACCTGTAGATCAAAGCACTGTCTAATTCTTACCAGAGAAGCTTCTTATTGCAGTAGATGTTAGTTAACAGAGACATAAAGGGGACAATGTTCAGAGAGTGAGAGACATTGGAGTGCTCAGAGTCAAACGGAATATCTCTATCTATCAAAGCCTTTCTCTTAAATCTCAGGAAGAAAGATTCTGAGGTGGTGGACAACTCCAAGGAAACAGCATCACCTAGACACAAAAGGTTTGATATGCATTGATAACGCATATGAACACACAGAAACTGTGACAACACGCACAAGTCCAAACAAGACAAAAATCCCAACATGGAGAAGGGAATGTGAGCACAAAAGTCCATTCCTACGCAGAAGCTATTTGTGAGTGATACTTGCTGGGAAAAAGAAAGTCCATTTTCTTCAATGGAGTGTCACTGGGTATATCAACTTCTGTTCAGGCCAGGCCCTAGGCCCACATGAAAGGGACTCTTGTTTTAGTGTGTGTGTGTGTGTGTGTGTGTGTGTGTGTGTGTGTGTGTGTGTGTCTGTGTGTGTATGAGTGTTACATTTGGTATTTGTGCTCCTATTAGGGATTTTTGTTTGTTTCAATTCTCTTTTTCTTTGTTTTTATTTTTGGTCTTTGTGAGAAACAGAGACAAACATGAATTTGGGTAGGTAGGGAGGTGGGATGGAGCTAGGAGAATTTAGGGAGGGAAAGGATAGAATCAAAATGTATAGTATGAAACATTTTTAAATAACAATAACAATGGAATTTTAAAGTCCCAAATAGCCTCTGTTTTATTCTTAATTTTTTTTAATTTGACAATGTTTATTATAAATAATTTATGAGATAAATTTAATTATGCATATTTAAGACATAATATTTGCTAATATATGATTTTGTTTTAAATGAGTAAATTCCAACTAGTTTTACCATAAGAAAAATAAAAGATAGTTTATCTCTTTTGACAAAGAGTTTATCATTGGCTTAAGTGTTATTTTTAATTAGCTTTATCGAAGTTCAATTGACAAATAAAAATTTTATGTATTAAGGGAAGAAATATTTCTTCTTCTACTTTCATATCTAGTTCCCCAAACACTCCTGGATCTATGTGTGTAAAAACTTCTACCTCCAGTAAGTTCTTACTCAGACACCAGCTGATGCATTTACTTCTGATGTCACTTGCCTGGGGATAGTTAAACAGCACAGCCTCCTGTCACTGCCCCCAGTTTAGATGCCTGCTGCAAGTTCTGGTGAAGCTCTATACTTTTGACCAAACAGCTATTTTTAAAAAAAGAGTGTCAGGTTCCCCCCCAAAAAATGTCTGAGAGAAATGGCAAAGCTTATGGGCTGACAGGGTCACTCAGTACTGTGACTTCTTACTGTTCTTTTTACCAGCTACCCTGTCCTAAATCTCTCCAAACCAGGGCCTTCCTTCCCCCCAGCTTCTGATTCTTATACAACCTGGCCATTTTGACTATCCACTTTCTTGATTCCTTTGGGTTTCTCTATCTTGCATTTTTGTTCTGTTGGCTCCTTCCTCTCTTGGCCTCCTCTCCTTTGCTCCCCCTTCCCTCTTCCACGCCTCACTCTCCTTTCACAGTCCAGTTCATTCAGACACCTCTAGCTGTTCTCTCCCTCATATCTATAATAAAATCCTCTTCACCTATACCTTGGAGCAGTGATGTCCTTATATCTTTCATGAAGGTTCCTCATTCCTCCTGGCCACTTAAGGTTCTGGACTAGCACACAAGATTTAGGAACATCCTTTTATTTATATTTACACATTGCTTAGCAAAAGCTGCTGCAATTCATGTAGATAAAAGCCAGGTGCAACAGTTCAAAGGAGGGTAGCAAGGACCTGGCATGCTCTCTCTAGAAATACGTTTCTCCTAGGACCTCATCAATTTGGAAGTTTCCTGAAGCCTGTCCTTTTAGGATTTTTACAGAAAAGACTTGATAGTACAGTCATGCTTGATTATATTACTCTCTGATGGGAAATGACTCAACTTTTAGCCCCTCTTCCTCTCCTGGAGGTTGAGATAGAGGATGAGGTGGAAGGTTCTTTGACTTGGGAACTAGCCACCAAGAACTCAAGTCAAGGAAGCCCCACTCATTCTGCATTATCCTAGTTCATTCCCTGTTCAAGAGATAGGCTACCTGACACTAGCTAACTTAGACAAAATAGGGTTGGCTGCTTTTGTTTGTTTGTTTGTTTTTGGTATTTTGTTTGTTTGTGTTTTTGTTTGTTTGCTTTTGTTTTGTTTCTTTTCTGAAGGGTGGATAGTGGAAGAAAAGATAGTTTTCTACACTGCTATTGTAGTTAGCCTAATGGCAGACCAACAGCAGAGACATGTTCATAGGAAGATGAATAAATAGCATGCACATGACAGAACAGAGAGAGCATCAGTCCTGTTTAATAAATAGTCTGCTCTCATGAGATCTACATTAGTCCTTTCCAGAGACTCCCAGTGTTTTTATCTCTTCAAAGTTTGATTACCTCTCATAGTTTCAGTCATACTAGTCACTTTGTTACTATAAAAGGGCACATGACTTAAGAGTGTCAAGAGTTTTAGGCATTATCTGTCTGAACCCCAGGAATAGGAACTAAATATATATTTCCTAACTACAAATATTTTAAGTATTATTTTGTTAGGTATACCCGTTGTAGGGTATTACCCTAATAACCCAAACCAGCTGACCCTCGTCGTCTCACGTAAGTACTTTTGTATGTGTGTGTTTTAAGGAAATTTCAGATATGCTATCTGGTTCAGGATCTGATTTGGATCTTGTTTGGTTTTAGAAAGTGCAAGTTTTGTTTTGTCCAGTTGTGGTTTCTTCCTGTTTGGACTTTGTGAACTGTTCTTGTTTGGTTTTATTTTGCTTTTGCCCAACTTTTATATTGTTAACAAAGAGTTGGTCCAGTGGTCAGCCCCAAGCTCACATTTCATTGCTTTCTATGATATATTTTCAGCATTGAATTTACTAAGATATTTTTGCTGCATTTTATTGAATTGAACTATATTTTTAGTATTTTTTGTTGTCCCTCTCTGTCTTTACAAGTGGATAACTTGCTTTATAGTCCCCTTGTGACCTCCTAATTTTTCATTTTAACTTTAAAAAGTCTAAACTTGATACATTTATCTTTTTGTTTTAGGCAAGGGTCAAAATGAAATGAATCTTTTAAATAAAGATATGTGAAGACTTTATTTATCCAAAAGCTATTTGCAAAGATGAGAAATCATACAGAGGTGTGAAAGACCCTGAAATGTCAACCCCTAGAAATGCCACCTACTCTAGAAAAAAAAAAAAGGAACAGACCTAGAAAAACTATTTATTTATTTATTTATTTATTTATTTATTTATTTATTTATTATCTTTGCCTGATTTAGCAGTAACCATATGCTGACAGAAATAGACAGTCTTGGGTGAAAACTAGGAATATAGAAAGGAGAATACATTCACTTGACCTTTCCTTCCTTCCTCCATTTCATCCAACAGAGATTTTGTCTTCATTAGGTTTTGTCATGCTATGGAAAAACACCATAACCAACAGCAACTTGAGAAAGAAAGGGTTTCTTTGGCTTAGATATCCTGAATTACAGTTTACTGAGGGAGGCCAAAACAGGAACTCAAATAGGGTCAGAACCTGGAGGCAGGAGCTAATGCCAAGGCAGCTTTAGAGGAGGGGAGTGCTTACTGGCATGCTCCCTCTAACTTACTCACCCTCCAATTTTACATATCTTAGAACCCCCTGTTTAGGGGTTGCACCAGCCATAATGGGTTGGGCATATCGATTATTTACCATGAAAACACCCTACATGTCAACTAAAAAGTCAATTTGATGGAGGTATTTTCTCAATTGATATTCTTTCTTCCCAAATGTCTCTAGCTCATATCAAGGTGACATAAAACTAACCAGACTAAATTCCAAGCAATAGCAGAGAATCATGATGACATAATACACTCAAGTCAGCCTTCTAGGATGAGGGTGATTGGGGGAGAGGCGGATTTACCATGTGAAACCAACAAAAGATCCCTAGCCCTGCTTCTCAACATGACCTAACTGGGTCTATACAGTTCCTCCACGTTCTGCCACTTATTGATTGGTCCTTATTTTAGCTTCCACTTGCTACTAAATTCCAAATTTTGTCCTCAGAATTACTCTTTAAACCCTATTTGGGTTTGTCCTGTTTCTTGGGCCACACCCATTTTTGTGACTGAACTTCATTCTGATTTCCCACCCCCCAAACCCCAAGTGGTGAAGGTTATTTCTCTAAGACTATATGAAAATACCTGGATTTCACACTGTCTCCTAAGCTATAGCTTCAGCTTGGCATTCTGCATTGACAGGTCATTACTCTTCCCTTTTCCACCCAGCAAAAGATTCCCTTGTTATCTGGCTTCTACTGTTGAGAAATCTGGTGGGTTTGATTTTTTTTTTTTTTGAAATTTATAACCCTTAAATTATCCTTTTTTCATCTTATTTAGACTCTTGTTCTTTATGTCTAGAAAATTTTAAATATGGGTATGGGTGTGAATTAATTTCTATTATACAATTTGTCATGCTTCTGAAATATAAGATTTCTTGCTTTTCATTAATTCTTTAAAACTCTGTCTCTGTCATTGTATTGTTCATAGATTCTTTCTTTAGAGCCCTTGCCAGCCTCCCTTGTCTTATTTTGTATCTTAGAATGGCTTATTCTATTCTTGCAAGTTTTTCTCACTCTTCCAATTTATAGCTTAGATGGTTTTTTTAACAGTTTAATTGTACTGTTTTAAAAGTAACATGCATTAACTAAAATTCTTGGCATCTGAACTTGATTTGTTTCTAACTGTTATACTCAAAATGATTAGGTCCTCATGTTTCTCATACTTTAAAAGTAGAATGTTTCTTACCCTTTATTTGAGACAGAAAACCTCCTTAGAGAGCTTTTGCATGTCTTGTATTTCAGAGTGAGTGGACCACACCTATAGGAAGAGGTAAGAGCATTGGCACTTGGAGTCTCTTTATGTGACTCTCTCTCCTTTTATGCAGACTAAAATGTAATTTTTTATATTAATGGCATTTATATTTATTTAATATATTTAACTGGAGTAAAATTATATGACTACCCTTTTCCCTTCTGTCCCTCCAGCCTCTTTCAGGTACTCTACTTCCAACCCTTTCCTTGTCCTCTCTCCACCAACTCTCAAGTTCATAGCTTCTTTTATTATTATTTATATTACACACAAGTGTGTGTGTGTGTGTGTGTGTGTGTGTCTGTGTCTGTGTGTGTGTGCATAAATACAGTATGATGAGTCAGTCTACCTTGTTGTTTCTGTATATATGTTTCCAGAGCTGAACACTCCACTGGACAACCAATAAAAGGGTCCTCCCTGAGGGAGGCTGATTTTCCTCCTCTCAGCAGTCATTAGTAGTTTGTAGGTTCTTGTCTAGGAATGTGGGTCCATGGTATTCTTCATCTTCCACATTAGCATGTCCATGGGACTTACCATTGCTCCTGTCTTATTCAAACAGCCGTTTCTAGGCAAAACTGTTTCACTGTAGATGTAGACTTTCTCATATTTGAGCCTTCTGTGTTGTTATCCGAGCCATAGAAGCAGAAGATCTGATGTAGATGTATACACTGGGGCTTGGCTTCCCACAATCTTTTGATCTCAGCATTTGTAATCCTCAGTGACGGTCTCCATTTGCTGTAAAGGAGGCTTCTTTGGTGAGGGGTGGTATCCACACTTACCTGTGGGTAAAGACTTAGAAAGGAAAATGGATGTTGACTTTAACTGTGGCAGAGGAAGGACAGCCAATACAAAAGTAGAAGGAGGGACAGGAAACAAATAGTATTAATATTGTTTAATAAAGCTTTAAGGGATAATTTTATTTTATATTTATCTACAATTATGTGCAATCTACATAAGCATATATAGACACATACATCTTGAAAGAATATATGACTCTTAGGCCGACATTGCTTCCACAAGAACTCTAGGCTAACAGAAACCCCAGTGCCAGGTATAAAAAATCCTCTTGCCTAATGTCTGGTCAGTCAGGGTAGTTCAAATGACTCCCTAAAACAATATAGATGATTGATTTTGCCCTTGGTTGCCTTTCAAAGGATGAAGGTAAGCCCCTGTGGCTGAAGACACGACACACTTAGAACACAGAGTTCAGATGGTTTGAGCTGAACTCTCTGAAAGCCTCTATCTGCAGTCTAGATTCCATGATACCAGAAAATTCTATGCAAACTGCCAAGAGAGAGAAGCAATTACGTAGTCCTACCCAGCGGCAACACTTAGGAACTACAACGAGTACTGGCACAGCTAGATATCTGTTAAAGCACAATACGCAGCACTCACCTGTTGGTGGTAACCAACAGCTGCCTAATTGGACTTAAGGCCCATTCCACAGGATGGAAATCATGTCTGTTAATGGCAACCAAGCCAGTTTCCCTGGGCTAGTGAGGTCATCAACCTTAAAAACAATCTACTACCATCACCTTGTTAGACAAGACAAATAGCTTAGAATAAAACAAATCAAATAGCTTAGAATTATCTCATCAAAATGAATTTTCAGCATGATGCCTATAGTTAATAATTACTATATTTTTAAAAATGCTAGGAGAGTGGTAATGAGTATTATCACAAAATGATAACTTTGTAATGCTTTTGCTAATTAGATTTGACCTTTCCACAATATATTTCAAACCTTCATGCTATGTTTAAGTATGTACAATTTTATGTGCTTATTTTAAGAGTTAAGTTTGTAGAAAAAGAAAATTAACTGTGTAGTTTTTTTTTTGTGTGTGTTTATATTTACTTGCCCATCTCCATAGGGACCATATGTATTAATGTGCCATGTTCTTGGGCTAAAACATTGTGGAATAAAAATAATGTTTTATGAATTCTGTTATTTGCTCAGCAAGTACTCCATAAATACATTGTGCCGAGTATAAACACTACTGAGGAACCTTGTCCTGGAAAGACCAGTAAGTAAGGTCATTGATCACGGGCTTTGAAAACTGTGTACTGAGGTTGGAGTGTGACAGAAAATCGAGGCAGTACAGACAGCTACCAAAAGGGAATATTAAGAGGTGGCTAATGAGTTCATAGGCTAAGTGTCTTGTTGCTCTTGGTTCCTACTGCCTACACAGTAAGGTGTCATCTGTAACTCCAGTCCCAGAGATTTTAACTATTCTATTCATCTTAACTTTTGGGGTACTAGGTACACAGACAGACAGACAGACAGACAGACAGACACACACACACACACACACACACACACACACACACACACACACAGGCAAAATACTTATAGACATAAAATAATAAGATACATAAATCTTTTTTTAAAACTTTTTAATGAGCTGTTAATGGAAAGAGTCATGTTTTAGTACCAGCTGAATTATATTCCCTAAGACTGTCACTTACAAGTCCTTGTGTGTTTCTACTATTGCTACATGAGGTCAGCTTGATCAATGAGGGAAAATCATTTGGCCAACCTAATGAAGTCAAAGCACCCATGTTGGTGTAGTCCTTTCAGCTTCCAAAGCACACATTCTACAAATGTTTGCTCTAATCGTGTCCTCACAAGACACCACAAAGTGGGAACTTTGAAAACGGAGGAAGCAATGACAGAGAGACTAACTGGCTGAAGTTTATGAGCTATTAAGTGTGTGAGCTGGATGGGAACCCAGGCTTGTGAGTTAAGTCATGTTCTTTCCACTCCACCACTCCACCTCCCAAGAAGTAAGTGCCTCTCCATGGAAATGTGGGATACTTAGCTGTCCAGATAGGTTCACACTGTGACTTAAAAAGTCACGTGATGTCGATGTGGAGACACATTTAATTCATTGCAGTCCTGTCTGTTCTCATCAAATGTTTTTCTATGTTGTTATTGGCCTCCCCTCAATGTGAAGGCCTGTAGAGAGGGCCATACAGGACTGTCAGCGTCACAGCTGAACACGAAGCTCTGCATTTGGTGGTGTAAACATCTGCAGTGTGTGCTTGGTCGCCAGAGTTACCGTCCCATTCCCCTGGCTCTACAAATTTAGATTTCACTGAATGAGAGAAGAAAGTAGACTAGCATGGAGTAGCACAGGAGCTTCCACCCTTTGACTTTCTAAGGCCTTATTTTCACTAGCGGAACTAACAATAGCATCACAATGCCTAATGCCACCCTCCCAGAATCTGCACCTGTAATTTTCAACTCTCTTCTAATCAGATGTTCTGCTTTGACTAAACATTCTTTAATTGCAGTTTGAAAGCTAAAGAATGGCCTTCTAGTTTTCCCAGCAGAAAATAAAATAAAAAAATTAATGACATATTGGTAGAAGATCCAAATTATTTTTAGCAGCTAGAACCTTCTCCAAGTGCAAGAAGTTTCTGGAGAAGAAACAGACTTCAAGTATGTTTTTTCCAGAAGTGTGCTATTGAATTACCTCCTCTGAAGTTTGGTGGTTGAATTCTCCCAGTAATGTTATATGAAAATGTTATAATGTCCAAAACTTGGGGTTATTAAAGAGCAGTTAAAAACAATGCAAATGCTAGTCAGGTATGAAGACAGAAATTATTGTTCAAAAATATCTCTGTCCTGGTCTATTTCAATCTTATAACTTGAATTATTTCTAAACATCTCAAAGCAGAGGAATTTCAATGAGAAACCTGGTTCAGTTTTTTCCTATTTTACATCCTTGAGAGAGAGTTTTGTAGAACTTATTTTAGATTTGTTTTTCAATAGGTTACATGAGGTTTCAAAATGACTGCAAAGGCAGTAAGCAAATTAAAAAGTCTATGGCATATACATACAATTAATATGTATCCCCTCTGTTGAAGTTTCTTTTAAAACTATAAATATAATATTTTAAGGAGTAATGATTTTGTAAAAGCTTTCACACAGAAATTATGAACTAATTTTATACAATCCCAGAAGTTTTCGTATCTTATAGGACCAGACAATTAACATCTGAATAGCTCCTGGGAAAAGCATTAGAGAAAACCACCATGGATGTGAGCAAATGCCTCTCAGATTCTGCTTAGCTCCATTCTTTTTAAGGGCAAATCATTCTTGATTTTGGTGCTTCTTTGGAATCACAGTTAAAATAGTCTATTAGGCTGACTGATATAATTCGGTCCATTCTGTTATCTACATTTGGTGTCCCATTGATAAAGTAACTGTTACTCTGGTAAAGTAATTGACTATCTAGCACTAAGTTCTTCTAGACTCAGAAGGATGCGTGAGACACTCCCAGAGGAGAATGAGCAGCAGCATATGGGTGGCATAGTCTGTGTGCTGTTTTCTTTTCCACTTTCGCTGCCTTTAGAAGACGTGTGCAATGTCAGAGGGGTGATGCTGAAATGATGATAAGACATTACACCTCCCAAGCCCCTTCGGGTGGTTCAGTTGTTACCCACAGTACTCATTAGGAGTCTCAAGAACTCTTAGGAAGTTGAGAAAGGGGCTGAGGTTTGAAAGCCACCCAGAGCAAGACTCAAGGCAGCAGTTTTCAATAGGAAACAAAGAAGATTGTGTCTAATTAGAGCATCAGGGGTGATTTTAAGAGGCCTGTGTAATTACCTGGGAAGGAAGTGAGCCAGGTGGATGGTAACACCTCCAGTCAGAAGAAAGAGACTATTTATATTCATGCATTCACTCAACTATAATTTCTGAATGCCCGTGAAGGAAAATAAATTTCTACCTTTCAAAATGTTGTGTTAAGTATATTTTAAGGTACCATGAGCCATGAGTTTTACTGGAACTTTAAAACATTAGACAACACATGACCTGTTGGTTTGATATTAAATTTAGGTCTATTTTGAGTTAAGGCTAAAACTTTTGAAATTTTTGCTTTGAAAATTTCTTGTCTTAAAGTTGCATGAATCTATTTGACTTCAAATTCATCAGTCATCATAAATTAATCAGCCTCTGCATTCAAAATTATCTTCAATTATTTAATTCTCAACAAACTTTTAAAACCTATCAGGTTATGGAAAAACAGTTTCAGGTAAAGACCAATTCAATTTGTAAATTGTAAATACAATAGCATCCATTGATTCATAACATAAGTAGACTATTATAACGAAAAATGGAAGAGAGTGTGGGATACGTGATTACTTTCACCTCTGAGTGGCAAATTCAGACAAAATAACATAAACACAATCTTTTACCTAGCAGACTCATGGGGAGCTTTTCACACACAGGTGTGTGAAGAACAGGGGCAGCTTGTTTCTTGTGGTAAGATGACAGACAGCCAGTAATTATTAGCACATGAGGATACTTCCCAGCATAGCTGCTATGCCGTTATGATCACAGAGGAAATTATAGAGTTCTCTGCTCCTGTTCCTGAGATCCCTAACATACTGCAGGCAAGTAGAATATGAGATTTATCACTGTCTTCATAGTGATCTCAATCTGACAAACAGGGAAATGCATGGCTCCTAGATGGGGTTCACTACTTTGGTTTACTAACTTCAGTCAAGTCTCCCCTAATCACTGTAGTTGCTCAAGAAAAAAGCAAGGGCAGATCTGTAGTCCACCCCTCATCCCACAAACCAGGAGTGAGCATCTGAGCCTCAGAAGGGCCAATGTTAATAGAAGTTGAGAAGAATCAGAAGGAAGGCTGGATTCATTGATAACATATTACAAAGCCGAGCTGGTTAAATGGACAAGCAGATAAAGGCACTTGTTGCCAAGCCTGAGGGATGACTTCAGTTCAGTCACCGGGGTCCACATAGTGGAATGAAATCAGTGACTTCAGGCGGTTGACATCTGACCTACACGCACACACACACACACACGCACACACACACACACACACACACATACACACACTACTTTTTTAAAAAATGAAATTTATAAAGCGAGCAGGCAAGAAACCAGAAAGTTTGGCATGTTTTATCTGGCTCATGCTTTGTCTTTCCATGTCAGTGGTTTTTATTTAATTTTCTGGGGGGTGGAAGAGGCATGAGTTTTTATTTGTTTTACAAAATTTTTAAGAAAACCGATTATTTGAAAAGTTATTTTAATATATGTTTGTTACTTAAAATTGTTTTTAAATTTAAATGTATTTTGATCATATTCTTCTCCTTCTCCTAGTTTGTTTACAATATCTCCTTCCTATAGTAAAATTTTTCAAAAAAGTAAAATAGCAAAATCCCAAATGTCAGTGGTTTTTAAATTGACCTGTGTGTCATTTCTGGGTTGGAAGTGTGTGTTTCAGAACTCTGTCCATGATTTAAAACAGAATTTACTCAAATGGACAGTATTTACAAAGGCACTTTCAAATACCACGTGCACTCCAATGTTAAATTATGTGACCAGTAGAAGAAGCTCTGTGCTCCAGTGGGCCACCTGCTTTTGTGCTGGTCTGGGGGCCACTTGAAATGTCCTCCTAGTGGGACTCTGCACATGGCCTCTCAAACTTCATAGAAAAGAGCAGGTAGTGAGGTGGGAAAGAACCTCATGAATTTGTCCAAACATTTGGCCAGTTATCACCTCAAGGTTTTCTGGAACCAACCCTGTCATTTGTAGCTAAAAACAATGTCAACATCTATTGCTTGGGGAAGGGCTTGAAAATCAAGAATAACAAAGTGTACATTCCATTGTCTTGAATACTGAGTGTCTTTAACTTCAGCTGAGAATTTCAGACGGCAATTACCCTTTTCTCTTAACTATTATTAAAGCTCATATTGATCTGGCATTGAGTATGTAACAGCATTTCACTAAAATTAACGGAACTAGGAAAGACTAGAAGTATTTACTGGAAATCTAATTCTGCTAAAAGCTACTCTTCTATCCACTTCCTTGGCTTAATATTTAGTTCCAAAGGTAGGGAAACTTCATGATCCTAAGTTAATGTTTTCATCCTCTTTTGGATATGTCAGAATCATGTCTTCATATTATCTCTTGTAACTTTGTAATTTGGGAACTAAAATGCTAACCACAGTAGGACAGAACACTCACGTACTAGGGAATTCAAAGTTATAAAGTGAAAACAAATGCACAAGTAAAGTTACACAGAACAAGTTCCAAGGGCTAAAAAATCTGGGAAAGAAAACTGATCAAGAGAAAGACTGAGAAATCGAACAACTGCTGCCCCCGTCTCAGCAGAGAAGAAAAACAGACACCTAAAGATGAAAACACTTCTGGGTAAGTTCTGGCTGAAGAACTGTGTACAAAAAAATTGGACTGGAAAGGCCTTTATGTAGAAAGACATTGATAGTAACTATACATTTAAGATGGTGTCAGAATTAAATTTAAAATTTCAAGGCCTTAGAAAATTAGAGAACATTTCCTTAGATGAATCTTTTAAATGAAAAAATGTCTTTCAGAGCTGAACTAAATGCTCTAGGATGAGATTGTTTTACAAGGCCATAAGGACATAATACCATCATTTTTGTGACAGATGTGAAGACATGGCTTCTCTGCACAATGGTATATGGACAGTAATTTGTCCAGATGCATACCACATGCTGTCCTACAGTTGAAGAGCAAATCAGCAGGTATATGAGCCAGGGCAAGCTTGCTTAGGACTGAAAATCAACTCAACAGCCCTGGCTGAGCAAGAGAAGACTTGAAAATACTCCATTTTTTTATCAGCTCATTTTTCATCCTTGTATTCTCTGCTCAAGATCATGTAAATAATTTCTAACCAGGGTTGGTTAATAGTCAGTTTATGCTACTATAAGAAAAACCACAAGAGTGGGTGGTTTTAATAACCCTTCATTTCCCTTTGAAAGCCTTTCCTTGACAAGTTCTTGCTGTCTCTTCATGTGGTTGAGTGAGACAGAGAAGAAAAGTTCCATGGGATTTCTTCCTAAAAAGAGCTAATGCCATTATGAAACTCCACATTAAACCACAGAGGCCCCATCTAGAAATATAGGCAAAGTCTTACTTCAGTAAACTTTGGGGGTATTTAGGAAAGTGTGATCAAGTCCATAGATACTTGTTCTATATCTATTTGGATAGGCAACTTCAGGAATGCCACCTTAATTCCTGAACCACAGGACAAGGTTGACTACCTAATTCCATAGCCAGAAACGAGAACCGAGAAAAATCTTTAACCACATCATGTGTTCAGGGTTGAAGTCTCCTATTCCAGTGTTCACAGAACCCTGGACAATGGCATAAATTACAGGGAGAGTAGGAAAGACACAGTTCTCGAACACATGGAAGAGCGTTGGGGTAAGTCTGATGATAGCATACAGTGGTAGCCTGTCTCAGAGTGTCTACAAAACAGGGAATGATGGGGACTAGGCAGCTGGGAACCATGCCTGCATACACTGAAGAAGGATGTGTCTCCTCCCTTCAGCAATTATTACTAAGAGAAACGTTTCCCCATGGTAACAGTATTCCTTATTTCTTTGAAGTGAAAAATTTAAATTTCACCATATAAAAATCTTTCAATTTTTACAACTTGGCTAAATCGACTACCATAAGAATGAGCAAATTCTTAAAACTTCAACGCACATTTAGCCAAAAATTTCCAGCCTGAGGTAAAGGACTCATAATGTTTGATCTGAATAGGGAAAAACCGAGGAACTTTTGTTGCTTTTTAAAATAGTGTTGTCAAGTGGAAGGGGGATCCACCGTTATTTCTACATTGGCTGTGAGTCATTTTGAGCAGATCCCTGCACATACCTGTCACCAGAAATCATTCCACAGCTAGCTTCTTGTCCAGCTTTTTGATAGCAGATACAAGATAAGTAAATAGTACGTCCATGAGCCCAGGCAGATGTAAAAACTGTGGAAGAGAAAGCATTGCCATGTCCATATTTCTACTCAGTAGGAGATTAATTTGTAGATTAGACGTTAGGCAGGAAATGACTCCTCTCATTAAATGGTGTTTAAGTGGTCTTCCATTCAGCTAAAACCTCTAGTCCCGCAGGAAAAAAGGCACCTCAGAAAAAAGGCAAAGATGGAATGCTGTGCTTATTTTCATTAACAAATTAGACAGGTATGCAGCTATTTTTCAAAGGAAGTTAAAGGTAGGGAAAATTATTGGCTCATTTATTACTTCATCAATCCTCTATTGAGCTGCTGTGTACCGGATACTTTGGGCACACTAGGATATAATAGTGAATAAAACAGATAAAGCTCTGACTTCACTGAGTCTAATTTATCGTAGAATAAAGAAGAGAACAATATGCAAATAGGAAAATTAGTATACGGTGTTAAGGCAAATGATAATTTCTAGCAATGAATCAAGCAATGTAAAGAAAGAGCTAAGCTCACTCAGGATGTAGGCTATTTCAGAGGTGATATTTTAACAGATACCTACATGAAGTAAGAATTAATATGCAAGTATACAAAAGTATGTTTTTAAAAGTGAGCAAAAAAGTGGTTATAAAATATTATGCGTAGACAGGGACAATGATAAAGACAGTATTCCAAGGGTGTGCATAAACAAAATACAAACAAAAGTTACTGATATGGTTCTCAGAAGAAAAAAAAATCAGATTAGTTATATGTTAATTACATGGCATATTACAAAGTACATGAAATAAACAATGCCAAAGTAGGAATTATTTATTGTAGTTCATGGCTTCAAATATTTTAGTTCAAGGGATTCTGTCCCCATGGGAGCCAGAATATATGCCAGAGGAAATGCTGTGAAGCATAGTAA
Organism: Rhabdomys pumilio; assembly: GCA_030674055.1. Lineage (NCBI taxonomy): Eukaryota > Metazoa > Chordata > Mammalia > Rodentia > Muridae > Rhabdomys > Rhabdomys pumilio. The sequence continues at coordinate 63,747,105 of JANHMN010000004.1, forward strand.
GAGGAAAGGACAGAGTCAGCACACAGCCTTCAGTGACATGTCTCCAGACGTGCATCGTTGTCACCTGCTTGAGCAGGAGCGTTCGGCACCTGTATTTGTGAGAAACACTTCAAATCATAGCAATGAAGCCTTTGGAGAAACAAGCTCTGAGGGTCAAGATCAAAATCTCAGAATTAAAAGTAATCATTCACCTCTACCACTCATGAGTTGTGAAGTATCATTTCACTGGCAGAAATATGAATTAATATATGTAAATGTGTCTAGCAAAAGCCTTCAATGTAGACTATCCTGATAGATGGGTTCATCTTGATCTTCGTGAAATTTGCAGTAGAGACTCGCTGTGTAGACGCCTATTCAGGGGTCCCAAACTACAACCATCACTGTTCAAGTTCATCCATTGTAGAACTGTGGAGTTGTATAAGTGTTTTGGCAAGCTCTTAGGCTTTAGTGTATAAAGAGCTTTGAAAAATAGCCATGCCATTAGATACAATAATTCCATTTCTAGGAATTCACCCCAAGGAAACAAACAAATGAAGACAAATATTTATGAGCAGGGTTATTCACTATAGTCTTATTTACAGTGAAAAGTTAGAAACAATCTAAATGTCCAGCCCACCAAAGTACCACTTAGCTGCATGAGGGATATTTGCAGTCATTTTGAAAGATGATAGTAGAGATAATGAACTAAAATGTCTGCATATATAGTATCTATAGACCTATACTTCTTTCTATCTATCTATCTATCTATCTATCTATCTATCTATCTATCTATCTATCATCTATCTATCATCTATCTACCTCTCTAATTTTTTCAAATATGGAGGAAAAGCCCAAAGAAATAATAAACAACTAAGTAGCAGAACATATTTCAGGGAAGAAAATTGCCTTTTTCTTCTAAGTACTTGAAGTTTCTAAGAAAGTTGTTGTCTGGTACATTTCAATTTTCTGTCTGTACCTAAGGTTGTGCTTGCCTATGTCAGATATGATCTCCCTGACCACCCCCCTCTCTCTCACTCACTCTCTTTCTTGCTCTCTCACTCTTTTGCTCTCTCACTGTCTCTCTTTCTCCAAGAACATCAATAATCTTCAAAAAGGAGATTATTCCAAGTATGGTCATTGGAGAACGTGGATGTGACCTTTCTAATTCCTTTTACCTGCCACTCTGTGTATAGTTGTTTTAGGGATTAAGACCAAGGTCAGGAACTTCCTACCATGGATGGACATAGAATCATACAAATAAGAAATGATTTTAAGATGCTGTGTTTCCATCATATTATGATTCATTCTGTTTTAGGTGTTCTCTGAAACATATTTCCAAGGCAAAATCAATCCAACAAATGCTCAAAAAGTATATTCCTCATTGATTCAGACTCTCATGTTAAGATGTTAAAGGTTCAAAGATGTGTGACTATCTGACTAAATTTGATTTTGAATATGTTATATTCTGTATATTTATACAAATTCTGTATGTTTCCCAAATTCCTGTTTAAATTCAATTCCAAAGTAACCAATAGAATTAGGGAGTAGGTGGTGCCTTTCAGAGGTCATTAAGTCATAAGGCCAGGGTTCTCATAACACTTAAAAACAATGTAGAGTATCTTTCCTTTCCACTATGCATGCACATGCAGAAAGTATCATTAATAAGGAACAGGTTATTAGGTGACATTGAATCTGCCGGTATCTTGGCCTTGGAATTCTCACTGTATAGAATTGTGAACAATAACTTTCTACTGTTTATAAATTATCCAGTCTGAGGTTCTTTACTATAGTACACCATATGGATGAAGACAGTCCATATATATGTAATGTGTGTGATAAAGATATTCTACTTGTTGTTGTTCACATATTTTCACTAACATCCTTCAGAATGAGACTTCCATGACAGTGTCTATGAAATACAAGGCTAGTAAAATTGAAAATGACAAATGCACACAGGATGATGCTAGAAAACACAGTGATTAAGGAAATGTTTTCAGGATTATTAAAACAAAACCTTTCAAGTTGTGGCAAATGTACAATCATGAGCCATGAACTGAACACTTGTGGTTCCGTGTGAACCTAAATCTCAACCATATCAAGTCCTACCTGCTCATTTACTTATGATGGTCAGACTGATTGACAAAGCTACACTAAGTCTCCATTACCCAAAGGAAAATTAGAAGTGGCTATCCAAGGTGTAAATGGCCAGCCACTCTACTCCAGATATCACTTCATTGTAGCTTTTTGACTTAGCCTGCCCTGCTACCCCAAAGTCACTCTTTCAAAGGTATGTGGTCTGACGGGTGTATAGTTGAGCTTTGTTGGCTAATACTCTGTACTCCAAGACTTGGAAGGCCTCTAAAATGACTGTGCTGCATGTCCATATTCCTTTGTAGCAGCCAGAATTATGAAGAAGCCATCTACATACTAGAGTAGAGTGCTTTGTAGGTATTTTTTTGTCTAAATTCTAACATACTTGTATTTAGGGCCTGATTAAATGATGCTAGCAAGACCCTGACTCCTTCTTCTGATCCATTTCCCCTATTTCTTCTCTTGTCTATTTCCTCAAAGGCAGGAATCACCACACGAGAGAATTTCCCTTTCTGCTTTCAGCTGAATCTCTGCTGTTGTAAAATTTCTGAGAAATTTCCAAAAGTTAAGACCTATCCAAATTTTTCTAATTTCTGGAGATTTCTCCTTATGTCTGAGTCTGACTGCATGACAAAGGCAGTATTAGTAGATTTCTGGTTTCTGGAGCACCTGGGTCTGTGAGTTTAAGTACTCAATATCTCACAAAGAGCTTTTCCAGAAATCCAGTGGGCAATTCATCAGGTTCTTCAATATTCTGACTTCTCTTGGGTAAATTGGCTGCTGCTTTTGATCCTCCCCATAATGCTTGAAGAAAAAACAAAGCACCACATCTCATACCCGTTTACTTTAAAATGGTTTCCAACAGGCTGGTAACAGGCTGGGGCTTTTCTGAAAATGGAAGGTTTTGAATCTTCCAATTATAAATGTCACAAATGGAGAAAAGAACATAAACTATGAACCAAGTGGATTTGATCTTCTTTATCCTCCCCGCCCCCAGCAGGACTGGGGGAAATTACTTCTCCCTTCCCTGGGCCCAGCCTGCTTCTTAGACAGAAAAGGGAAGAAACAGAGAGCATGTAGCTTGGGGACCTATTTTTCTTCCCTGTGAACACTTTGAGACTGTCCTAACCTCCACACTGAGAGCAACACCAGGATTCCTGAACTATAAGCAGTAGTCAAGCAACTTAACAAGCTGGATTCATATGCTCCAGACAAAGAAGAGTGAGCTATCAATTCCCTCTGCTGGGGCTGAGAGAACAGTTGGAGGAGGTTTGGGGGTTACTCTGGGAAACTTGGTGGAGCCAAAAAAGAATTTGAATTCTCAACAAGAGGGCACAGGTCTTAAACTAAGGTGAAGGGTCTTGCATCAAAGAAAGCCGATGGTTATTACATGGAAACTAGTCACAACTACCAAGGCTTAGGAACTTCTTATATCACCATAGCAACAGCAGAATCCAAATGCTGAGGTGTGGCTGAGGTATGACTGAGGTATGGCTGAGGTATGCTGAGGTGTGGCTACAGTTGCTAGGGGAAGGGAAAAGTGCATGAGGGTTCTGGAAGAGTCGAGAGCAGAGAGAAAAAGAAGCAGACTGGACATTACCAGGGTCAAGGAGGCATGAATAATAACAGAGGAGACTAGCCTGGCAGGAGAAAAAACTTTGCTCTTATAAAGGGAGTGTGCCTCTGAAACAGCTTGAGGGATAGCATAGCAGAGAATGAAGAAGAGGAGGAAGAAGAGGAGGAGGAAGATGATGAGGAGGAAAGATGAGATGATATAGGATTTTAGTATGGCCGTCGTCTCTGTCACCAGCAAGAGAAATGATTCCTTTTGTAGGGAACTGAAGCCATCTCACAAGTTCCTGAAGAATGTTGGCTTTTATCTAACCACCAGAATTTCTTCTATTCAGATTCAGCTGAGCCAAGACTGACATTTCTTAACATATGCACTTCCTGAGACCTAACACTTATCATCTTTCTCTATTTTTTTTTTTTTTTTTTGATGGCAAAAATGAGGCCTAAAGGAAGGATGTTTCTCAGGCACCTAGGTCACGCAGTTAAAAAGTAGTACTGGATCCCAATACTCTAGTTCTTCCTCCTCAGTTACAACTTCCTATCTTGACTGGTGTCTTCTGCGACTTCAGTGTGTGAGTTCCTTTCTTCTGAAGGTATAGGGCAGAGAATTTCATATCAGCAATCCTGAATAACCCTTTGTAGAATGGCACTCATTAATATTGCGAGGCATGAGAAGCTTCATCCTTGACTGAGATAAGTTTCTTTCCTCTGGCCACTAATTTATCTTTGAATTCGGCCCTCTAGCAAGCCTTACAAATGTACATTGACACACCCAGGATAGCAAGGCACTACAGCTCTAACTGTGGAGTCTGTCATACACAGAACCTCCCTACAGCAAAGCACAGGTGTGGTTGCTCAATGTCTCTTCTTTATGTGAGGGCAGACATAAACTCAATGTGTAAGTTTTTGTCTCTGAAAAATCCAGAGGCATCATGATGGACCTGTGGTTTTTATTTTTATTTTATTTTATTTTATTTTATTTTATTTTATTTTATTTTATTTTATTTTATTGGTAGGAAGAGCTATAGTGGAGCAACTTGCCTCTCATGCATCTGTATCTGGCTCTGGAAATGTCTGGATTTTACTTTTGATAAAATGTGGTTCCCAGCACCAACTTGCTATTCATTGGCAGAAATTGGATAATTTACTTAAAAATTTTGTGTTCGGCGCCATGGAAATTAAATGAGAATACTCAAGTATTTGTATTTGGTTTTACCCAAAGATCAGAACCCTTAAAAGTTCAGTTTGAGTTGCAAATTCCTAAAACAGAGCAATAATGAATCAAATTTAAAAAAAAAAACTAATAAAGAAATGAAACTACATTTTTAATTACTTTAAAAAGTGTGCTAGCTTTTCAGTTGAACAAATGAATTGTACTTTATATCCTACAAATACGTATATGACACATACATCTCAAAACACCTTTAAATTTTATGTTTGAGTTATAAAATTTGTACACATTTGATGAAGTTTTTCATTGTGCACATTTTCCAAGTTTCAATTTGATAATACTCCTGTTGAAAATAAAAAAGGGGAACAAATAAGACCCTGAAAATCTCAACAGAGGATAAATCAGGTGGTAATATGTCTGTCAGGAACCAAATGCTTTTCTTGACCAAAGCTATGAAAGCCTCCTCCCGGAGCTGGGACTGCCGCCACAGCTCCCCTTGCCCACCTGGATTGATTTTCTCCATTACTTCAGGGCACCAATGGTCCAAAAGCTCTCTAATGCCGGGAGTTGAGGGGAGGGCAGCTGCTGTAGAGGTGGGGCTGGCACTTTCTCTAACTCCCTGCGCCACATTCAGATTCAATGCACTCTTGAAAACTAGCTTAGAGGTAGAGTCCTGATCACCCTTAATTTACCTTTCCTGGCTTTTGTCACTTCACACCAGATTCAGAACACTGTCTAAAGGTGGTTGTGTTGTTTGCTTCTTTTTCGGGGCAAGAGGTAGGGAGAACTGACTACTATTTTGAAGCAAACCACCTAGTTAACCTTGGGTTTCTCCCGGGAGTGGACATCCACTCCAGCAAGCATTCCACTCCTGCTGACAACTTTGCTTCAAGACTCAGTTTGGAAAAGTTCTTTTAAAAGCCCAGCACTGGCCTGGCTCTTTTGGTTGGCTTTCTGTGGAAATTTTCTTAGTAACCATTTTCAGCCTAGGGAGTTCCCAGACAATTGTAAACTGGAAGTCCTGCAGGAGGGGGGGAGGGCTGTTCCTGTGCTAATTAAAACAAAGCCTGCTTGTGTAAGCCGGTCTGCTGCACAAGGCTCACAATGCAGGGGCCTTCCAGGCACCAGCTCTCAAGTCTGCCGGGACTTACATTTCTAAATACAACTAAAGTCATGCTCCTTTGTGGATTCCACTCTCCTTGCCAAAGTGGAAGAAGGTGAGGCTGTCCAATGTTTGCTTTTGAATGTGGTGTGCCCAGCCGCAAGGCAAAGCTGTCCTCACCAAAGGCAGGGCAGCCTAGGGTCGCTTCCCAGGACAAGTGAGCTGCTAGTTCTTGCAGAGGGATACCTGGCTCAACTGGAATTCACCATCACTCTGAACTCTGGTGTTTAAGCAGAGGTGGCCTTGTCATTCTTCTCAACAGTGTACAGGGTTCAGATCAGAGCTTGGCCTTAGCAAACTCGACATGCTCCGTGTGCCTACAGCAAAGTAAAATCTCGTGCCCTGTGAGGGGCAGGGGAAAACAAAAAATGAAGGAACATGTCTGTACTTTGTCTTCCAGATTTCAGAAGCTTCTACTGTTACCTAGGTCACATGGACTTTATTCCAAGCCTGGCCTTCGGTGAAGTAGTCCCTTTACAGCGTTAGTGACTGTTCTGTTTCCTTGTCCATGATCAATTTACAAGCTCGTTTGCAACTTGGCATGACTTGACATAGCCTGTAGAAATGGATGTAGTTTTGTACCTGGTAATACAGTAAGTCCAGTGCCAAAGGAAAACGGCAAAGGAAGGGACCAGTGAGGCACAACACTTGAAATGAAGAACCTTGGACAAGACAGTAAAGTTTCTTTTGACTTTCTGGAGTTTTCCAGTGTGATTATCTACACAGTTGAATGCCAAGTTTGATTTCAAAGTTTTATGAGGTTTCATTAGGGCTAAACTAATACTTGGCTAGGTCTCTCTTCTCTCCCTCTCTCCTTCTTTCTCCCTCCCTCCCCCCTCTCTCCTCTCTCTCTCCCTCCTCCCCTCCCTTCATCTTCCCCTTCATCTTCCTTCCCTCCCTTAGTCCTCATTACTTCATCCCTCACTACCTAACTCCCCCTCAATGCAGGTTTGAAAGACAAGGTGCAGCATCCGTTTCCAATTAAAAGAATAAAAAATTTAAAATGTCTCCCTCTGGGCCTGGTGCTGAGCCAGGTGAGAAAATGGTGGGTGTGGTTGTCAAGGAGAAAGCAGGAAGGTGAAAATCAACCTCTGCTTGAAGTCACTTTATACTTTAGAGGGTTCTCCTCCCTGTCCCATAAAGAAAACTAAGCTGTCATATCTCTTTATTTCGTTTGTTTTCTTTAAAATCCATTTCCTTCAAAATGCTGCTAGTTCCCTCGGACCCTGCACTTAACTCCTGCTTTCTCTTTGTATCTCTGACTTTCATTCATTCCCACAGGGGTAAATATTTGACATCTAGCCATTCCCTGGGGTGGCAGGCCATTGCACTAAACACAGAGTGGTTTCACTGCACCAAGAGGTGAAGTCAGGCTCCAGGGGATAAACAGACATCCATAAATAACTGCTCAGAAATAGTCTGAGGAATATGTCCGGCACAGAAATCCTGGCTCAGTGTAATCTGTTTTGTTTACTTGCATAAAAGTTTTCTTTGTCTGGATTTGCACTAGGCATAAAGCACCCTCAGCAAAATGCACAGTTAAAACAAAGCAAGAGCAAGCAGGGGAAACCCCCACCCCAAATGAAATCCACCAGGGCTCTGTGAGAGGCAGCAGAAAACAGACTTGCCTGGCATTTTCATACCATGGGAGGCTGGTGAGAAGAGACTGCAGGGGAATCAGGCCCTGCTTGAATATTCATGTGCTCTGACTGGAGGCCATAATGTACAAAGGCACTGTCAACACCTGACTTCTAAAAACAAGGCCCACTATAGTCAGTAAGGAGGTGTACCACAAATTTCCCATTATGCCAAACCACCCAGCCATGTGCCCTGAGTTTGTTTCACTGTCTGGCTTCTCTCTCTCTCTCTCTCTCTCCCTCTCCCTCTCCCTCTCCCTCCCTCCCCCTCCCCCTCCCTCCTCTCCTCTTCCTCTTCTTTCTTTCTTTCTTTCTTTCTTTCTTTCTTTCTTTCTTTCTTTCTTTCT
>JANHMN010000004.1:63756774-63768849 GCA_030674055.1 Rhabdomys pumilio
CTCTCTCTCTCTCTCTCTCTCTCTCTCTCTCTCTCTCTCTCTCTCTCAGTGCACATGCATACCACAGACGCACACACACGTGTTCTCTCTTTCACGTCAACTACTATGGTATTGTGTCTCACCACAAACCTAGAATCATCAGAGCTAAGGAATATAAGCTGAACACTCTGAAATGTGAGCCAAAATATATCTCTTTTCCCAGAAGTTATTATACTCAAATATTTTGTGACAAAATACTAATCTATCATAGAAAAATAATAATAGTAAACCTCATCAGAATCGCAGATCTCTTACCCAGGTATAATTAGACAAATCTGAAATCTACAATCCAGGATCACAAGCAAGAAGGCTGTCTAAAGTTGAGACCAGTTTGGACAACATAGCAAAACCCTGTCTCAAAGAAAAAACTACAAAACTTCTTAAAATATATTACTATGAATTTGGACAAGCCAGAGATTAGGAGATGATTGTATAGGACACATGTTACCGTGATTTTAACCCAGAATATATTAATAACTATTACAACTAAACAATACAATAAAATTATTTAAATATGAGCAAAGAACTATAAAGACGTTTCAGTAGAAAGTGATATGGGACAAATAAGCAAACTATAAGATGGTATATTTTATTAGAGAGAACATAGTTTGGACCACAATAAGATGCCAACTCCATCATATCAGAATAGATTTAAAAAAGGTATTGAAGTCAAAGACAAGTTCTATGGAATATTGAGATGTAAAACTGTAAAAATCATTCTAAAGATAAGACTACTAAGACTGTTAAAAGTAAAAAGTCAAACATTACACTAGTCATTTTCTCCTTAGATATGTACCAAATAAAACATGCATAGCACATTCCTATATACAAATGTACTGTATCAATGTTAAGAGACAGACATTCATAATCGTCAACAAAAAATAGATACAATCTAAATGCCCATTAAGTGTAAATGATAAACAAATTGTGACATAGTAAAGCATAGCATTCCATAGGCAGAGAAATTGCCAGCAAATGCAATAAGAATGGGTCTCACATATTATTCTCAGGGAAACAAACACACACGGGGGCCTATTTTGTGATGCTACTTTACACCCAAGACAAAGTAGATCCTGGAAAGGGCAAAACTTTAAAACATAAAACACATTCGTGACTGTTGAGTTGATAGAACAGGAGGTCCTGACTATAAAGGTGCAGGGTTCAGGAACTTTAGAAAACAATGCAAATCTTTGTCAGAATTCTGCTTACATTGCTATCAAACATTCAATACTTACTTCCAAAATTAGTAAATTAATAAAAATTATTAAAAATTGTCATTTTGAAGGCAGGACACTGGAAAGAGAAGAGACAAAGTAGAAAATAGAAATAATCCAATTACAACAGGAAAGATTAGAAAATGTTGATAGGAAACATATGCCACACGGACAGTAAATGGTCATTCAGGTATAAAACATAAAACAAAAAACTTTCATACAAATGAAACATCGAAGTGATTTATTCCTGATAGTTAATCCCTAAAAAAATAGAAAAAAGAAAATTGAGCTAGATGAAATGAGTGGAATAAATAATCATAATGATGATGATAATAGACAAAATTGATAAATGTATCACACACGATATAAAATAATATTTTAAGGCATAAAACACAATAAAAATAAAGTAACTAGGCTACATGTAAAATAGAAATAAAAATAAACAAAGCATGTAAATATCCCTTTATGATTTGTGAGGGGGATACATTTTTAATTGCAGAACAGGCTTTAAATTCAATTAGAAAGTAGTTGGTAACTTGCATAACAGCCTTGCCACTGTTACGGTACTGTTGTCCATCTGGTCATTATTGCATCTTGCAAAGTTCACAGTTGAATAAGAATGATGATTCCTTCTCTCCTCTGCTAGCTTGTAGCTCGCCTTCCAGCACCATGAACCATATCCAATAGGGATGAAACATCTAGGTTCATAATAGCTTGATTTCAGCATGTTATACAATGCAAGAACGTAATGGTTTTCTCAATGCGATCTCACTAACCAGTTCGGGAAGATGACCATGAGCAACAGTAATAACCTACAATGTTTATGGAGGTCTACATAACTCCACTCTTAATAACAACTCCACAGACTTAACACATATGCAGATTCTGGGTGAAACTCTTGGCTCCCTTTGCCTGTCTCTCAGAGAAGCAGTGAAGGCTGAGTTATTAATCTCTATTGAGGGGCTGCTGCAGGGGTGGGAGCTTTCCAGCAGTGATTACTGCATGTTGACCCTTCAAACTTAGTCCTGAAGATGCAGCAGGTAGAAAGACTCTCAAACTACTCCTGTGTTAAAATACTTGCAAAAGTCTTCTTCTCATAATTTCTGTCGCAACATCTAAGTATTCTCTATGCCTAACTCTCAAGTCTTCATTGTTTTGTAAAACAGAATCTTTCTTCTTTTTGTTTCCTTTTGTTCTAGTAAAGTCCTTTGAATTCATGAAGGATCAAATTGAACAAGACGTTTTTATTTTCTTTAAAGCACTGACTAAATATTATTTAGACTAGAGCCTGAGAGATGGAAAAAGAAACAAGATTCAAGTCAAATTTGGCCTAAACAATCTCAATCTTACAGAAACTTCAGGCAACTGAAATACCCCCTGGAGAGTAACATTTCATGCTTAGGAAGAAGTTATTTACTTCATGCAGGAAAATACTTTACTCTAAAGAGGGACCCTGGTTCACCATAATATTGAGTTTGGCCTATCATGGGACTAGACTTAAAATATTTTATGTTCTCAATTTATTTTTGCTCACATCTGGATTAAGGGTAATTTTTCTAGAACTGAATTAGGGGGAAATTCTCCTGTCAAAACAGCATGCCATATTCTTTACGGTAAACATTTTAGTCTAATTTTAATGTTTGCTAATGGGAAAGCTAATTATTTAAGGTGGGAGTCTTAGGTACAATTTTCTCACCTTCAGGTAAACCACAAACACTTATCAACTGAACTCTCCTACAAAGAAAAGAGGCATTTCCACTGACCTTTCCCTGGAGACTCTTACCTTGGGCTGGGAGTTGTTTCCACAGGCTAAAACCTCTTTTGCTGGCTGTGGGAACATATGGTGGTCCAAGGAGCTCTCACAGAGAGTTATTTGAGTGCCTCCTTTTGGTAAAGTTCATATCCTTCAGCAGTGCCCTAACAAATAGCCCATTCTCTTGCTAAGGGCTTCTTGGCAAAACCTTAAGGAGAGTGATTGCTGAGCTCCCTCAGCTCTGCTCTGGCTTTTGCTGCAGTCAAAAGAGCAGAAGAGAGGGATCTCCTTTTAGCCTGGTGCCAGATGCTTTCCTGGTTCTGTCTTGTTTTTATTTCCCTGCTGGGCAGAAATTAAGAGTTTTTATTGTCTCAAAGTATTACTATTCATACTACAACTTTAGAGGCAAAACTACCAAAATAGAAATACTGTTGAATTTTTTAAAAAATGCCCATCCCCATACAAATAGCAAGTGTGTTTGCATATTAAGAACAGATTTTAGTTTTAATATATTATATGGAACTTTACATATTTTTCAATATAAATTCAGTAAGCACAAACTATGTGTTTGACTCTGTGGTAAGTGTTAACATGATGCTGTACAAAAAGTTAGATTTGTCCTATTCAGAAAAGAGTCATAGGTTGTTCTAGGAAATGGGTACCAGAAAAAAAAAAAAAAAACCCAGCCATTCAAATTCATAATTGCAGTGCATACGTATATCCTATTGAAACTCAACAAAACAGCAAGCTGTAAGTACAATGTCTTCAAGTCATAAGACAACAGTTGATACATGTCTGGAAAGGTGAGTTGAATTATGTAAAAGAGAAAGGGGCTGTGTGTAAAAAGCAGTGACAGTGCAGAGAGAAAGCACCAAGCCAAAAACAGCACGCAATGTTTAGAGAATGGGTTTTGTGTCACCATAATGGGGGTTCAAGACATAAAGTGATAGGACAGCTTTTAAAATGAAGTAGGTACCAGGAAGTAATATGTGAGGAGCTTGTGCGGTACGGCCAGCTAAAATGGCGCATGGGCTAAATCCTATGAATGGCACCTGTCAAATCTTCTGAATGTCATGGCTTCTTGGCGGTTTACACTGAGTGCCTTTCCCTAACTGAGCCACAACCGCAGAACTACTACGCAGACTCACTGCCACAAGAATCGGGCTGTTTGAGGTGCACCAATGAGGCATGCCCACGAGGCAGGTGCTGATTGGGACAGGCAGGGGACGGCTGTCGTTAAGGGGCTGAAGAAGAAAGGGCTTCCAAAGAGGAGATTATAAAGGATTCTGAATAAACTGCATTGAGAAGAACTCCGACTTGCATGGTTCCTGTCTGCTTGTCAGATAGAGAATCGACAGTAATATGCACCAAAAGGTTCTGAGGGTTTATGGCTTTATTCTTCTGTATTGTAGTTTATCTTTGAAGAGGATGCTTGAGTAACAGACACCACACATCATTCTAGGTGCTACAGAAAGCTTACTCTTATAAATCACCTTATAACAATGTGAGGGAAAGAGCACAGTGGTTTCCACTGCACGGATGAGCCTGGACAAGTTACTGCTTTTGTCTTGTCAAACTGATCTCTAGGCCTTCAGCAAAATCTCAGTCAAAATATAGCATTTTTTGTGTGCAAATCAAATAACTGCTTATAAAATCATATAAAAATATAAAGCTCATGGAATAGATGTTTCTAAAATGATTTTATTTATTTACATTCCAGCTGTTCCCCCCTTCCAGGTCCCCCTCCTACAGTTCTTAATCCCACACTTCCTCCCCCTTGCCTCCAAGAGGGTGCTCCCCACCAGGCCTCCCCCTTTCCCAGGGTCTCAAGTCTCTCAAGAATTAGGCACATCTTCTCCCACTGAGGTCAAACCAGGCAGATTTCTGCTATAGATGTGCCAGGGGGGTCCGGGAGAGGGGATCTTGGACCAGCCCATGTATGCTCCTGGTTGGTAGCTCAGTCTTTGGAAGCTCCCTGGGGTCTGGGTTAGTTGAAACTGCTGGTCTTCCTATAGGGTCACTGTCTGCTTCAGCTTCTTCAATCCTTCCCCTAATTCAACCATAGGGGTTCCCAACTTCAGTCCAAAGTTTGGGTGTCAGTATCTGTGTCTATCTCAGTCAGCTGCTGGTAAAGTCTCTCAGAGGACACTCATGCTAGGCTCCTGCCTTCAGTCCCTTCTCATTTTTGCCCCTGCAGTTCTTTAAGACAGGAACAATTCTCAGTCAGAAAGTTTGACAGTGGGTTAGTAACTCTGTCTCTCCACTTGAGGCCCTGTCTATCTACTAGAGAGGAACTCTTAGAGTTCCCTCTCCCCATTGTTGGGAATTTTGGCTAAGGTCACTCTCCTTGAGTCCTGACAGTCTCTACCTCCAGGGTTCCTGGTACTTTCTAGAGGACCCCCCACCTTCCCCACCCACATATCCGAGGCTGCATGTTTCCATTCATTTTCCTGTCCCTCTGCTCCTCCCACCCCCATACCTGATCCTGTTTGCCTTTTCTCAAACATGGATATTTTGTGCTATTTCATTTCAAAATGTATTAGGAAGCTAAAATAATAAAGATACTGCAATGGAATAATCACTTGTGGAATGAGTAAAAACATCACCTGTCAATAAAGATCTAAATGGCCTATAGCAAGTCAGGGGAGAATAGGAAGGACTTCTGGACAGAGATAGGCTAGGAGTTACTAGGAAGGAGCCAGGCAGGAGATTGTCCTGTGAGACTAGGAGGAAGTTGAAACCTGAGAAGTAAGTGGTAACAGAACTTAGGTTAGTATAAACAGGTTAATATAAGTTAAGAGCAAATTCAGGACCAAGCATCGCGTTGTAAATAAATTTAAGCCTCCCATATCATTATTTGGGAACTGGGGTAGACACAGATAAGCCCAAACCATTACAACACTGCAGTGGTTATATTAATGGGCACCTACAATTGAGTCCAGAAATGCTACATCTGAATCATACCTCAAAAGCTCATATGACAAAGGTTTGATCACCAGCCTATGACACTATTGAGAGATTTTAGGACCTTTTAGAAATGGAGCCTAAGGTAATGAAATTGTACTACTTGTTCCTGACCTGATTCAGATAGTAGGACTTCTGCCTTCTCTCTCTTTCCACTCCCTGTCCTGTAAGAGCTAAACAGACCTCCTCTTCAACACTTTAATCATGCTATGCTGCCTTATCACAGTTCTAAAACCAATGAGCTCAAGCAGCCATGGACCACAATTTTGAAACTGTGAGCCAAAAAGATATTTCTCAATATAGGTTAATTGCATCAGCTCTGCCATCACAGCAACAGAAGGCTCACTAAGTCAAGGAACAAACACACTTACATATGTACTCATGCATATATATATATATATATATATATATATATATATATATATATATGATTTTAGAAAGATAATAAGGAGGAGAAAGTATGGTTTGATCTGCAATGTACTGAATATTTTTATGTCTACTTGACACAAGTTAACTTCATCTGAGAGAAAGGAATATCAATTAAGAAAATGACTCAAGCGGGGCAGTGGTGTCGAACACCTTTAATCCCAGCATTTGGTAGGCAGAAGCAGGCAGATTTCTGAGTTTGAGGCCAGCGAGGTCTACAGAGTGAGTTCCAGGACAGCCAGGGCTACACAGAGAAACCTTGTCTTGAAAAACAAAAACAAAACAAAAACAAAAACAAAAACAACAAACAAAAAACCCAAAACAAAACAAAAAAAAAAAAAAAAAAGAAAATGCCTTGAATTTGTGTTATCTGTATACTCCCTGGAGCATGGTCACACTATCAGTGGCCTGCCTCTTAAATAGAAATAAGTCCTTTCCTTCCTGATCTCCCATTGGAAGCCATCAATTGTGGAGAGCTAAACTTTGGCATCCTTATTACACTTTTAAGAGTTCTCTTCAATGGCTTCCTGTTTAAGCTGATACTTTGTGTTATGTGTGGGAGATATTTGGGGGAGTAAGGGTTGTCAGAGAAGCCTTCCATGTCCTCCTTTCTCAAATGTGTGCTGCAGTCACCTTCATCACTGTTGTTATGGTTTTTGTTGTTGCTGTTTGTTGTTCGTTGTTCTTTTATTGGGGATAGGTCACAAGGGAAATGGGGCAGACATGGAAGGACTGGGAAGTAAATGTTATTGGTCATATGATGTGAAAGTTCCAAAGAATCTATAAAAATGTTATGTTGAATAAAAATAGATAAAAAGAAAATGCCTCAGTAAGATTGGACTGTAGGCAAGCCTGTAGGGCATTTTCTTAATTAGTGATTGATGGGTGTCTTAGTCAGGGTTTCTATTCCTCCATAACACATCATGACCAAGAAGCAAGTTGGAGAGGAAAGGGTTTATTCAACTTACATTTCCACATTGCTGTTCCTCATCAAAGGAAATCAGGACTGTAACTCAGGCGGGTCAGGAAGCAGGAGCCGATGCAGAGGCCATGGAGGGATGTTACTTACTGGCTTGCTTCCCCTGGCTTGCTCAGCTTGCTTTCTTATAGGACCCAAGACTACCCAGGAATGCACCACCCACAATGGGCCCTCCCACATTTGATCACTAACTGAGAAAATGCCTTACAGCTGGATCTCATGGAGGCATTTCCTCAAGGGAGTCTCCTTTCTCTGTGATAACTCCAGCTTGTATCAAGTTGACACACAAAACCAGCCAGTACAACTTGGGAGGGCCCAACCCACTGTGAGTGGTGCTTGTCCCAGGGCTGGTAGTCCTGGGTTCTATACAAAACCAGATTGAGCAATTTGTGAAGAGCAAGCCTCCGCGGCCTCTGCATCAGCTCCTGCCTCCAGGTTTGAATTCCTGTCCTGTCTTTCTCTGATGATGAACAGTGCTATATAGAAGTGAAAGTCAAATAAACCCTTTCCTCCCCAGCTTGCTTTGGCCAGGGTGTTTCATCACAGCAGTAGTGATGACTAAGACACATACTTTATGGATTAATTATTTTTCTAACTACTTGTGGGAAAAGTACCTGGGAAAGTCCAGTTAAAGAAGGAAGAGTGTATTTTGACTCCTGGTTTGAGCAGATGAGTTCCATTATGGTAGGAAGACAGGGCAGCTGCAGCAGAAGAACCATGAGGTGACTGGAATGCATTGTATCTGCTGCATTGAGGAAGCAAGGAGAGACTAACACTAGTGTTCAGGTTGTTTTCTTTGTTGGCTATTTTGATGGATCCAAATCCCCAGCCCATGCGAAGGTTCTGGCCACAAAGAGTCCCTCAGTTAGATCTCTCAGGAAATATCCTTAGAAACAGGCCCAGAGTTGTGTTTCCTAGAAGATTCAAAACTTAGTAAAGCTGATAATGAAAACTAATTCTCATACCTCATCATTTACAAAACAAAGACCATAACATTTCTTTGAAAAAAAAAATAGAAGACATTTTTTGTGTGTGTGTATGTGCATACATGTTTGGCAATTTTTTCTTAAATTTCTAAAACATAAGCTAAAAATTTACAATTTTAATTTAAGCGAAATTAAAAATTTCTATTTAAAAAATATATATTGATAGGATGAAAATACATGCCAAAGCCTGGGAGAACTTACTTGAAAATAATATTTGACTTTTAAAAAGGGATTTATAGACAGAAACACTAAAAGTCCGTTGAACTATAAAGCTGTCTGATAAAGAAAGAACAATGATTTGGATAGGTACTTCATCACAAAGGCTAAGGTAGCAAAGGGAAATAAGGAAACTGTGGAGATAATCAATATATTCATTATTTATTAGTCATAGGTTCAAAGGTGTGATAGTTTTAATTGTCAATGAGATACAATGTAGAATCACATGGAAAGTGAGTCTCAATGAGAGGTTGTCTAAATCGAGTTGGCCTGTGGATATGTCTGTGGGGGATTAGTTGATTGCATGAGTTGACTTGAGACAAGGCACCCACAGTGAGTGTGGCTCCATTCCCTAGGTTTGGGATCCTAACCTGTGTAAGAGTAGGGAAAGTAGCTGAGCAAGGCATGCATGCATTAATTCATTGTTCTCTGCTCCTAACTGTGGATGTACTCTGACTAGCCGCTTCAAATTTCTGCTACCTTGATTACCCTACAACCGTTCATTATTACCTTAAATTTTAAACCAAATAAAGTCTTTCTCCCTTAAGCTGCTTTTACCAAGATTTATTTTTCACAACAGAAAGGAAAATAAGAGAACAGGTGTATGTATTTGTTAAAACTTACTGAATTCAATACTTTGTGTCACTTATATCCCACAAATGGGAACAACTATGCGATGGGAAGATGACTCAAACCTCCACACACTTCTACCTGCAGAGTGTCACATAGCCTTGGTTAGATTACAGGCTCAGATTTCTTTCTCCCAATCAGAGCAAGCACCTGAGATTCCTGGAATGCTGCCCCATGCCAATGAGGCATTGCCATGGATATTACTACTCACTTCTTTAAAATTATAAAACCCTTGATTCTCTGATTAAAGTTGATCAGTCTTCCTGAAGCTGGTCCTGGTGTGTGTCCTTATTACCATTCATACTCAAACCCTGTTTGTCAACTCTGCTCCTTCCTGCTTCATCCTTCTGGGTCATGGCCGACAACCCTGGGGAGAAAGGCGACCCACCATAGCCCAGTCTGAAAAGCACTGTACCAGGTATTCCCCAAGTCTGGTTTCTGGATCCAACATCTTAAAACTCATGTTCTAGTCTTCTGGTTCATTCGAAGAAGAGGATACTATGGCTGACCTGGCCTGTTTTATCCTACTATGAAGGAATCTCATATATCTTTTGGGTGTTATGGTACGTTTGGGTCTCCCTAGGCATGCTGTTGGTGGGCCTCACCATCTCCTTGTCATAGGTCTGGTAGTGAGTGGGAGTACAGTAGATACCATGTGTAACAACAATGAGACTGCCCTTAGATTAAGTGTTTTATTGGTGAACTCCTGATAACTGATAGGAACAGGTTGCATCCTTTTTTAGTAACTCCTGCTGCAGACTAGCTCCTTTTAGACTCCTGACTAGGTTCTCCTTGTCTATAGTTAGATATTTGATGAGTCCTAATTTTCAGTGACAATCTCTAGCATGTTACTTATGCCACAAACCACCTGTTCTGTGACCCATAGGGCCACAATAAAGAACTTTCATAGGGCACTCAATAAAGAAAATGTCAGACTCAAGGTAAAGATTCTCTATTACTTCAGATATTATTGGAGCACTCAGGAAGTTTGGTGACACACTCTGAGGTATGATTAAGTGAGCAAAAATGAGCATGTAACAATGATGCCTTTATTCACCATTTATCTCTTCTTCCAGAAGTGACATTTCTTGAAGGACTTGTCCACCACTGAGAAATGGGACTAGAAGGATGTTTCTTTCTCCTAGAAGTGTTGGCATTAATTCATGTGTTCTTTGTCTCTTTGCCTTTAAGGCAATTTCAATCCACAATGTCATGAACATTTGTAGGTAATTTAGTTATTGATTGTCTGTACATTAGCGGGTGCTTAACAGCACCCCTGACCTTTACTTACTGGACTCCCAAGGTAAGACAAACCAGAACTGTCTCCTAACAATGTTGACTATGTCTTTAACAATGAAATTATTTCCATAGGGAACCATTAGCTTACTATTCCCGTGATCTGACTTGGTCACTATGCATTTCACAGATCGTTAATATCCCTGCTTATAGAGACAAAACTAGGGCTTCTCTGGCCTCCCTTCTGATGCATATTTGCCTGTGCCTTTCCTGTAGTCAGGACACCAGAAGGAAAAATGGCCTGTTTCTTAAGTCAAACAAAACATCTGACATATGTTGGTTCCAGGGCCAAAAGTTTGTTTCTTTTATAGTCACAAAACCAAGAAAGGTGTCTTAAGGCTCTGTTCTAAAGTGAGAATTTTAGTACCATGGAAACAATTGCCAGTATTCATGAAGATAAATGAAAAACCAAATAAATGCTGGGAAGGTTCATGCCTCATTTAGCCATAATTTTATCAGGTAGAACATCGTAGTTAACACCTTTATTTTTTTCCAATTTGTTGTCCTACACATGCTTTACACACAGGCAGAACCCTGCTTATTTGTGTGTGTAGTTCACAGTCTCCTGATCGCTAAACACTTGTAAGGGAAGTGTACTGTCCCAGAAGTGACTTTCCTCAGTGGCCCAAATGCTTCCTCTCCAACCCTTAACAGTAGGATATAGAAGGGTAAGAAACAGAAGATGGACGTTCGTTTTTTGAAAGCAACTTTAGAACAAAGACTATAATTAGGGTTCATGATCTCCCCTCAATAGGACAGTGCTTAGCCTTCTGCAGAGCAAGCCTTTCCAGGAAATGATGCTTTGAAATCAGTGATTGACAGTATCTACAGCTTTCAGGCAACAGGATGTTATCCTGAATATCAATGTACAGTAGTCATCCATCCTAACCAAGTTCCCTTTTCCTCTCTCAGGAAACACTATGTATAATTCAGATAGGGTCAGTTTTCTGTGGATTCTGCATCTTTAGCATCCTTACAATGATGCTAACTTTGATTCCCTCAGCTCTTCATCAGCAGTCTCCATAGCAGCATCTCCCAGGATTTTGGCAGTGATATCTATATTGGATAACTGTCTCATCTTCCACAGCAGCTTAATGCCTTTTGTGATCCCTTGCATTGATAGAGACATTACCTTCTACATGAAACATGGGTATGATCCTATCACAGCTTTGCCTACTATTTAATGGATTTTTTCATTGCAGCCTGCCCGTCAATCATCCAATACTATGCTCTACCAACTCAAGAAAGGACTGTCTTAGTGCCACTGTTATGTTTTCTGTCAGCTTCACCACAGAGTGATTTTTTTCTCATAGTTTTGATTATGGTGCTACTAGAGCATAGCTCTGTGTATAATTATTTTCTGATTATCACATGGTGCCAACCTGTTTATGATTGTTTAAATGTACCATTAATCTGTTGATGAATAACTAGGTTGATTCTAATTCTTTACTATAGTGGACAAAGCAGCAAGAAACATGGAGTTGAAAATATCTCCACAACAGGATATGGAGTTCCCTATGTGGGGATATATATATATATATATATATATATATATATATATATATATATATA
>JANHMN010000004.1:63775308-63800451 GCA_030674055.1 Rhabdomys pumilio
AGAGAGAGAGAGAGAGAGAGAGAGAGAGAGAGAGAGAGAGAGAGAGAAGGCTTTCTGACACTTTGCGATAATACAACTATACTGGAAGTCTATGCAAACAGAAATATGCCAGGCTAGAAAGACAAACAACATATGATCTCAGCAATATGTAGAATATAAAGTACTGGAAGTCACAGAAGCTCAAAGTATCTTGCTTGTTGCAAGGGTCTGGGGAGAGGTTGCTAAGGATCTAGAGTTTCGGTTCTATAAAGGAATGTTCTTAAAGGCTAATGAACAGTATCTGAGTATAGTTAACAAAACTGCACTGACTATTTAAAATTTACTGGAAATGTTCTCGGTATGAAGAGAAGAAAATGTGTGTGTGTGTGTGTGTGTGTGTGTGTGTGTGTGTGTGAGAGAGAGAGAGAGAGAGAGAGAGAGAGAGAGAGGTGAGAGAGAGAGAAAATGCAAATAATATTGGTTATATTACAGATACACAATACTTATTTGACAACTACATTTTTTGAAGTTAGACTAAATTATAAACAAGTTAAAAATATTCATTTATTTATATGAAAAGATCCAAAAGATGCTGCACACCAATGTAGAAAATTAACCACTTACAAAATAATGCACTAAAGATGAAAACAATAAGGTGAAAAATAAGGCTCCACTTTGTGAAAATATTAAGTATATAGAAAAGGCCAGAATAGGAGCATGTCTCTACCCTTGCTCACAATACAGATTCATGTGGGAAGAGCCAATGTGATGGTCTCTTTCTTTGGTCAGGTTAGTATTTAATATAAACATCAATTGAACTTACCACAATCACAGGGCTGGTCTTTAGAAATAGAAACACCATTATGCTCTTATCTTTATTTGTGATCAATGCAAAATACAATTATTTGGCTAAGAGTAGTACATGTCCAAACTAGATTGGAATAATTCCTACAATTTCATGTTAATATAATGAGGAATTTTTTACAAAAGAACATGTATGCTTTCCAAGCCATCATTTCTAAATGTGCCCATAATCAGAAAGACCTTTAGCAAAAATGTCTAGTATCTGCTAAAGTCATATATCAATAGAATATCACTTATAGAATTATAGAATTAATGCTTATAGAATATCACTTACAGAATTAATGCTTGCCTTCAAGAGACTAGGAGAGGTCTTCCCTTCTGTAGCTAAGACAACTTGGGTAGTGAACATCAAGATGCACTTAGTGGTTAGCTAGATACTAGGGGAGGGCAGCATCAAAATATAGCCATTTCCTGGATATAACAAAATGAAAACCCCATAGAGCAGCAATTCTGTGTGCTCTGATAGGTTGACTTTGGGGCAGGCACCTGGTGAATTTCCTTCTAATAGAGGGGATTGCTTTGGGCAATTTTGCACTTATGGTGACTTCCAGATTATCTTGCATCCCAGTTCTGCACAGTAGAGCTTGCCTGCTACTGTGGGTCAGTATTATAGCTGCCTCTAATTGCTCTTCCCATCTGTTGTAGAAGAAAAAACTATGTATTTCTTCTTTTGACAAAAGCAGGGAGAAAGAAAAAAATACCAAAAGAAAAAAAATTATTCATCCAAATTGATAGATAACTAGATGGTCCAACCAGTTGCAAAGAAAATCAATTTAGAAATAATACATGTTTACTGGAACATAAAGTCTGACTCTTCAAGTCAAGGGCTAAAATGAAACTAAGTTTCTCCCTTTTGTGAGAGACAGTGTTGCTGAGGAGTAGAGGGACAGGGTGGAGATGAGGGTGCTATTTGCTCAGTGATGTCAGTGTGCTCCTTCTCCAATGTCTGTGGGAACCCTGTAGGTTTGGGGTCACCGCCCCAATTACAGACATGGAAACTGAGGCTTGAGGAGTTTAGACTCTTTCCCCAAATTACTGGAAGCCAGTAATTAATGGAAAAGTTTGGTATTGGAGACCTTTAGAAAGCTCTGTCAGCAAGAGTGATACTTTCTTCGTTTAAGCAAATCTTAGGAAGGTAATTATAATTATATGAAATGAATCTTAAGATCATCATCTGATGACAAGTGACCAGAATTACCATACAACATTACAAAGTCTTAACTCCACATGAGACTTAACAGAAAGCAAAAAGTAAGTACGCCCTTGGTTCATTCATTTGGTAATGTCATGGCCATCATTACAGTGGCAACCAGGATCACTGAGAATGGACCAGAGAAGAGTGTTCAGCCCTAAATAGGACATCTACATTATACACATGCCCTATAAAGACCCAGGAAACACCACAGGAAGTGCGAAAGTTGGAGTAAGGAGAAGAGGCTCATGGAACACTGTCTTCTGGATATGATATGGCTGACATAATCCGAAACGCACAGTGATGGCTGTGACTACTTGCATGAGACCTGCACATACAAAAAGCAATATCTAAGAAATGAAATTAAGAGAAGAATTACTAGATTCTCTTCTTAGGAGGACTTAGGGGGCCAGGAGTAGGAAGCAATAAAAGAGCTAATGGAATGAATAAGTTTGCAGTACATTATAAATATGCATGAAATTGTCAAAAAAATTAAACAAAAATGTTAACAATGAAATGAATGATGAAGTACAGTGATCTCATTAAAAAGTGAGAAATATAGTAACATTCCCATTGTCAGAATACTGTACTAGAATCAGTTTGAGGAAAATACTTAATATCATATTTTAACTTTTAGATATTGAAACTACTGCTGAGATTTTAAGAAGAATCATTTTTAAGTGAATGAAATATGCTAAGTTAGAAAATTACCACAAAATCAATATTATCTGTACAAGTAGAAATGATCCAATAAATTTTTGTTATGTTTATAACTAATGAACACACAGAAAGAAATAGAGAAAATACAATTGTTTCTCATAGTGGATTTAGGATGCAGAAAAATTCTTTCCTGAAACTGGTTCGTCTGTGGGTCATCTGCACAGGGTGAAATGACATGCATGGAACAGGTCCCTTCTGAAGTAATGGGGATTAAATGAACTCTGGAAAAAAAGAATGGCAACAGAATTTAAATGATTGTCAAGAAAGAAAAAATATAAAGAAAATTAATACAAGGAGGAAGGATAACAAAAATATTAGATATTGAAATGAGGAAGGATGGATGTAGATACAGACATGAACGGGGATATAAAGATAACTCTTTTTAGCTTTACTCTGTCACTAGGACTTTTCTAGCAGCAGATGCATGCATAAAAACACACTCAATAGTGTATAAAAGTATAAAATCCAGTGGGAAGCTTCCATTCTGAATGGCTTTTGTGACTTTGTAGAAGTTCAGCGAGCTATGTAGAATTTGGGTCTGGTTAATTTCAGAATGTGTGATTTTTTTTTAAATATTTTAAAATAAACTATAAAATAAATTTAAAAAATTAATCAAGAGGTCATATTCTTAGCAATGGGATAAAAGAACATCTAGCCTCTGGGAATATTCAATCTTCATCTACCCTCAACTTCATGTGTCTGCAATTTTCTCTTTCAGTTTAATTTGAGTCTGGTACATGTGAGTTCATAATGTACTACACAGGGAACTGCACATAGAAAATAGGCAGAATCAAATATATTGAAACTGCATTAAAGTAAGACTAGATTATAGTTAGCCATTGTCACGTTGGAAACTGTTAAGAGAATAGGCAGTCCTCCTGTTATAGTCATCACACCATACTTTCCCCAAAGTGATTTAAGCAGTCTATGGAAATACCAGCTCATCCATTTCCCTGAACATTTACCGACTCTGGGAATGATAGTGTATTCTTATTGTTTTATGAGATCACTGTACTTTACAATTTACTTAGTTTTAACAGTTCAGTATAATTTGAGTTGGGACATGCACAAAAGGATCTTGTCAGATAGGCTAAAAGAAACTGAGAAAGGAATATAGAATCTTTTCTTCCATGGGATTTTGCATATGCTGAATGGAATCAAGGAGTTATCCAGCCTCCAGGAATTTTCAGGCTTGGAACCATACCAACTGTCTAAATATGTAAATTAGGCTAACAATGGTCCAATTAAATATGGTCTCTTTTCCCAATCTTGAAGATAATCAAGACTCTGGTTTCCTAGTCTCACAGAGGAACATTAGAGGGAGATGTAGTCTCCATTCATTCATTGTTCCGTCTTGAGCTCAAAGGGCCATATGCACCTGCCTGTGTTTAGCATCACTTCTCTAAAACCACTGCACACACTGCAGCCAGAGGCAACTAGGTCTCTGGAACAGTTGGAGTCAAATGCTCTTGTTACAGTCCATTTCCCAGAAAGCAGCCTCTGAAAGTGAAGCCAGCACTGGTCTGGAAGAACAATCAATGGATTTAAGAAGAAACTGTAGGTAGAGCCTTAAGTACCTGTGGTGTAGTCTAGAATTGGAAGCATGGGCTACAAATGAGAGCGATGCTTGGGCTCACAGAGGCCTCACAAAAGTGGAACAACATGTCCAGAATAAAAGGCAGAGGCAGGTCCTCCAAAGCACTGCTAGGCCAGTTGCTGTGCAGGTCCTCCTGATTGTAAGGGGAAGCCTTATTTCAAGATGGTTTTTATTGGGTTAGTATTTTCCAAATTTCATGAAGATAACAAAAGAACATTTCCTGTTAGTCATCTTCCTCAACAGACAAAAACCATCAGAAAAGCTCGATTTAAGTGGACTAATCCCTTTTACCAGATTTATAAAAATTTGACACACAAAATGTTGTCATCTCATCTTTAATAAATAGAAAAACCGTTGCATTTTGTTGTCTGCAACCCACAAGTCTCCAGGTTTCAATGCATGTTTGATAAGACATGTTGCACCAAGATCTGCTGTGTCTCTTCTGCCTTTCACTGCAAGCTGTTGTAAAAACCACTCCACTTGGCTTCCAACTTTGCCATTTTAGATTTTCCTCAATGGACTTTGGCCTTTTTGTTTATATTGGCTATTAATAATTTATTACTTCAGCTGGTACCCAAGTGCAGCTTTGAGAGTGGTGCCCAAGTTGCCTTTTAGGTACCAAGATCCTCCACTGCTGCCTTCCCTCATGCCCTTGTTCTTTGAATCATTTCTTCTTTCTCTATATCTTTCAGGAAATTTGCTCCCAGTTTGAGACAGTGATTTTCTTATCCTAATTCCAAATTACATGATACATCTTTTTCTGAAACATTGTACTAGAAATCAATCAAAGGTTCAGTTTGGTTTATTCTTTTTCTTGCAGATACAATCTTTAAAGGAATAGCTAAGGCCCCCATCTTTTTTTTCACTTACACTTCTGTTTTTATTCTTATTGTAGTTATTTTCTAACTATCTGTACTTTGTATATTAAAGGGAGGTGTGTGTGCATAAGAAAATACATAGATAGGTAGGTAGGATGATGCTGTAGAACTGTATTGCCTGTACAGATAAGCTGCAACAGCTATACTCATCCATATTTTGGACACTTTGTTCAAAATTATAAATACATTGTTCCAAGTCATTTATCGTTTAAATCCTGTCTTTCTGCCCCTGTGCTTCCTAAAGGTAGAACCTCTACAATTTAAACTATTTTTTTCTTATTCATGCACTTTTTTAAATGTTTTAGACCATGAAAAGATGTCTGCTCCATTTGCTGACAGTTTTCAGTGTGACAATGGTTAACTATAATCTAGTCTTACTTTTATTTGGTCCCATTACATTTGAGTCCACCCAGTTCCTCTGTACTACATTATAAACTCAATGAAAAGAAATTACATCTGCCGAACAGTTTGTATATAGTGAACACATAAAATTTTTATCTGTATTTCATTCAGAAAATTAACTTAAGCAAAGTAAGAGCCAGGAGCTAGCAATGTGATGAACTCCACCCTCAGATGCTATTGGGTGTTTTGTTCTTTTCCTTCACAGGTACTGGAAAAGAATGGCTAGCTTAGATTTGTCTCCTGCATTCACATAAGGTCTTTAGAAACTTCTGAATTTGGACAAATCGTCTCATTTTCTTGAATCTTGACACCAACAGTCTATAAAATAAATTAGATTATCACTGTCTCTTTTTAGCTTTTATGACTTATTGCTTAATCATTCCAACTGTCTGGAAAAATCTCTGCTCTGGTGACCGCCTTGGCACTGACAGAATGACCCAGGAGGATGGGGTAGTATCACCAGGATCACAGTAAAGACCCATGGCCTTCTGCAGCAGCTAGGCACTTCCAGATTAGAAGCTTGGGTCAGTGGAAACTGGGTATATATCTGATGATCCAGGAGTGTTAGGGTATGGATTACGAGTGATACTTCTCAAAGGACAAAGGAGAGCAGGAACTGAGAAGCCACCAAAGTCATCTTCTGGTATAGCAAAAGTGAAAACTGAATGTTTGCTAAGTTGGTAATGTTTAAAGTTGAAATGATGGGTGAAAGGATTCAAGAGCTCTAGCTTTCTTTCCTTCCAGCTCCTACTTTGCTCAACCTGTTTAACAACAACAACAAACAACAACAACAAATCAGTAACAAAACCTTCACATCCTACCCTGTTTTACCTGTGTATCCTATTCAGCATTAAAATGTCAAACATGGTGTTTTAAACTTTAAAAATAACATGACTAATATGTTACTATATTATAGTTACATATATATTTTTTCTCTTTTTATTTTATTTTTGAGAATTTTATATATGTGGTGCAATAACTATGCCTTCCCTTCCAGTTCCCCATCTCCCCTTCCAGTCCATGTCTTCTTAATTTATAACTACAAATATATAGCACAGATGCATGTAAGACCTATAAAATCAAATTAGTGTTTAGCTTGTGTTACCTGGGTGTACATGAGTGTAGGGCTGACCACTTGGACATGAGCTATCACAGGATCTCATGTATGAAGAAAACTGACTCTTCCTTTCTCACCAGCAATTGATTGCCTTTTATTCCTCAAAAGGGTGGGGCTTTGGGAACCCTTCTTCCATCCATGCTGAATTGTTTTCTGGCCTGACCTTGTGCAAGCAGTCACAGCCTTGAGTGTTCATGACTGTAACATTCCGGTCATATCCAGAAGTTCTTTTGCCTCTTTGGCTCTTCCAATCTTTCTACCTCCTCTTCTGAGATGTTCCCTGAGTCTGTATGTGTAAGAGTTAATGCTATAGATATTGCACTGTGGAATGGTACTTCAAAGACATTCACTGTCTGCACCTTCTTAGGTTATGTTATGTCTGCAATAGACTTCATCTACTAAAAAGCAAAGCTTCTTTGATGAGGCATGAAATTTGAACTGATTTATAGGTAGAAGAATGAATATTTAGCAGACAGCTGGATACTATATCAATTTAGCAAAATGGTATTGTAGGTTACTCTCCAGGGTCTGTAAGTCCTTGCTATCCTAGTGACTTACTGTGAATTCAATGTGTGGTGATATCAGTATGTGTGTGTGTCTGTTTCTGTCTGTATGTGTGTATATATTTGTATGTATACATGCATATACATGAAAATATGGCATTTATGGTATTTTACTTATAGTAGAATTTTTCAGCTACCTCAAAATAAATGTCAGTTTGTTTTAAAGAAAATATTTCTGAATGTATTTAAAATAAGCATCTGAAAACAAGTGAAAGATTTTTACTTTTAACTAGAATTTAAATTTTCCATAATACTTGGTACTATCATTTTTACATTTAGCCAATTAATGTGGTCTATTCACAGCCAACTTCTTGTTACTTATTGAAGACAGAGACAGAAAGAGAGAGAGAGAGAGAGAGAGAGAGAGAGAGCTTATTTTTAGCTTACTTTTGCACCCTTTTATAAGCTTAATCTCTGATCTAGAATGTTCCTGCATGGTGCTCGTTCCATAGAAATCCTTCCTTTCTCCAGGTTCCGTCTGTCTTTAAGTACTCCCCCAGTCCTTCTCACTCTGCCACTCTCCTCTTTCCACATGCCTGTGGTTGTCTTTATTCTACATCCTTTCATATGTTCAGAGTGAGTCTTGTCTCTGTATCTCTTCCCAGCTTCACACTAATCCAGTGACTCCTGACTGTGTGTTTCCTTCCTTCTTAGTGCTAAGCCGTCCCTTGGAGACAGTGTGTGCTCTTACCCTCAGAGGAGTGCTTACTAAGGACTTTTTCTAGCATACCATGTTTTATAAGTGATTATATGCAAAACATCAAATGATATGTATAAGAACATTATTTAGGGGGAAACACAGGATTATATTCTGCTTGTTGACACTTTAGACCTTACACTCTGTGATCACTAAGAAGTATCTCCAGAGCTAGACCACTGGAAAACATCAAGACAACTGCCTTTGATAGCAGGGCTCAGTTGCTCTTCTCTGTTCAGAAATAAGAGTACAAGTCACATGTCATGTGAAAGATTGCTTTCAGGGCTAGTTGTTACAATTTCCATTGGAATTCAGTGATATTTACTGGCCTTCCTAGAAGTCAAATGCCTACTTTTTTTTCAGTCACTCCTCCCTTTGTCCAAAGTAGAGCCATTCTTGGACATTTCTAGTAACTAATTTCTTGCCCAATTCTCCTCCAAGGCCACTGGAAGCTTTATACATGAGCTAGATTAGATTGTTACACAGAGATAATGGTGGGAATCAAGTTGTCTCTAAAGGGTTATCATTGGAGGCAAGAGTTGTGATTCAGCAACAAGAGTCTCTCTCACAGAAATTCTCAGAAAAAAATTTTTTTAAGTTATATTTTATTATTCATGTGTTTGTGGTGTGTTTGTGTGCAGGCTCCCATGGAAGACAGAAGGGAGCATCAGATTCTGTGGAGCTGAAGTTATAGGCAGTTGAGTGCCACTCGCCGTGAGTGCTGGGAACTAAACTCAGGTTCTCTGGAAGATCAGTACATGCTCTTAACCACCAAGCCGTCTCTCTAGCCTAATAATAATTACTACGACCGATAACTGTGTAGTTGTGGGTGGTTTACAACGCGTTCTACCAACATTTGTGTAGTGATTCTAAAGTGCAACAAGATTGTCTAATTTTTTTATAGTAATTCTGAGAATAGCAAGAGATAATTTATCATTTTCATCTTGTATATGAGGAAGGTTAATGTCTGAGAGGCAGTTTAACTTGGTCTTGGAAGCAGGGCTTATTCTTGGCTTTCACATGGCCTGTCCATGTGTCTTAATGCATTTCTTACAAGTGCAAGCCCATCACAGAACCATTAAGGAGTGAGGGTCATGTAGTTCTCCAGCTTGGTTACATAAGAGACTGCCTGGGAAGTGAGTATTGTTGCTTAGTCTTCTCTACTGCTGAAATTTTATTATTCTATGATTACTTCTAGCAAATGCACTTTAACAGTCACCCTTAGTGAGCGATAGCCTCCTGAATTTCTTCAGAACAATTTGTCTTCTAGCCTTCTGAATAGAAGGATGATGCCTTTGAACATTAAAGCAAATTGTTAACCATGTAATCATCTCAACCAAAATTACAGAATGTCCATTATGACACCATTTGCCTAAGTCTGAATAAAGCTTAAGTAGCATGTGATAGCCATCAAATAACTACCGATTGACTGATCAACCATAAAGACGGCCTTGATACTAGTAGTTCGTGGCCAAGCCCTGTAAATACTGCTTGACTTCTTGGTTATTTGTTTATTTGCGACATCGTTAAATTTATACTTATAGTAATATATGTTTACATTCAAAAGGATATTTGTTGTTAAGAGACAAACACAAAAGAAAAAAATAAGCTCAGGGGAAAGAAGGATTTCATGAAAAAAAAAAGATATAATTTCATGGAGACAGTGTGTGGTCAATTAAATGTCATTCCCTGATCCCTCTGCCTTGTTCACCTGAGAAAAGACTGCAGAGGCACAGATCCAGAGTTGTATATAGAGATCTGTCAAAAATTCTGAAGAAGGAAAGAGAGTTAGATCTTTACATAAAGACACTGGCCACCAATTCCTAAGATCTGAGTTCAAACCCAGCAATCCATCTGATAAAACGTGAGAATCAACTCCGGCACACTGTCATCTACCCCATCACACACACACACACACACACACACACACACACACACACGAGTGTGCACATACAAACAATTATTTTTTAAAGAAGTAGCCTATTGTATTCTTGCTTCTGCACCTCAAGGAACTCTGTCTTGCTTCCTGTGTAAGACACTGTCTAGTAGCAACAAATTGGGGCTCCAGAGTTTGGAAAAATTTTTTTAAAAATTAGTCAAAATGCAGTTTCATGTTTTCTTTTGTCACTTGATCAAAAAAGACCAGAAAAACGTTAGACAAATATGATAGTGTCTTCTGTTCCAGACAGACTTTCTGGAAAGTTGTGACTTTCACAAACCTAAAACAACAGCAACGAGAAAAAAATAGTAACAATTTCTAGTGTCAGGCCAGGCTCCCTTCGTCAGCTGTCTATTTTTCTTGCCACCCAGATACTAAAGCTTTGGCACCCGTGGGATCTTAGTATTTGGATCTGGAAGGGAAACTCTCCCACCCTGGTTCTATCTGTAGGCTGGATAAAGGTTTGGGATTTAGCAATAGGCACTGCAAACTCAGCTTGTGAAAATCACATTCTTTATCAACTCCCCAGATGGTTTAGATCATTAAAAACACAACAAAACAAAACAAAAGCCCTTCAGAGTGTACACTGTGAAGATATTCTCTAATTTCCAAGAAAAATAAATATATGTGGAATTTCTCACAGATTTCTCACACTTTCTCAGTACACAGCCTGAACCGCTGTGGTGAATGGGAACTTAAAGCCACCGGTTTTTTTTTTTTTTTTTAAACTGCAAAGCCTTGTGCTGAATACTTAACTTCCAGCAGCCCCCTTGCCTTTCCAGCTTGTCCGTCAGCCCCCGGCTCTCAGTCAGTATTTATCTCTTGGGGGCTTAGCTTTAAACTGAAAAGTGTATGTCTTTATTCAGTGAATTTGGGGCAACTGCCTCTTAGTAAGCAACAAAAACAAAAAGGCTGTTTCAAGTCGAAGAGACCTCAAGAAAGCACCCTGCCATCTGCCAAGGCCGGAGAAGGGAGCCTGTGGGCCAACCACTCTTAACTGAATAGAAGAAACAGTCCCATCCTTTACGTGTTCTGCACATCCTGTATCAAAATATAATGATCCCAGCAAAGAGAAGGAGTAAAATAGATACAATCTACTTTAGATAAAATAGCCACAATCAAGAAGCAGGTTCTTGGAGGACCAAACCACTGCTTAGTCGGCCTCATTGACTATAAAGTGGAAGTAAAACTGGGGGACGGACGAAAATGGGGCTAGAGGGAGAAGGGGGTCTTTCTAAGCGGGCATGCACCAGTGGGTAATGGCTGGCATTTGCAGAGCTGCATGGCAGGGGAGCTTTTAGCGGTTTGCCACTGCCAGCTGATGTCTCTGGCAACATCAGTGCCAAGAAGCCAAAACCGAAGCAGGTGCAGGGGCAGAGGAACTGAGTGTGGGAGACAAGGGGGGATTTCAGAACAGAACTTCTGTTGTTAAAAAATTGCTTGCCTTCATTAAAACCTAAACAATGGTTCACTTTGACTCCGGTAACATTTTCAGTCCGCTGGAGTCCTGCACACACACTTAAGACAAGCCTCTTACATTTATGCACAGGACTAAGAGACTGTTTTGTTTGTCACTTTCCAAAGCTGTGGATTGTCTGTGAGCCTGCTGAAGTCCTCTGAGAGCAGCTTTCCTTGCAAAGCCAGGAGCATCTGCTTTGGAAAGTGCCCCTTTCCTCCCCTCCCTCCCAGAGTGCCCCCTCTTCAGAAACTCCCACTTCTACACAACCAGGGCCTGGGAACAGGGGGCTGCTCCTGAACTCTGGGCATATCTTTGCCCAGCACTGTGGCTTGCTCAGCCAACTCAACACGCTCAACACCTAGCTTCTGCTTTCTGAGGAGAAAACAGAAGGTCACAGTGTTGCGTGCAATTTACATTTCTCTCAAAAGCTCTGTGTGCCAGCAACATTATTCCCCAAGCCCAGCACAAATGACAGTAGGGAAAAGACAATGGGTGAGCAAACTGGAAAAAGACTAGTGGTTCAGAATCAGGGCAGGAAGGAAGGCATGCCACCCGCACATTAAAACTCCAGGATAAAGCCCTGAGCCATCTGCTGCCTGTTGCCCTGGCTCTACCGCTCCTGGCTTGGACCTCAGTGGCCACCTCCTCTGCTGCAGAATGTTAAAGCCCTGTCTTATCGAGATAGGACAAAATCTGACTGCAATACCCTCCCTGCCCCTACCTGGAGAAACCCAGGGCCTGAGAAGAGGATGATATGGATGACCTGCTGGGTAGAAATGCTCTTTGTGCTTTCTAATAGATACCAAGTTGGAGAAATATAAAGTTCGGGATTTTTTTTTTTTTTTTTTGTATTATTTGAGAAGACACAGAAATGGCAACTCTGGTCTCCAAGCTAGATCTTCTGCATGAACTACAAAGAGTTTAATTTATCACAATGTCAGGTTAAGAGTTTATTTGATATGGGTGGATTATAAGGAGTAACCCCTTGGAGCTAGGTTTGCTTTATCAGCAGTAATTGTGGATGATTGGCTATCATTCTATCTTTCCCAAATCACATGAATAGGATACCCTGTCTACAGTAGGTCTCTGTATTTCTAAGCCAATAACGCCCAGAACAAAGTTAAAAGCCTGAAGATAAATATGCTGAGTTAGATACCAGACGCGTAAGTTGGGAAACAGAGCCACATTCATGAAGAAAGCAAAGGTTTTCTCTAAGTCTGAATGAGTGTGAAATGTTGACTTGAAACAATAGTAACTTGTAGATCTGAGACTTCTGAGGGAAACCAGGGCAAGGTGGAACAACACAATCTTGACAGGGCTGTGAAGCAGCATTCCTGGGAGAGAAGCCGAGACTAGTGATGTTCTACTAGTGATGTAGAACACAGATCAGTCTGAAGACGAAAATCAGCAAAGACTGTAAAGAAAGGGACTGTTCACCTGTAGCATATGGATACTTCAAATCTCGATACGTGAAGATTCAAGATCAATAAGCTTAAATCTTGAAAGGAAACTGGAAAAAATCTACTTACTTGCTTCTATATACAGGAATTTATTTTTGACAAACACTTAACATTTGTTATCGTTGTGTTTAAACATTAAAATATGAAGCAAAGTGAGAACAATACCTATATGTGGGTAAGGGGATAAATATTACGGTACAGTTAGATATTATATTAGTTTAGAAAAATGGCAGTAGGTCTTTTACAGGAGACTGTCCCTCTCTAGCCATGGCTAGTAGCCTAGATTTAAGTACCAGCAATGAATCCCCTTGTGATGATTTGAATAGGCATGGACCTCATAGATTCATGTGTTTGAAAGCATGGCCACAGGAAATGGTATGATTAGGAGGTATGACATTGGTAGAAGAAATGTGTCACTGTGGAAGGGGGGCTTTGATGTCATATATCTCCAACCTCTGCCCAGTGTGGAACACAATTCGTTTCTGCTGCTTTTGGACAAGATGTAGTACTCAGAGCTCCTCCAGCACCATGTGTGCCTGCATCCTGCTATGCTTACCACCATGATAACAATGGCCTAAACCTCTGAAACTGTAAGACAGCATCAATTAAATGTTTTCCTTTATAAGATTTGATTTGGTCAGGGTGTCTCTTCACCGCCATAGAACCCAAACTAAGACAGGTTGTTACCAGGGGCTGGCATATTTCTGTGATAGGTTAACTTTTATTTTTTCTTTAAAGAATATGAATATGGATTGTGGTTTCAAAAAGCAGCTGAAAGCTTTAAGTGATTATAATAGGTCATTTTAGTAGAAACATGGAAGACAGTGATGCTGAGGATGACTTGAACTGTAGGGGCCTGGATCAAGAGGGTTCAGAGAAGAATTTTATTATGTTGCCACGGGATCATTCTTGTGATATATTGGTGAGGAATGTGGCTGTGTCTTGCCCTTATCTGAAGAGTCTGCCTGAGGATAAAGTGAAGAGATTTAGATTAATTGCATTGGCAAAGGAAATCTCAAAACAGCCTAATACAGACTCTATCCTGTGGTTCACACTTATAGAGTGTTTTGCAAGCTGAAGAAGGAAAACTGCAAAATGTATGTTTCAAGGATTAAAAGGGCACCAGTGAATGAAAGAGAGCCAACTCCTGTGTTCAGTGAAATAAAGAAACTAAAGCTAGTAAATGGAAATAAGGGAATGGTAACCTTGAGATAAGATCTCACCCAGGTAAGCTTCCATCTTGTGAAAAAGAATTAAAAATAAAAAAAAACAAAAAACAAAACAAAACAAAACAAAAACAACAACAACAAAAAACCTCGTTAGGCCTGGTGTGGAACTTCACACCTTTAATCTTGGCACTCCAGGAGACAGAGGCATGCAGATTTATGAGTTAAAGGCCAGCCTGGTCTACAGAGCAAGCTCCAGAACAGTCAAGCTTAAGTAGTGAAGGAAACCATCAAAAACAGAAAGTTAATGAAGCTGTAATTGAACATGTACCTGCTCAGCAGCTAGCAAAACATGTTAGCTTTGGCCACACGGTTCTGGCTTTAGAGTTAAGAATAAAAGAAAGGTGTTCTAGAATCTCCATTAAATACTAAAGAAAACTGCTGAAGCCAGGCATGTAGTAGGGGTGTCCCTGCATGGAGACCCAGAGAGGCCAGTGTGTGAGGCTGTGAAGGTGAAGCCTGGATTGCCTTGGAGACCCTGAGACATTAAAAATGCTATAGCCATGTAATACCTGCCTAGGAAAGCTGCTAACAGGCAGTAGAAACGCCTCAGACTAAGATGTAGAACTCTTGGCTCCTCCAGCAAGCACCATGTCTGCCTATATGCTGACATGATTTTTGTCCGATTGATAATAGACTAAACGTCTGAACTATAAGACATCCCCAATTAAATGTTTTCTTTTATAAGAGTTTCCTTGGCCACTGAATCTTTTCATAGAAAAAAAAAAACCTAAGACACCCCTTCTACTGAGTTGGCCTTAGTGTAATTAAACAGCTTTTTGTTGCCCCTCAAGACAAGAGAGACACTATTGCACCACTGGGAATACCTTGCTAGGTCTATCATTAGGTCAATGTTGTGGTCTGTAAACTTTACCACTGGGTGGGTCTTTTGATTGTTTCTTTCCCTTGGTATATTGCACAGCATGGTTTAATACTATCAAAGCTAGTCTAGAGGGAGGACTCAGTTTTAGCTGGATTTCTTCAAGGATTATGTACTAAGCTATGTTATCTTCCACAACAGGGTCTTTTTTGGCAATATCCAGAAACTATTAAGGAGATCTATAACTAGTTGAAATGAAAGAAATCAGTGATCGTAAAGTTTCCAGCCCCAAATGATATACCTACATGCAACCTGTATACCAAGGGCTTCCAGAAATCCATGAAAGAAAGAGCAGAATGATTTTTAAAAAAAAAAACATAAAACACTTCCTTCAATAGAATGTCAAGATATGACAGAGAAGCTATAACCATGACATCAATAGTGTAGTTGTCTAAACAGGCAAGGCCTGTATGTTGAACACACCAGTTCAACTGTCATGTTGAAAAGAAATTTAAGATATACAAACATCTCCATTAACAAAATATGAGCAATTAAAGGAACATTTGATACATGAATAAATTAAGCCTTAGAAACATGCTAGCTGACATGAGACACTGCTTCTGATATGTTTTGTACTGAAAATCATCTATAAAATAGTATGCATCAATGAGTTTAATTATAAATATAGTTACTAGTCTAAAGTGTTCACAACAGAATTCATGATGTTTTTCGAAACCTTTTCCCTTTAGTCTTTACCTTTCCAAAATCTTCAAAATTAAGTTAATATATTTGGAACTCTTGTTTGAATACTATTCTACATACAAAAGAATGCACAAATCAGTATATAGCTTGTGAATTTTAGGACAACTAGACATCCACATCAGTTGTGTCTAGGAATCACCCTCATCAATAAACGGCATCACTAGCTTCAGCATGCCATGCTTTCTCTTTCCAGTGCCCACTCCCTCCCTTGAGGACACCACTTGATCCCAACTTATAGCTTGTTTCCCTCTCTGTATGTTAAATGAAGGAACCATACGGCATACCATATTTTGACTCAGATTTCTTTCATTAAGCATACTACTTTGCTTAATGATACTTTGTGAAGGAAAGATCTGTGAAGGCACTGCTGCAAGGCAATGCTAGTATTAGAATTCTCTTTATATGACTATAGGTGCTATCTAATCCATCTGTCCATCTTCTTGGCTGGTGGCATGAATCCAGTAGTGGTTCTAAACTTGTCAAGATCCTGACATCAATTCTTAAGATACTATTGTTGGGCCATGCTGTTTAATCATGTGTGACATGTTTAAAGTGTTGTGACTTTTTTACTTTTAATGGACAATCATTATATGTTCTATTAAGTGGAGGTCATACTATGACTTCAAAGACAATAACATTTCCTCATTGGGCAGGCATCAGAAAAAGGGATGAGTCAAGACTGCCCTTACCTAGATATCCCATCAGCTAGAGAACTCCAATTCAAATAGTCCATTACTGTGTCTAATTTCCTCATTCCATAATTACATTTTTTTTTTTGGATTAGAACATTCTAGAGAATCAAATGTCTATGTTGACCCTTCTTTGACTTTCTCTGCCTAGGCTAGTGTTCAGCATGTAATTCCTAAATTATTTTATTACCAAACTTAAATGTGTTTATATTTGGCTTGATTTTTTTGAGTATCATATCACTCTTTAGAAATTGTTTTCTCAGATTAAATACAGTAAGCAGATTAATTTTCTCTGTAATGTAGACAGTTATCATGGCATAGGATTCTTATTCTCTTAGTCTGGAGAGAAAATAGATCTAATAACTAGACAAGGACACACACTATAAATAGAAACACTGACAAGATGAACTACAAGCAGTGATACAAATGGGTTGTAGGGCATGCAGACTGTGCCACCAGATGGGCATGGGACTGGTGAAGGGGAGCATGCTCAAACCTCAGGAATCTCAGAGATTTGAGATGGCATGAGCTGAGCTGTTCCCTCCCTGACTCCATGTCTGCTCTGGATCATGTAACCATGACCCTCAGCTATGATGACTATGGACAATCAGTCACTTAGCACAGCACCTGAAATGTCTCTCCATGCTAATAAGGCATATCAATAGAGTTAACCTTCAACCAATGATCTTCCCATCCTGTGTATTCTCACAGACTTCCCTAAACTTATATCATCCCTGGTTCACCCTAAATAAAGCATATGTGTTCACATTCACCCAAATAATGAAATATGTAAAAGCTCAGATCGTCCCAGAGAGCTGCTTCATTAAACATCTTCACAGGGAAAGCCTTCACCTAACATACTGAACGCCCAAAGAAGGTCTTCCGTCTCCTGCCCCTCCTGCATTTGGCACTCCAAATTAGACTGGGATCCTGCTTGTCCAGGACCTTGCTCTCCCCTCCTGAACTAGCATACAGCTACACTCTGACTTCCCATAAGGAGACTCGGACTGTAGACTCCACAATCAGAATTTCACCTTGTCTTCCCTGAGCTAGTGTATTGGAGTTGCCTGAACACCTCCAGAGAAGAGGCAGAACATGGGACCACACTGGGTCATTTGATCAGTCTTAATCGTTCTTTAGACACTATTTCTCTCAAATAGCACCCAAACACATACATAACAATGATGAAATCAGTTAAGCTAATGATTAGCATATAATCATATAACTGGAAAGAGAAGTAAAATGAGATAAATATTACAGTACAAAGTCAGGCATTGATTTTTCTTTAGAGCATTAACAACACATTTTCAAAAGAGAAGACATCTACCTATATTGGTCTATCGTAAGAGGGAATAATAAATGATTAGTTCTTGTTTTCAAGCTTTACTGAATGGCTTTGTCCAAAATGATTTCCTGCCTACCTTTAATAGACACAGCAGGCAAATTTCTCTATTTTTTCCTTTTGTTCAACATCATTTTGGGGGTTGTTTGTTTGTTTTATTTTTTAATCACATTACATCTCAACCACAGTACCTCTCCCTTCTCTCTTCCCAGTCCCACCCTTAGAAATCCCTCCCCTCTTCTCCTCAGAGACAGGGGACCCGATCTGTGTTTTAATTCACTCAATTAAAGGGCATATTTTATTAAACTACAACATCAGGAAATCGCTATCCCATAAAGCAGGTTGCAGTACCACACAAATGTGTAGATAATGCAGTATCCTTCATGCCTTTGAGATTTAGTTTACCAGCTTTCAAATGTTTAAAAAAACAACTTAAATGTACACATTCTTTTTTTCTCCAAGGGTTGAAAATGTTTCCAAATACTGACATTCAAGTAATTTATGTTCTGGAACATCATGATGAGAACATGATGACATCATTGTGCTTTCTTTTGCACCTGTTCTCTGGATGCAGGGAAATGTACTGCTCTAGACCATCCTGCCTCCGCATCTCAAATGTAAGGATTACAGGCATGCACAGCCATGCCATGCTTGGTTTTATTATTATCTTTAACATCTCTGCAGGCTAAGTTTTCTTATCTAGTCTGGAGAGATTTTTCTAGCTGGGCTGCCCTCCCATAACCCCCAAAACATGTGCAAGCTAAGAGAAAACATACTTAATTCTAAAACAAAAGCTTTCAGACGAACTTCAAAAGTGTGACATGTGAGAGTAAGATCAGATGTAACTGGAAAGAGCACGAGAAAAGGAGACTGAGCTTCAGCGAGCCTTCCAAGCACTTACACTCTGCCAGGCTGTATGAGCTTAATCCTCTTGACAATTTTACTTACTGTTATTTATTATTCCAATGTTTGGATTGTGTAACCGAGTTTCAGAGACATTATGTAAGCTTCCCACAAAGCCATATGAGATACAAACTTAGGCATGCATGGTCTCTTAAGTTCAGGCTCCTCCATTAGTGTTATTTCACACAGATGAGAAGTCCGATGCATTCCCAGAAGGCTCTTCACATCTCCACCCCTTACTCTTTTCTTTCTTTTTCTTTTTTCTTTTCTTTTCTTTTTTCTTTTTTTTTTTTTTTTTTGGTTTTTTGAGACAGGGTTTCTCTGTGTAGTCCTGGCTGTCCTGGAACTCACTCTGTAGACCAGGCTGGCCTCGAACTCAGAAACCCACCTGCCTCTGCCTCCCAAGTGCTGGGATTAAAGGCGTGCACCACCACCGCCCGGCCTTACTCAGTATTTTCAACTGGGTTAAAAACTGTTTCCATTGGTTCACATTTGATAGAAAAATGTTATGGTCACAGATCTACTATGAGTCTGTGAATTGTCTTTTAAATGTGTAATGTGATGCTTCACATGATGATACTGTACATTGTATATGTATATTTTGTTGGTAGATATGATCCTGTTTGGCTTACACATAAACTTCTGTTTGTCTAACATGATTCTACTCTATTAAATGCTTTGCTGGTTATTGGTTTGTGAGAATCAGAGGAAGTTATCGTTTCAGCGGTGGCCTTCTTTAACAAGCTACTGGGGTTAAGCCCAATGTCCTCTCAACTCCTGCATCCTGAAATTGTCTGTCTGTTTATTTTTTTCTTGTAACCTGTAGATGAGAAGGGAAGGGGCTCACATAAAATTGTTGAGTTTGATATCACACAAAATGAAGTATTCAGTTTTAGAATTGGCCAACACCCAGCGTGTTACCCATGTTAGGGATCCCATGTGTGGTGAAATAGTTTGTTCTCACAGCAATTCTATGAGGTTAGTCCTTCCTTTTATTACCAGTTAACAGAGACAGACTTAGGACATAAAAAGGTAAACGTTTTCCTCATATTGGTAGGTATTAAACCTAGACTTTGTGTATGCTAAATTAGTTTAATATTTTCTGGCACAGGAATTTTTTATTTGATCTCCTACTTCTTAAACTCACCAGATTGACCTTTCAACCCTTTACCATATTCACAACAATGTGATGTGTTTTTCTACAATAACTAGGTAACTCATATGTTAATAAAGATCACTGGGCTGACTGGAAGGAGCAAATGGATGTGGGTTAGTAAACATAGGTAAGACAATAATTCATACATACATACATACATACATACGTACGTACGTACGTACATACATACATACAAATAAATATACGTACAATCTTTTAAACTCCCCATTATTATTTAAAGCCTTTCATGTTAATAAGGGGTACCAATGATTGTCAACTTCATGGGATTTAGAATCATGTGAAAGATCCATCTCTGGGCATATCTGTGATTCCATTTCTCAATCCTTAGACAGATAAGGGAAGACCTACCCTAAATGCCAGTTGTATCATTCCATCAGTGTAGCTCCTGGGCTGAATAAAAAGAAGAAAACCAGCTAAACACCACCATCATCTGAGAGTATACTGTGACTGGACACTCTGAGAGCAGATGCTTCATGCTTGAGATACCTTTACCTGCCACATCTCACCCATGTGATGGATTACACTCTCAAACTGCGAGCCAAGATAAACTCGCTCTTACAAATCTCTTTATTCAGGTATTCGGTCAGAATAAAAAAAAATGACTGAGATAGTTAGCTTTTTAAGTGTGGCCATCACCAACCTGATACTTAAACAGGGTACTTAATGTTAAGCTTAGCTCTTTGGAATCCTCTCTGATGACTATGCCAGATTGACGTGTATGAGACTTTCTCTCCATGAGATGAGATAGTCTTACCCTTGTCAAGATTTTGTAACTAACATGCAATAAATCGAGTAAATAAAAATTATAGAAATGCGCTTCTTAGTTTTAAAATCTGAAAAGTCTAATATCAAATCCGTGTGCTGACAGATTTGAGTCTTCATCTGGTAAGAACATTCATCCTGGCTCAATAACTATAGGCAAGTCTCAAGGTCTCCATGTGCTGAATGAAGTGAACATATGCCCTGAGGCTTCTATTCCAAGGATGATAATCCTATCCCTGAAGATTCTGCCTTCATGGTCGAATCATCTCT
The DNA here is from genome assembly GCA_030674055.1 of Rhabdomys pumilio. Taxonomy (NCBI): domain Eukaryota; kingdom Metazoa; phylum Chordata; class Mammalia; order Rodentia; family Muridae; genus Rhabdomys; species Rhabdomys pumilio. The sequence continues at coordinate 63,796,127 of JANHMN010000004.1, forward strand.
CAAAGGTTCCATTTAGTAGTATTGCTCTGGGGGTTACAATTTCAACGTAAGTTTCAGGAGCACACAAGCATTCAGACGGAAGCAAGTAGACGGGGAATAGTTGCCATGTTTGTTTTCTCAGGAATAGCAAAAGGTACTTTCCCCAGCTTGTAGAAATTATTTCTTTTCCTCACCCTTCATCTTTCAAGGACACTCCCTTTCAGATCTAAGTGTATCTTAAAAGAACATATTCCCTAGTGACTGAAATATTAAAGGAATGCAAATGTAGTGTTAGCAACGGAGGAAAAGATATTCTTTCCTTCCCTCTCTCTTTTCTCTTTTTCACTGTTAAGGCCACATTAAGGTATTAGGTCTGGACCCGAGTGACAAGAGTTAAAATCAGCAGTACAAAGCCACAGGGTCTGGAGAGGTGGGACTGGCTCACATAAGGATATCAGGAAAAAGAAGGATTGTTTAATGGTTATTTGTATTCCTCTGCAATGCAGCATTTACACTTGGAATCGGGAGCAGATTACAAGTTCTCTATTAAGACTCTTGAGAGCAGTTTTAAGAGCACCCCATCTTCATAATACCTGATGTAGGTATTAGCCAATCTGAGAGTATCAACAACCAGCATCTGGCAGTGTGTATACAATAACCTGAAATCATGGTTCAGATACCAATGATTCTGAATCTAAAGCAAAAGAGACTGGCTTTATTCATCTGCAGCATGAAAGAATATGTATATTAAAATTGCAATTAAATTATTAGATTTTAAAATATTACTGAAGAGAAATACAATTTCAAACAAGAGTGGCAGAAGCTGAACATCCTAGAGACACACTACTTTCCCCCAAGATGAATGGAGTAATAATATTGATTCATGTGGGCTGTGCAGCTGAATTTACCACATTTCAATAAAGGCCAGTATGACTACCTTCAAAAAGTTTCTGGACTGTGAACATTGGCAGCACTTCAGACTGGTTTACAGCAGAGCCCTTTCAGCCTGTCTCCAACACTCAGGTGCCAAGCAGCCTTTAATTAGCTACTTATTTTAATGACTCTAAATAGAAACATATCTGTTCATGTGTCCTTCTACATTCAAGTGCCTATACCACAGCCCTAGAGAAACTTCTGTATGCTTGCATATGACTTCCATGGCTATAACAGGAAAATAAAGGAAAATGCAAGAAGCCGCAAGCTATCTCAGGCTTAACCCCATCTTCAGTGCCCCATTTATAGCAAAATGATGTCAAAAATCTAAAGCAGACTCTGCGCCTTACAATTTGAATTAGCTTTAATTCCCTTTTGCTCTTTTTTTTTAAAGGTCTTTGAAACATATTCAAAGGAATATAGAACAGGGCAGAGTAGGTTTTGTAACAGTGGCTTTTAGGACTGCAGCTGTCTGCATAACATGTATGAAAATTTGAGTTCCAAGGAGACTGGAAGGAAGTGGGTAAGAGGAGAGGAGAAATGAACTAGGAAGCAAAAGAGAAGAAGCACCAGGGCACAGCTCTCTCCTGCTGTTGTGTTAACTGAATGCCTAGGAAGCTGAGTTAGACCACACTTTGGGAACAAGCTGGTGGAAAGTAAAGCACACCTTTACTGGGAACACTAAAATGATCTGCAATGATGTAGATTTCACGCCATTTAAAGTGTTAATTTAAGGCCCCTAAGATCATGAGATGTATAGCATAAGTAAATTGTTCGTTAACTCCTTAAGGCATATAAATTTTATTATGAATAATTAATTGCTATTTATGCATTTTCTCAAAATTCAGCCATTTAAGGAAGCAGTAGTATCTCAGTGAATCTAACTTCAAATCTATTGATTTAGGTGGTTTATTAAATGACAGTGAGGGGCACGAATTATAGGCTCTTTTCTTAAACATTTTCCCTTTTTTAATAGAAAATATTTTTTATAAAATATACTTGGATTAGTTTCTTCTCCCCAGTTACTCCCACGTCCCCCCCACCTGCCCACCCATCTAACTCCATATTTTTTTTCTCTATCAATTTAGAAAACAAACAGGAAAAACACAGTTAAAAAGGAGAGAAAGAAAGGAAGAAAAGAAGGAAGGAAGAAAGGCACAAGAAACACACACAGAAACATATGTATACACAAGAACAAGCCTATAAAAACACAAAATCGTAAACCATAATATACAAGCAAAAAAACAGTTACTTAAAAAAATGCCAAAAGCAACTTTAGGGCATATTCACACTTTATTGTTGTTGTTTTGTATTTTATTTGGTTACATTTTTTTGGACACAGTGGTTATACTGAGTTTTTGTTTTTGTTTTTGTTATTTTTATTTTTCGAAAAAAGAACTTAAAGTTGGGTGGGTAAGGAGGAGGAGAGGATCTGGAAAGCCTTGCGAGAGGGGAATAATATGATTAAAATATTTTTAAATTGAAATCTTGTTTTAAATTAAAAACAAAATGAATGGCCCCATATGCTCATATATTTGAATGCTTAGTCATCAGGAAGTTGCACTATTTAAAAGGATTAGGAAGTATGATCTTGTTGGAGAAAATATGACACTGGGGATCGGCTTGTGGTTTCACAAACCCATACCAAACCTAGAGTCTCATCTTATGGATCAGGATATAGTTCTAAAACATGCTCCAGTGTTTTCCTGCGTGACTTTATGTTCCCTTCCATGATGATAATGAACTAAATCTGTAGAACAGTAAGCAAGCCTTAAAGTAAATAGTTTATTTCATTTAAAAAATGCCCAAATTTAAAAAAAAAAGCAATATGAGACAAAAAACTACAGAAATACCATTTTGTGTTTGCCATCTATTGCTGGGCATGGGGCCTACTATTAGTATATTTTTTATCTCCAGCGAGACTTCATTGGAGAGAATAAATCTTCATTTGCTTAGGATTGTGCACTGGAAAGAGCTTCTTGATTAGAGAAGGTGAGTTATGTCCCCTCTCAAATCTCTGGGACCTGTACTAGCCTGGTGCATGCTGCCATATTTTCTGTGACATTCTGACATTCTCTGTTCATATGTGTGTTAACCCTGTTGTGTCCAGAAGGCATTGTTTCCTTGTTATCTTACACCTTCCCTGATTCTTAAAAATCTTTCTACTTTGTCTTCCACATCTTTACTTGAACTTTGAGGGGGGGGATTTGATGGAGACATCCCATTTAGGACTAAATGTTTCAAACTATCTCACTATAAATTGTTCAGTTATGGGTTCATACTAGTTCCCATCTATTGTAAGAAGACACTTATTTAAAGATGGCTGAGGGGGACACCGATCTATAGGTATAACAAATGTTGTCAAGAGTCATATTACTGCTATATTCCTTTAGCAGAGTGATAGTTTTTGGTGTTCACCTAGGCCCATGATTCTTTACCATCCAAACAGTCTCAGAGATCTCATGGTCTGAGACTTAAGTCCAATGAGATTATGGTTGGTTATCCCCACAGTGTTTATGCCACTATTACACCAGCATATCAAACTGGTAGATCACAGGGTTTGATGCTAGGTTGAAGGTTACCCTTCTTCTCTGGTATCATGCAGAGTACCTTTCAATATCATGAACTCTGGTTAGTAGGTGTGAAGGCTCTAGGTAGCACCATTTCAACTTCTCTGTGTTCAATGAGATATGTAAGTATTGTCTTGCAATCAGTTTGTGGAGAGAAACCAATAACTTTGGTTGTAGCCTGAATTCTTTTGAGTTTCCATGGGGCTTCTTTGGCCAACTCAATTAAATATAATCCATTCCTGCCACTAAAAGTTTCATTTGGTGATGAAAGATGTCTAGTTTGGGAATGTCTCCCTTGCCATTTGATGACTCCATTTATATTTCATATATATATATATATATATATATATATATATATATATATTTAAAGAAGATTCTGCTGTATTTTTCCATATGACCTTCAAATGGTCCTTTGTGTTAGTTGTCCCTTCCCATAATTCTTCCCTTACCCTTGTCTTAATTACTCTCTTGGGTTTTTTCCCCATGTTTACTCTCTGTCAGCTAGTTGCTTGCTTGAAGCCTCTTGAACTATGGTTGACTTTATTTAATCCTGTTTGCAATAAACAGAAAGTTCTTGGATTAAAGGTGTGTGCTAGAGCTGAACTATATGACAACTAGAAACAGTTCTTTTTTTTTTTAAATAAATAACACAATCTCAGGGGTCACAGTGTGATCAAATATCTTACAACAGCTTTTGAAACATCAAAGCTCACTCTCAGTTACACATTTCCTCCAACAAGGCCATACCTCCTAATTTGTCCCAAATAGTCTCAAATAGTTCCATTTGCTGATAACTAAGCAGGCCTCCCATGGTTGTCACTCTCATTCAAACCAATACACTGC
>JANHMN010000004.1:63800461-63826923 GCA_030674055.1 Rhabdomys pumilio
ACAGGGATCTTCTGTCTCCACTCAGGTAAGAGTATTCTCATCTCTTGTATGTTGGAGATAAATTCCTATGATGTCATTCAAATTTTCCCCAAATAGCAATGACTTTTCATGTTCACACACACTTTGTGCATACTATTTCCAATTAAATTTGATAATATCCAGCACTGCATTTTTATTTTAAAATTTCTTTTGTCTGTGCTTTTAAAATGTACAACTTAATTTCTAACTCAAAGTTCTCTGTTGTTTTTAATGCTGTGTCTTTTAAACTTTTAACCTACCTCTTGATGCAAATCAATTTATCAACTATGAAGATGCTAAGTAAACTTTATGTTGCACTTTTTACCTATTAAGTGGCCTGAAAATAGTAAAGAGTTATTATCTGACAGCTCATTTTCTGCTATTATATTTAATTAATTTAGTAACTATTTGACATTGTTTATGTTTTCATACAAAGGCTTTCTCAAAAGAGCATCACCAAAAAAAGATTTTGGCAGTACTATGGCATTAATTAAAATTTCAGTTGATAAGCAGGGATGACATAAGAAATTCTATAAGGAAAACAAGAAGGCTGGATGTGTGCAGAGCTGTTGAATGAGCAAATAGGAAAGCTACATGTAGTGTAAGTGAATGCTAACAGGATGTATAAATGTTAAAGCCAATGCCAATATTTTTTGCTAGCCAAATACATAAAATTAGAATTATTTTTTTACCTTTTGGTAAGAGTCCAAAAGGAAACAAATAGGTCTTCATAAAAGTACTTCATACTTCAATAAAAGTAGTAACTGAAATAAAAATGTTACACAAAATTTTGTAAAACATAAACAACTGCCTTCCTTATTAAAGGGGCAAAAATACAGTGTTTTGTTTTCTAAGAGAGGAAACTTTTATTTTTTTTTTCTATTTTTCCTAGGTTTTGTGATCCTGATCTTGATAGTGTCCTATGTAGATTGCCCTCATTTTCTGGTAACTTTTAATGAAGCAAGTGTAATTTGGAAGAAGGGTATAAGACATATAGGAAAATATAGCATGCTATACCCATTTAAATACACTATGCTTTCAGTATATTTTACTTGATTTTTCTTCAAGTAAGATATAAGGAAAGCATGATATACTTTTCTGGTTTAATCTGTTGTCAGAAACATAAATTTTCAATCTGAGAAGACTTTAATTTTTTTTTAAATGCCATGCATGTCAGAAAAGAAACATGTGGCGGGAGTGGGAGAATGATGGGAGCACACCCTCATAAAAATTGGAAGAGAGGGTATGAGATAAGGGGTTTTGGGGGAGAAAGAAAGAGGAGATAACAGTGAAAGGTAAACACGTAAAACATCCAATAAAAAATAACAGATAATGAGTCTGGCAAAAAAAAAAAAAAGATAGTTTACTTATTTCAAACGATTTTCAAAAGTTTCCAGGAGATGCTTATTGGCTAAGATCTTATTTTAAGCTCCTCACAAAAGAATTTATGTCTCTGTTTAATATTCTCAAGAGAGAGGCAAATCCTAATTTCCCTCAACAATTAATTGAAAGAAGAGGACTAATTTTACAAAAAGTAGAAGAAGCTCTCATCAATTGATATATTATATAGATTGATTAATTGTTGGCTGTTTTATAATAGTCCTTTGATAAGAGAGATTAGTAATAAATAATTATATTTCTTTAAATAGTGTCTTTATGACTCTCTGAGGATGGAAGGAACATGCCTTGTTTACTCTTAACTTTCTAAAGCTGAAAGCTCACGGCAAATCTGCTGCTGATTGCCTCTGGCATTGCTGAGACCAATAAAAATTATGCCACAACTATGTGTAAGGACCCTCTTACCCTTAAATAGAATGGTCAGGACCCAGTTCCTATATGGGGCCGAGGACTGATATGCCTGTTTGATATCACAGAAGGCACAACTAAATGGCCGCCAAAAAGATTAATGAATTAAATAGATACCTCCACAAAATCAGGCCCAAATATAAATAAGATGAATAACAATTGACATCCAGGAAAGAGAAATTTCCCTGAGAATTCCCTTCTTTTTTCTCTTCCAGGTAAAAATTAATCACCCATGATGTCTGCTATTAGGAGTTCTAATCCTGATGCTGGCCTCCGGACTTATACTACTCAGACCTCCAATGGGCCTTTGACAAGGACATCAAACAGCTATAGATTGACATCACTAATCTGAAGAAATCCCTCGTTTCTTTGTCTGATGCGATCCCCCAAAATTGCAAAGGATTTTATTGTACTTGATTTTCTCTTTTATAATAGAAAAGACTGTGTACAGCTCTAGACTGTGTATAGCCCTTAAAGAAGAATGCTGCTTTTACATAGATAAAATAGGGATGATTAAAGAGAGCATGTAAAAGGCCAGAGAAGGTCTTGAGAAAAGACAGAGAGAGAAAGAGGAGAGTTTGTACAAGAATTGGTCTTCAAACTCTCCATGATTGTTAACCCTACTTCCTTCCATCTTGGGATCATTAATTGGGTTATTTTTGCTTATTTCCTTTGGTCCCTGAGCCTTAAATAGGCTGACTAAATTTGTGAAACAACAGATAGATAATCTAATAGCAAAATCTGTTCAGATACATTATCATAAGTTAGCTATCGAGGACCACGAGACTCTAGATGAGGTTGTTACTCTATCCAGGGTGTTCCCAAGTCCAACCTCCATCCAATCTAAAAGAGGGGACTTCCACCCCTAGACCAAGCAGAGAGGGGCTACCCAGAACCCCCTCTGTCTGGCGATCTGAATTCTTGCTTAGGCTGTAAGGCTAAGCACTGCAAGAGAATATAAATAAAAGTTAAAAATATGTTTCTGGGTTCCCTGAGGGACAAGCCTGACTGCATAGGGGTTGATGTCAAAAGTGTCCCCTCTCTAGGAAAAAGACATCAGGATGGGTATGGCTCTCATGCCTCACTGGACAATGACAAGAGGACTAGAGGCATTACAAGGTCCCCTTTAATTACTGGAGGTCAGGCCTCTATCCCTGCCTTGGCAAGATTAGAATCACCACAGCCCTTCTATACTTGGAGAAGGGAAAAGATGTCAGGGGCAGCTCTGCTTATACACTGAAGGCCCAAAATCAGCCATAAGCCTAAAATCAGCAATAGGCCTGACATACATGCCTGCTAACACAAAGTCTTGGCTCTCTATGGAAAAACACTGAAACAGAGGGCTATAAACTAATGTAAACAGGCAGCTTTTGTTGAAATCTACCAGCCTGAGTAGTCATAGACCTTGTAAATAGGCAGCCTTAGCAGATAGTACCAAATTAGATAAGGACAAGTGAATCATAGGCAGAGTCATAGTGACCTGACCCCTGAACCTTCACCCAGCTGATACCCTGTTCTGAAAGATATCTGTACTTTCCCTGAACACCTATGCTCCTGTGTCATCTCCTTCCCCATATCCTGCATTTTTGTGTTTATAACCCCTGTGTTAAAAAGTAAAAATTATGATTTGATAAAAAAAAAAAAAAGAAAGAAAAGAAATAACACACAGTATACCCCTGGCTCTGCTGACTTAGCTCCTGAGAATCCATTTTCTTGTTCTCAGAAATACTTTGAATTATAAAACGTTATTGTGGTTTTTGTTAGTATGCTGGGTAAAATAATTTTTATTGATTTCATTTTAAACTTCAAAGTTTGTAGTGAGTTAAAATGTCCTTCAACATAATTATAGGTCATATTTATTTTCATATTGTAAAATGCTAGATAATCTGTGGAACATTTTAAAAAAACTGGATTCCTTTTTGAGAATTTCATATATGAGCACTGTATTTACATAACTTTCCTCTTTCTTTCCTTCCTCCCACTCTTCCCAACCCCCCATACTTTTTAAATACATCTTATTATTTAATTATTGTTTATATATATATGTATATATGTATATATGTATAAGTATATATGTTTATACAAATATTGATAAAGTGTTTTAAGAAGAAAAAAAGAAATGTGTGTACAATAGACAAAATATTATGGAAAATACTTTTGAGTAAGATATGTTCTAGTGTTCCCTGAATTCTTACACAAAGGTACATTGAACTGAGAGATTTTGTAATAAGTATAATCTGCCTTATAATTGAGCTCCTATTTTTTTCTTTTTTTTAATTGGATATTTTATTTATTTACATTTCAGATGTCATCCTTTTTCCCTATTTCCCCTCCCTAGAACCCCTTATCTCATCCCTCTCCTCCTTTTTGCATTCATACCATTTTAATTACCATGCATGTATTAAGGTCAGTTCTAGGTTAAGGGTCTAGCAATACAATAGATGCAAATAGTCAAGGGACAAGCAAGACAGTAAACACAAATAGTAAAAGAACAAGCAAAGCATTAAACACAATTCCATGAACACTCCATTGATCACTGTTTCTAAGGGATTATCAGGATGACCAAAATATCTGAGCCTACTTCCCTGTCCTAGCCCAAAGACATTTTCATGTCTGAAGCCTACTTCCTTGCTCTAGCCTACAATTTAGATTCCTGTCTGAAATTACTTCTTTGTTCTAGCCTAATGACAGATTCCTGCCTGAAGTCTACTTTCTTGTCCTTGGCCAATGTTATATTCCTGCCAAGCAGCCCATTTTCTTGTCCTTGGCCCATGTCAGATTCTTGCCAAGCAGCTCCAAAGGCTCTCTGCCTCTTCCCCTTTGTTATTTCATTAAGAATATTGAGCCTGTTTTAGGTTGTTTTGACAAGAATGCCTTCCTTACCTGTCATGGAATATGCATTGTCTAAAGCAAGGCATTTCTGTTGTAGGTTGGTAAGGCTTGATTATTGTTGGTATAACAGCTTTAATTATATTAATTGCTAGCACCACTGCTTCTGCAACTGCTTTGACACAAGTTAAGACAGCTACTTTTGTTAATCATTTAGCAAAAAAATGTTACTAATGTGTTGAATATACAAGAGGATTTAGGTAGTCATTTGGAAGAACAAGTTGATGCTCTTTATCCTATTCAAATTATTGGAAGGAGGTTCAGAATTTAAGGATAAGGAGCCATCTCAAGTGTCATGTGAAATATCATAGGATTCATGTTAGTTCTAAAATTTACAGTGGCAGTAACTATAATTAGAAAAAGGTTTAAAGACACTGCATTGTATTTGGTATAATTCTAATACCTCTCTGGATGTTTTAACTTTATGTAATGAGCTTATGAATTTCAAGATTGCTGCTCTACTGATCATTGATGCAGTAGAATTGCTAACAAAATTACCCATGGTCTGAGGTCAGTATTTATATTTTGATCAAGCTTCAAGAATGGCATATATAGCTTGATCATGCTAGTTCTTTTTGTCCTGGGAACACTTTTATTACTATCCATCATATAAAAGCTTGTCTTTAACAACATCAACATGTTGTCAGCCAAAGTACATGGCTTGAACCTGAAGATGGACTCCCAGACAGAGTTATTAAATTAACAGGCTGGCAAGCAAAGAACAGGTAAAATTCTCCACAGAGATACTATTTCTACCAAAGCCTTGAAACCAAACAGCAAGAATAAGCTTAAGAACAGTAATGTACATGGAATGACCCATGACTCCACTCACATATGTAGCAGAGGATGGCCTTGTTGGGCATCTATGAGAGGAGAGGGCCCTTGGTTCTGTGAAGGCTAGATGTTACAGTGTAGGGGAATGCCAAGGCAGGGAGGTGGGAGTAAGTGGGTAGTTTGGGGAGCATCTTCATAGAATTAGGATAGCGGGGTTGCAGAGGGGAAACTGGGAAAAAGGATATCATTCAAAAATATAGATAAAGAAAATATCCAATAAAAAAAGTAAAAAAAAAAAAAAAAGAAAGAAAAGAATGGTAATGCAGCAGAGCAAGATGTGAACAGTCATCACCTGCACACTGGGAGTCAGGCTACGTGAAGCCTCAGTGCCCAAGCATAAGTTGAGCACCATGGTTACCTTACAGCATAGAGAAGGGACAAAGACCTATGCCAGGTTTGGTATAAGCATTTTGAGAAGAACAGTGGTATAGATAAAAGCAGTGGAATAACATGCTAGGAAAAGAGTGAAGAGCAGAAATGGATTCACAGAATACAAGATAGTCTTCAAACTTAGTGCAAGGTAGTCAGACAATTGGTATCAGATCTTTTGGAGATAATTCCCTGCTCCCATTTTTCCTTGGCATTACCTGGCATTTTTTCATCTTCACAGACTATGTCAATTTTAATAACCAATCTTTAAACTCTCTCTCAAAATAAGGTCATTGACTTGTTTTTCTTTAATGTGCATAGCTTTGTACTTATGAAAAACACGTTTGTTTTATTCTTCTTTCCATTCTGTTTTCAAAAATAATTTAAATTTTCTATGCAGAAGAACTGGTGCATACCTTCTTATATTTGTTGCATTTTCAAAGGGTTTTTGTATTTTATATAATTTATTTAAATTTTTAACATTATGCAAAAATTATTTATCATTTATACCAATCTTAAACTGACAAAATATGCAGGATTTAAAAAACTATGTTCTGAACAGTTTGCCAGTAGGTTATCTTAACATTCTATGTAAATAATCATGTCACCGGTAATGAATGAACTTCATTGGTGATTATATAATCATTGTGAATATTTGTCTTGACTTGTACTGCTTTGCCTGGGATCTCTGAAACAATGCTAATTACAAGAGGTCATTCTAATCATGATTACCTGGTTTACTTAAAAGGTTACATGTGTCTCGCTTCTAACATGTTAGCACAGGTTTTTTTTTTTTTTCAAGGTCCAATCATTTATTTGTTACTCATAAAGACTTATTGTTGACTGGTTCAGCCTTAAAAGTAGAAGCTCTTTGCAAGGAAATCTACATCTCTTGGCAATCTGTTCCTTGCATTTTTCTTTGGCTTCCTTCATTCTCTTGGCCACAGCTTTAGCATGCTTAGCTTTCTCTCTATTTTACTTAGCATGTTGTTTCTTTAGAGCAATACATTGGTGTTTGAGTTACACGATATGTGGAGTAACAAGATATTGAATCTAAGGTGCTCTAGTTATGAGCTTCTTACATTCCTTCTTTAAGGGCTTTCTGAGAACGTATTAGCAGTTGTCATTGTCTTTTAAGAGATTGAAAAGCTTTTAGATTTTGCTAGGCATTTTGGGTCCCAGCAAGCAATACACTGTAGTATGGTTCTCCAAGAATATCCTCCTCTCCATTTTTTCCCAATACCCAAGTTAAGAGCACTAAGATTGGCCTCCTAAATGCATCCCAAACAGATTGGTCTTCCTCTCTACAGTTCTCCTTGGTTTATAATAAAAATGCCCCATACCCGACAGGAGGCACTCTGTCAACATACCCTGCTTAATAGGGAAACCTTGTTTGTCATTCCTACCACTGATTTAGACTACACAACCCTTCCACTCTTCAACCAGCTACTTCTGAAGTCATGTGCTTCCCACAAAAAGCATGTGGTCATGGTCTACTTCAGTTAGTTTCTGACAGCTGAAAAGGAGATACTCTGCTTCAGTAGCTGAAGAGGTTTTGTTTTTTTGGGGTTTTTTGTTTTTTTTAATATCAATAGAGGACAATTTTGTGAGATTTTACATATACACACATATATTTATATATTCTATATATATATTCTTTCTAATATCCAACTTTTAAAAACTAATCTACCAAAAAGTATATACATATTTTTAAAATAATAATGCCAAAGCAAATGTTTATGTAAATATTACTTACATTTAAAAAACAATCTTTGACAGTTTTGTTTGTGAAAGTTTGTAGATTTGCTTCTCTTAATCATGTTATCTTTGTTAACCAACCAACCAACCAAACAAACAAAAACCCTAAAACCACCACCAACAAAATCTAAGTAAATCAATAAGATTGAGGTGGGGGGCTTTTCTGTTGTGCTGTCTAAGAAACTGTTGCTGGCTAGTCAAATGTTTCTTTGGTATAGCAAGAAAAGCATAGGCTTAAAAAGAAACAACAACAACAAAAACCAACCAAACAAAACCCATAAAGTCAATTAACACTTTTCTACTGTTGAAAAACTCAATCTAAAATGATGAGAGAGAAAAGGCACCAACTACGAGAAACATTTGTAGATCATATATTTGATGAAGGATTTATTAAATACATGGTCTATTATATGATCTAACAAAGAACTTTCAAAATTCAGAAAAATGGAAGTAAACACTGGATTTAAACAATATGGGTGGCAGCAGATATCTGAAAGGATTAGGAAAGGAAATGGAAATGAAAGCTACCCTTTGGCACCACTGCACACCTATTTGAAAAGATATAATCCCCCGAATGCCATATTCCTACTGACAAGGATGTAGACCTATTAGAATTTTCAAACATGAGTGGTGTGCCTGCAATGTGAACACAAGGCATTGAAAAGCAATTTGGGAGTTTCTTATGAAGTTAAAAATGCACTATAAAGGACTATAGTTCCACTTCCAAGTGTTTTCTTAAATAGAATTTTGTGTTCACACAAAAACTATATATGAATATTTATAGAGGCTTTATAATTGTCCCAAACTGGATACAATCCAACTGCTTGAATTGAGTGCTTGTTAAACACACTGTAGCACACATTTCTCCAGAAGAATGATGTCAGAATAAAAAAAATGAACAACAGCTAGTATAGAACAGCATGGATGAACCTCAAAGGTTCATGGGATGTTGGAGGAGTCACACATAATACAAAATCCTATATGGTTTTGTTAGTATAGTATTGTGGGAAAGTCAGAGTGTATAGACAAAGGATTGGCCAGTGGCTGCCCTATAAGAATAAAGTTGCTGGCTAAATCATATTAACACTAATGTATGCTTGGCACAGGGGAAGCTTGATGGATTCATTCTACAACTTGGTTATGAGGAATATTAGCATTTGGTAGGCCATTATCAAACAACTCAATAAAATATAGCAAACCTATCCATTAAAAAAGAAATAAATAAGAGACAACCTCTGATATTAGTGAACCATAAAAGTTTATGTATAACAATCTTGACTTTAGTTACTTCTTACATAACATATTTCCCTTCTTCATGTACATATTGGCAGTATCATAGAACCTATTCAGGCTGAAGCATTTGCTTTCTCTCCATCCCTTCCCCTTTTCTTCCCACAGGTCTACGCTGATTGCAATTATTGCTGTTCACTTCTCTGTCCTTTTTATTTTTTTAATTTGAGTTATTCACAGCCATATTTGCATTCTAACTTCTATTTTCTTAGCATATTCGGTTAACAATATACCAACTTTTAACCTCTTCTAGGGTATTGTCTTGCATTCTAGACCTTATATACTCAGCCCAGAGGCTTACCAATGTCTTGAAGTGACACTAATACAAATATTTAGAATTTCTGTTTCTTTTTTCTTTGAGAAATCTCTCGTTCTTACCTCTGCATTTCAGACCAGGAAAACTGCTGGTTAACTCTTTGTCAACCTGACCAAAATTAGAGACATCTAAGAAGAGAAAACCCAATTGAGAAATTGTCTGCATCAGATTGGCCTATGGGCGTTTTTTTAAATTGATGGTTGATTTAGCTCACTGTGGACAGTGCCACCCCTGGAACTATGGTCCTGGAAGGTATGAGAAAGAACCTGAGTGAGCCTTTGAGAACAAGCCAGTAAGCACTTTTCCTCCAATGTTCCCACCTCTTCTCTTGTTTGAGTTGCTGCCCTGGTTTGCCCAGTCCCTAATAGACTGTGAACAGAACAAGTAAGCCAAATGAGTTCTTTCTTCCCCCAGTTTGGTTTTCTCACTTCAATGTAAAGGGCAGTAGGACAGCTATTTTCTATATTAAATATCTGATAAGCTTCCATAAAAATATAAAGGCTGTTGGTATCCACCTGGGCAGCTTCATTCTCCAGGATCCACACTGTCTGAATCACATGTCTAGTGTTTGTTCCTCAATACTCTAGGCCCTTATCCCATACTGGGTTTTAGTTTTAAAGAGTAATTTTGTTAAAAGTTGAAGCAATATTAACATCTTAGCAGGCCTTGGAAATCTGTAGAAATTTTGTTTTCTTCATATTTAAAACTTCAGGTGAGTCATCTTTTCCATAAAACATGTTATAGTGAAGCCCTTAAGTATTTCTCATTTCTGGTCTTTCCATTGTCTTCTAAGTTGTGAATGCAAACACTTAAGACAGTTATTGACACTACTATTATCCTTCTCTCCCAACATGTATCTTCTTATCCTCTGATTCTTTTCGATTCCTGAGCTCCTTCAGAAGCCAGCATCAGTCTTTAGGTAGGTCTGGATCGCATTACGCCTTCCATGGAGCACTTGGTTTCTAAATTTAGTTAGAATGTCTCTAGTTCTGTCAAAGCTTTCATTATCTTTTTGAAAGGTGTGTTTTAAAGTCAATTTCTAGTTCTCTTACATGATGATTTACATTCCTTCTTTCTTCTGTTGTCTCCTCTAGTTTTATCAATCTGTCTCTTGGAATTTAAATGACACTACCTGAAGTTCATTGACCCTATAGTGAATTATCTCACATACTCCAGAATGTTTGTGTGTTAACTCCTCCTTATGAAAAATTGTCATTGTTGTTTTGTGAGGAATTTCATTCCTCTAGAATTACAGAGTACCCTTATTGAATTGTTTATTTCTCTGATCTTGGGACATATTAAATTATTGGTGTTCCCCCAACTACCAAGGCAATATAAACTTAGAATCTACACCTGCTCATTCTGGAAGTTTGAAACTTCTATTTCCTGTGGATTTATTTCATCCACAGGAAGTTTGTTTCATCTTCTATTTTGAGCTTTAGACTATAAAAATATTTTTAATTAAAATAAAAAAAAAAACCTTTATTGTGGCCTGTTGTCTGAATGACTTGTTTTGCATTTCTCATGGAAGGGCTAGTCCCTTATGGTCCTACCTGTCAGTTTTAGCTCCTTGACTTACACTGTGTCAGCCAACACTGTGCTCAAAAAGTTGCCCTGCATAATTATTTGTAGGCGCGGGCAGGTACCATATTTTCTTAAATCATCAAGTCTTTAAGGAGTTTATATCCCTTTTTCTAAAATCTATTTAGGGTTTTGGTATCAGAATACAGATGCATTTTAACTGTATTTTATCATTTCTCTGTGCTTGTGATAAAAGGACTCTTAATTAGTTGTCCAATGGACATGCAACATTCAGAAGTGAAAATTATTTCTTAATTAATTAATTTTATTTTATGTACATTGGAGTTTTGACTGCATATATGTCTGTGTGAAGGTGTCAGATCTCCTGGAACTGAGGTAACAGACGTTGCAGTATTCCCTGTGGGTGCTGGGAACTGAACCTGTGCCCTCTGAAAGAGCAGCCAGTGCTCTTAAATGTTGAGCCATCTCTCTGACATGAAAAGAATTTAAAAGGCAAGATAAGACACTGAGAAGTGATAGTGAAAACATAGTACATATACACAATAGAATTCTCTTCAGTTCTAGAGAAAAATGAAATCATGATATTAGCACATAAATGAAAGAAGTAAACAGTAAGTGGGGTCACCTAGACCTCAAACACAAATGACACATGCTCTCTCACTTGTGAATTCTAGCTCCAAGTCTTTAGATTTAAGTCTATAACCTAAAGTAACCACAAATCCAGGGAAGCAAAGAGTGACCATATAGAAAAGTGGGAGAAAGTGATACAGTGGGGGCTAGTAAGACACAAGTGCTACGAAGGGTGGATGGGAAAAACAGGGTGTAGAATATACCTTGGGAGGAAAGATAATACAGAAGGAAAGGGAGGCAGGAGAGACAAATGACAGTAAGAATGTTTGAAAAATCCATAGAAGGACATATTATTTTTTAAGTTTATGAAATTATGTGTGTGTGTGTTTTAATTATTCTGAGCATTTCTTCTTTGTATCATAGCATTAAACATAAAACTATCAGCTGGACATTATGACAGACACCTTTAATCCCAGCACTTGGAAGGAGAGAAAGTTGGATTTCTAAATTCGAGGGCACCCTGATCTATATTGTGAGTTCCAAGAAAGCCAGGTTGACATAGTGAGACCATTAAAAAAAAACCTGAAATACACACACACACACACACACACACACACAAACCACAAATAAAATAAGACTATCTTTTGTGAAGAGTGTAAAAAACAAATCCAAGGAAAGACAAAAGCCCAGGAGACAAGTGGAGCTTTGCAACAGAAATGGGTGAAGACTGCAGAACTGTGGCCCTGCCTTTCAAGGGAGCATCCATATAGTCTTTGGTGCTTTGCAAAGGGCGCACAGAGACCCCCCAGGCAGAGCTTGTAGCAGCTTTGCCCAAGTCTATGTCTCTTTAAGGTTTTTCTGAAATGCCTGCCAATACTTAGTGTTCAATTTGATATAGGCATCTGACAACAGTTCTCTGTGCCTGCATATGAAGGCCCTGTGAGTTACAGAAGTCAGAGGTGTGCCATTCCCATGAAAGCTTACCTTTTTCACTCCCACCCACGCTGCTCTGCCCTTTTTATAAACTCATGTTATATGTGCCTTGGCATTTGTTTTGTAATTATTAAAAAATAATATTGTTAATGACTGCAGTTTATTGGTTTTTTTTTAAACTAGGTTTCATGGGATACAGTGCTTGTTCTCTGTGTGATCCAACACAGTATGAACTTGCTTTCACTTATTTTTAACAACGACTTCATGAGGTTAAGCAACTTTTGAGGTTAAGAATTTTATAGATGAAGCAACAGAAGTTCATGAATAATTTGCCCAAGATTACCCATTTTATTTATTCATTAACAAGCATTTGTATAGCAACTATATTTCAGGCTCTTGATTTAAATGTGTGGAATATATATCAACTTACATGTATATGTAAAATTTGATCCTCAGCAAGTTTGTGGAGGTAGGCATTATGTTCTTCATTTTTGGTCCAATATCCATGAAGACTCCACATGGAAGAAATAATAAATAACTTGTCGAAAGTCATACATATACTTAGTAACCTGTTGAAGGCCACTCATGTAGTTTGCAAGCCACACCAGATCCCTCAATACCATACCAAACCACTTCTGTTTACTTAGTCCTGTCTATTCCTAAAGTATGCAAGAACTACATCTATGCCTTACATAAGAGATAACTATGGTATCCAAAGTATACTGGACATGTATAGAAATTACATTGATATGTAACACATGCCTAATATATGTGTATTAATAATAGTTAGGGCCTGCAAACCCATACTTATTATTCTCTATTCATGAAATTTAAGTTATAGTCCCAACCTAAATGCTCATCAATAATAAATTGATAAGAAAAAGAGAAAGAGGGAGAAGGGAAAGGGAGGTGAGAAGAATAGAATCTTTTGAGTTAAAAGAGCAAAGTGATATTGCTTGCAGGAAAATTGATGGAGCTGGACAACTTTGTTCAGTAAAACATGGTACATGAAAAAATCTACTACTTTATGTTCTGCTTACATGGAAGTTAATGTGGAAGAAATGGACACAAAAAAAATATCAGGGATGCAGAAGAAGAAAGAGAACTGGAGAAGGAAACAGAAAGGGTAATAAAAAAGAATATGACTAAAAGTATGTTAAATGAATGTGAGGAATCATTACAACAAATCTCATTATTTGTACATTTAACATGTACTAATAAAAGAGAAAAGAGAAAATTAGATTCATGGCATAAAATATTTCAGAAATTTAACCAATTTATAATTTGCTAATTTGAATTTCAATATAGGAAACTGATGGTTCTTTTGTTGAATATGGTCCTCACTATAGTCAATATACATATATGCTAAACTCTATATACATCTACATCCTCAGGTTTCTGGAGTGGGCTGAGACCAAGGATGCTCCTGTAATCTACATTGTAAACATTAAATCAGTGGTTCTCAGTTGAAGTTAAAGGACCTTCTCTTACAAGGTAATCCTAAGACTATCAGAAAACAGAGGTCATGTCAAAACAGTAACAAAATTACAGTTATGAAATAGCAACAAAAATAATCTTATGGCTGAGGTAACCACAACCTTTGGAGCTGTAGCAAAAGGTCACTGCATTAGAAAGGTTGAGAATCACTGGTGTAAGTGTAGGAACATCTGCAGGTCGTGAGAAATCTAAACCATAAAACGAGCAATGATATCCAAAGGAAGACAAAATAGTCATGTTTCATTATCACACATCATTTCAAAACTAAATGCATCTTTCCAAATAACTCAAACACCACGTTCTTTTTCAGAGTAAATCCTTCTGGGAATCACAATACCATGCCTGCTCGTATATGATACGAGCATGTAATTTGCTGGTTCCTGAGAAGTTGGCATCATGGCCAGAATATCATTTTTTTTTAAATCTTATTCTTCTCTCATACAATATATTCCAACTGCAGACTCCTCTCCCTCCCCTTCTCCCCATCCTCCCCCACTTCCCATCATTTTTATATTTACCATAATAGAGTAAAGCTAATGAGATATATGTACCATGACTTGTCTCCTTTTTAACTCTAAACCGTTTCAATGTCTTTGTTTTCCTAATTCATGTGCCCCAAGAGAATTATTGTTTTGAAATTTGATCCTTTAATATCCTTTGTGCTAAAGACAGACTTAAGCACACAAAATTGTCTGTTAAGTATAAATAAGTAGGGTTTGAGTAAGACTCTAATACTTCTAATAGGACTGAGGACAACCTAATACTCCACAAATCATGTTATCTGAATAAAGTTTCTTATTGGGGAAGGGTTGAGTCACTTTCTCAAGCAAGTAGGGCACTTCCCTTGTCCAGGCTGGATGGCACTGATGGCATCAGTAGATGGTACATGCTGGGCACTCTTTTTTTTCTTTTTAAAGATTTATTTATTTATTATGTATACAATGTTCTGGCTGCATGCCAGAAGAGGGCACCAGATCTCATTATAGATGGTTATGAGCCACCATGTGGTGGCTGGGAATTGAACTCAGGACCTCTGGATGAACGATGTTCTTAACCACTGACCCATCTCTCCAGCCTGGCACTCCTTTTTTTTATTTCTCTCTTTTTCAATCCATTAATCTGAATTTGATTGAATGGGGGCTTGCTAGGATGGAGGTGGGCAAGTGGCATTGGTAATAAATAGTGCACATTCAATTTAGCTATACTTTGGATATAATTCATATCTCAGTGAATACACTAGAACATCAACTCAACTTGTTTTTGCATGGCTAACTCCAGGCAGGACCCAGAAGTAGGCATTTAGAAATTCATTCTCATATTCTATTATTTTCCTAGTGTGTCAATGATTTCGTAACCTTTAAGAATGGTAAGGCAATGAGGATCAATCAATTGTTTTCTGTTACCTTACATCTTCCTGTCACATAGCACTCTAATTGTTAGATGCTCCTAAAAAGAAAGAGATGAAACCCTGTCCTGTAAAATGAAAGATAAATATAAACTATTCATTATCGGGTATTTTCTGTTTAATGTTCAGCTCTTCAATTTTACACTATGGTGAACAGTCTCCATGTTTGCTTGTTGTTTTATTTCAATCAGGAGCTATTCTCTGTGTAGGGAACATAGGTCTAGGAACTGTGAACTGTGGACTTGGTATTAGCCTCGCTAATGATCTGTAGCTTGCCCAGGGAATAATTAAACAGATATTGGACTTCCTAGACACTATTCTGAACATGCTTTTGTTAGTAAACAAGAGATAAATTTTCATTTTTTGTGGTTTGACTAATTTCCATAAATATAAAACATCAGTAACTTTTAGAGTATGTTAAAAGTACTATGAATAAGAAATAGGGAAGGGGAATTCTGGGGAAATAATGAGCAGTCGTGAAGGTCTGTGCAAGTTTTGTGGTACCAAGAGCTCGTTCTGCTAATCTCATGGTGAACTGCAACTGATGTTTTCTTGTGTATGAGCGGTCTTCTCACAGCTAACTTCTGTATCTTATACACTTAGCACAGCATTTACCTCGTATCTGGGGCTCAGAAAAACTTGATGATTTATTACATGTTCATTCTGTGTAATGAATGCCATTATTAAAAACAGTATTTCAGATTATAATTGGCTTTGG
Organism: Rhabdomys pumilio; assembly: GCA_030674055.1. Classification (NCBI taxonomy): domain Eukaryota; kingdom Metazoa; phylum Chordata; class Mammalia; order Rodentia; family Muridae; genus Rhabdomys; species Rhabdomys pumilio. The sequence continues at coordinate 63,816,407 of JANHMN010000004.1, forward strand.
AAATGACCCATTCAATGAACTTTAATATTTTTTTTTAAATGTTTACCTTTTTTCAGTTAGCTAAAGCAGTTGAGGAATAACATTTAATCCCTTGTTAGGAAACAAATTTAAAGAGGTCAGATATTTCCATGTAGTCACAGATAGTCATTAGGTGGGATTCTGCTCTACTTTCATGTTTGTTGCTGAGATAAAATACCCCAACAACAACAACAACAACAACAACAACAACAACAACAACAACAAACCAGCTTAGGAGAGAAAGCAATTTATTTTAGCTAACAGTTTCAGATTAGAGTTCACTATGGAGAAGTCAAACAGAAATGCCAAGCAGCAAGTCACATCACATCCACAGCAGAACAAAGAGAAATGAATATATACACACTTATTTGGTTGCGTGCTTATGCTCAGCTTTATATTTTACTTTTATACAGTTTAACACCTGGTGTCTAGGGAATGGTGCAGCCCACAGTGGACTGGATCTTCTTACACCAACTAATTTAATTAAGTAAATCTTGCCCCAGAGACAGGTTCATATACCAATCCAATGTAGAAAATTCCTCAATAAGACTCTTTTTCCAGGTGATTCTAAGTAATGTCAAATTGAAATTTAAAGCTAAACAGTAGAGGTATTTAGCTCATTGCATTGAGAGCAAAAGAGATTTAGTAACTGATAATGGGATTCTAAAAGTCTGTGAAGGGGGTGGGGGTAAGAATTCAGAATTCACAAGGCCAAACCCTTATCACAAAGTGATAACCTTTGTTTCTTGGAAGCCTGTTGCTAAGTAACCCCTAAAGGATATCACAGGGCTCCAAGTCAGCTGTATACAGGACTTCATACACCACTCCCCTCCCCATTGTGACTTAGGAGAAAACCAGTGTATTACATGGTTTGTTATAACAAGCTTCAGAAGTAGTCCTCTAGATATGCATCACCATGTCCCTCCAATGTTGCTGGTATTTGCATAATGGAGTCATTGCTGATTCCATTTCCTTTGGAATTAGCAAAACCCAGAAATGACTTTAGGCTGCAACTAGAGTTCTGTCTGAGAGTGAGCAGGACAAACTCTATGGCATTACTGCTCAGTTGAGACAATAAATACAATCTAATTACCAAGCAAACATGGAAATTAGAAAAGGGCAAAGTACTCTGGATTTTGTAAATTTTTAGTTTTACAATAATGGTGGTGGTGATAAAAGCTAGCATTTATTGAGTATTTACTAAGTTAGCTCTCTCCTAAGAGCTCTACATATTTAATTTGCTAGTCCTGAAAACAGTTTTACAAAGCAAAACTCTTATATCTTCCAGCTTACAAATGAGTGTGGCTGACACATGGTAAATATAAGGAATGTGTTCTGGTTGTACGGAAAGTGGTGGAGCCATGGGGCAAATATTTCTGAAGTACTTTTCTTTTTTGACAGTTACATTCATGTCATCTTCCATTCTTGGTGACTCCCTTCTTCCTAATTAGCCTACCTTCTGTTCCCATGAGGTGTGTGGTGTATGGTGGTGTGAGAGAGAGAGAGAGAGAGAGAGAGAGAGAGAGAGAGAGAGAGAGAGAGAGAGAGTGTGTGTGTGTGTGTGTGTGTGTATGCACACGTGCACATGTGATATGCATGCTTGTATCACATATGCAGTCACACTACCTCTTTATTTGTGATTGTAACCAGCATAGCTTACCGAGAAGACAGTGTTTCATAGTATCTCTGTCCACTCTGCAGCTCTTTCTGGCCCCCTCTTTGATGATGTTTGACCTTGGAGAGTAGCCAACGTAAAGGTCTTATTTAGGGCTGAGCAAGTCCTTGACTATTGGACCATTTGTGAGTCTCCATTAAACATCACCTTTTGCTACGGTTGGCTTCTCTGACTCCCACTTAGAGTATCGGGTGATCTATGAGTACCAACACATATGTTTAGGAGGTAATTAGACAAAGAGCTACTTAGTAAAACATCAGTAGTACAATTTTTCTTCTTTAATCTTAAACCCATAGGTTACTATCTGGTTAAATCCCAAAGCATTGCTCCCAAAGCTTCAACTTGATGACTTCTCAGATAGGCAGCTCATTAAACCATAGTCATTTTCTTCCTTTGGGGAACTGCTGTTATGATCTATTTCCCCGCTTGCTTTTTAAAGTTCTGTGTTCAAACTATACACACTATTAGACACTCCTCTAATGGTATCATTTTTAAGAATAGCTTTCAGTTTATACTTGGTGGTACCACCCCATCTTCTTCTGTCCCTATCAATCCTTCTGATTTTTTTCCCATAAGTCAAAAGTCAACACTGTCAATTCAAAACATGCACATTTATTTTGGACATTTTTCTATAATTACTGACTTATCCCCCAAATCCTAGAACCTGTCAGTTGCTACCCTCATGCTAGGGACATTCTGATCCAGACCATTGTAAAACAGTCTGACTTTTGCATTATATCTGAGAACTAATATAAAATGTCAATTTATGCTTCACTTAGTTCTAAATTTTCTCCAGCTATGGCTTTTAAACATTTAACTGCAGCTTATAATTGAAAAAAATTAAACACATTTTATGTTGTTTGGTTTATCAATTATTCTTTTTAAAAAAATGAACTCTAAATGTTTTGTATGGTTCCCTTTTGTTAAACTTGCCAACCTTTGTTTCTTCCTTTCTTCCTTTCTTCCATTCTTTCTTTCTTTCTTTCTTTCTTTCTTTCTTTCTTTCTTTCTTTCTTTCTGGTATTTTTTGTTTAGTTTTTGTTTTTATTTTTTATTTTTTTGTCAAATGGTTAGTAATTCCAAACCCTTCTTAAAAAGGAAACACTCAACAATTACTTCTGTTTTCTTCTGTAAAGAATTATACTATGTTAGTCTAATACTCCATTGACAAACTTAGTGATAATTTTCACCAACCAAGTAAAAATTCAGACTCTAATATTAAAGTGCATCTTCTTTTTTTTTGTTGCAAAATCTAAATTACCACTACCCACATGGTGATCCATAATCATTTGTAACTCCAGTTCCAGGGCATCTAACACTCTCTTCTAACATCTGACCAACAGGCACACATGTGGTACATGTACATACATGCAGGGAAACCCATGACACACCTGAAGTAAAAGAAGTAAATAATTTAAAAGAATGTTTTAAATTAAGACTCCCATGCCTGTAGGTCTAAATTCCAGAATTTTAGCTGTATAGTAGAAGTTTTCATTGTAATAAGTATCCCAGAAAGCAAGCAGTTGGCAGGCTTTAGTTTGAAAGTTCAGATTGTGTCACACTTTGTATATTAATATATGTAATATATTTTAAGTGCTCTCATGCAAGACCTTGAAACAAAAACCTAAGAAAGATCAGGTGCTAATGCTTTTAAAACTGATTAGCTTTGGATTCATTGTCTTTGACACCTGGGAGTCTAAAGAAAAAATGGCAACAACAGTATGCCAAAGCTACAAGTTTCTCAGTGTTCCAAGGAGCACACATGATATATGTCTTCTCTCTCCTATTCTGCACATGTGTAATGTCACTACTAGTTGTCCTGTCGTCTAACACAACGAAAGAGATATAAATGCAAAGAGGGAGGCTGAAAAGCTTATGTATTATCTCCATGTTCATAATTTTCCATTTCCTCTCACAGACATTTCACATGATAAGAAGCTTTATGAAAGAGATTTACTGTATCCATGAATAGTTCAAGTGTATAAACGAGACTCAAATTTATTGCATATCTTTCCAGATTTAAATGGGTTGAAAAATGGGTCAGTCATAAATACTGTTATATATTTTACTATTACTTGGTTTTAGAGGTTATGGTTAAGTAACTACTGCTTTACCTAACTCAGTAAAACTCTGGATTAAACTAAAATGAAAAGCCCTCTCTGGCAAATTGGAGCCAAGAATGCACAGACTCTTGGGATGCTAAATTTACTCAGGTGTTATCCATTTATTTAATACTGTTGAGCACAACAAAATGCACATGTGAGAGTTCTGGTTTAACTGAAAAGCATTCAGCATAACTTAACTAGACCCTCCTGTACCATGCTAGCAGCAAGTGGGGCTAAGTAAAACAAGAAAAATCTAATTATAAAAAAGTGCAAGTGCAAGCAATGCCTTCAAGCCAATATTTGCTCTTTCTTTTCAGTATGTAACAAGTATATATTTTATAATTTATAAAACATACACATGTGCAAACATATGTAATACAGGCATGTATGTAGGCACATACACACATGTGTAAACATGCACATGTATACACACACACACACACACACACACACACACACACACACACACGAGTCCCCAAGAGGACCTCCTAACAAATTATAAATAACTTGATTTACAAATTCTTCTTAGTATATATAATTTCATTCATGTGGGTTTTGGCTCTCATTCAGAATTTTTTACACTCAGCCTAAGATAGATAAATAAGATTTCACCTTAGAAATCACCTTCTATTCATCACTAGATATCTAACTGAACACCAGGTCAAACCGTAAACTCTCAAATTGAGAGAAGTCTGTGACAATACCAAGTCATCACACATAATGGAAAAGAAACTTATCCTATTAAACTAATGACATATGCCAGCAAATTCTCATGACTGAGTAAATCGAATACTCTGCTCCTCAGTCCTGTAGACTCATAACTTTGTAGTAGCTTGAGTAAACACAGGAGCATAGACTCAGGAACAATCTTTTCATCAGCTTATCTAGCAAACAACTCCTTTTTTTCAAGCTAAAGAACAAGAGAAGGATGGAGCATTTGCAGAGTGGAATTTTACTTTGAGATTTTCTTCTTTATTTCCTTACAGGGTTATTTATTCATTTTATTTTTTATTGATTTATTTACTTATTTATTTACTTTTACCAAAAGTGAGCTTTAAGAGATTCAAAGGTAATCAAACATTTCAAGTTTCCTCATGTCAGAACAAAGCATCCAGTCTGTGACTACAGAGGATAAGGGGACAGTACTGAGCCTTGATAATCGCCAGGGCTTTCTATTATCACTCTGAGCGTGACATTCTGTCCATCAGGAACATTCTCTTCTATAAAACATAAAGGTTGTGTTAAGTATATTTGTAAATTGCAGCTGGGAGAGTCTAACCTCTAGCCTTGCAACTGACCATTCCAAACTTGACTGTTCAGAACTATTTACAAGCATTTTACTGCTTTAACACAGAGTGCCCAGGCTTAGCAGTTGTAAATTTTGACGACATTTATTCCATTCAGTTATATATATTTTTTATATTAGAATCAAAGTCACCCCCTAAGTTCACATGTAAGAAATGAATTTAAAATTGTAAGTTATAAAGGACTCTTTCTATAACCATTTCCAATATAAACATAGGTAGAAGAAAAGAAAAGTTAATTGGTAAATTGCTAAAACTGCTTCTATTTTGTCAGTTTGTCTCTTAGGAATACTTTGAATGAATCATGACCAATTGTAATTTGCTATTTAAGTAAAGCTTCAGTTTGACACATGAAACATGCTTCCAAACCTCTGAAATTATTTTTATATATTAAGAAAAATATAAGGAGAGTCTTTAATAGATCATGTTGATATAATCAAATTGTGTAGAGCCATTCCTATGTCCACAGCTGATGAGGTCATAGTGGAAAAGCTACTATTGTTTTGCTAAACAGACATGGCTTACCATTGAGTAGCTTTCTAAATGTTTATATCTATGCCCATATAATAATGCTTCCTTTTGAAATATGCTTTTGTTACTGCATAGACCCATAACAGGTAAAAGTTCTGAAAACAAATGTCTATTGAATGACATCTCTAAATGTGGCATCTCTGATCCCCCTTCTAAGCTCAGAGAAAAGGGTTAAAAAGAATGTAAGAACTGGGAGAAGGGCTATGATGTGCTAGGCACAAAATCATGAAGTCAGTGCAGCTGTGACTATGTACCCAATTGGAACCATTAATGCAGTGTCATGGAGCAGGAGAGGCTTATGAGTCTCCACCTCTCCTTGAGGACCTCTAAGCAAGTAACAGTTGCTGGGGGAGGGGTGTCGTTTCCTCCGTGTTATAGACACTTGTATGTTGTTCATGCTCCAGGAAGGACTGATGGAAGAGGAAGGGAGGGAGGAAAGAAGGAGGGGAGAGATACATGAAAGTAGAAGACTGTGAGATGAACTAGTTGGAAGTAGAAGGGCATCAGCAGGAATGGGAGAGGGGGTAAGAAAAGGCAATGGGGTAAATACGATCAAACTATATATTGAAAATGTTACAATAAAATACATTACTATTTATAGCTAATACATGTTAAGAAAAATAATGCATTTCATAAATGCATTAAACTTATGTCCAGATACTGTTAATACAACTTCTACTCTGTGACTTGTCTCTGCCATTAGATAAGAAAAAAATAGAGATCTGACAAGTGAAAAAGAAAGAATAAAATATCACAATTTTCAGATTATAAGAGTGTGCTTGTTTCTGAAGGGTGCCAGAAAGTAACTGGAAAGCTACTCAAACAGTAAGAAAATCTACCAATTTTGAGGACTACGAAATACAGGGAAAGAAATTATAGCTTTCACAAATAGATTCAAATATATAAATTTATGACTCTATTTTTTGAATTTTTAATTATCGTGTGACTGTATGTTTGTTCATGGTGTTTGTTTGGGTATGAGTGCTCACAGCCACGAGAGCTGAGGGTGTGGTCAGAGTGCAACTTTGCAGAGTCAGGTTTTTCCTTCTACATTTGTGTCTTTCTGGGGTTTGAGTAGACTTGGGTTGTCTGGCTTACACGGAAAGCACCTTTATTCTCTGACTCCTCTCACCCAGCCAATGATTCATGTGTTGAACTTCTCAGCATATATAAATATGCAAGAATTTATAGATGAATTCCAGACTTATATAAAGGCAAGAACCGTATAAGAAAAACACAACTCACATTTAGAAACAGGAAGACTCGGTATCAAAAAGGGTGTCGAGTCACCTTAAGGAGACTCGTAAATTTAGACAAGCCCAGTTAAAAACACAATCTTCTTGAATTTTTTGTGGGACAAGCATTACTACGTCATTCATGCTGGTACCTACTAACTGGGTTTATGTGATGTTCAAGCATCAGCCTCCCGAGGAGAGCTGGGAATGCAATGGTAGAACACTACATGACTTCACTATTATATGTTAACTGTTAAATCTTATTCTGACAAAAATTTGCCTTTTAAAATGTTTTTTTTTCTCCTTTTTTAAAATTTGGAAACAGGGTGTCATGGAACTCAGACTGGCCTCAAACTCCTAATATACTCAAAGATGACTCCTGATAGTCTAGTTCAAGAGAAATAACTGAAAGATGATGATAAACAATGAGAAAATTTAGCTCCTACCTTCTAAGATCTTCAATTACTTGCAAACATTACTACATCTGTTTTGTGAGGTGCATGATAGACTCAGACTTTTGTGCATTCTAGGTAAGCATTCTGTCCATGGACGTTGATCTCAGGTCTGAAAACAGTGTCTACGGAGCCGAAGAGTGGCTCTATAATAGAGCATTCACAAGGCACTTGGTTCTATGCCAAATATATCAAAATAATAAGATCCTCTTGCTAAAGATACCGTATAACTAAATCATGGAACATGTGAAGTCAAGCTGGTATGGATCTGGAAGCTTCATCTACACTGGCTAGCTTTAATAATGCTGGAAGGAAAAGAGTAATCATTAGTCATACACAGCTATGAATCCCAAGAGCTGTAGTAATCACTGGCCTGGCAATACATGAACACTAATGCAATAATAACATGAACATCATGGGAATAACCAACCACTAAGATTAGCTTTAATCTTTACTCCACAATGAGAAACCCAGTACCTAGCACTATTACTAGGCTAAGAACATAGGCTATAGAAACAGTTATATGTTCTAGGAGATAACCTACTACTATTATTCTTCAAAATTAACATAGCAGCAAACTGATTCATAATGCCACATTATATCATAGATCAAAGCATCTTTCAGGCTTCATATGAGAAGTTTCTGTTTGCTGTAGATGATGATTAACACAGTGACCCACAACCAGCCAAGGTATAGAGAATAAGACACTGCAGAGTGCTCAGTCCAAAAGTCAACCTCTCTCCTGTTTAGTTAGTTTCTTTTGGCGCAATGAAATACCATGACCAAACAGCAAGTTTTGAGAAAAGGATTTATTTTGCTTATACTTCCACATCACTGTTCATTATCCAAGGAAGTCAGGACAGAAACTCAAATAGAGCAGAACCTTAGAGGCAGGAGCTGATGCAGAGGCCATGGAGGAATGCTGCTTACTGGCTTGCTCCTTGAGGCTTGCTCAGCATGCTTTCTTATATAACCCAGGGCCACCAGTCAAGGGATGGCACCTCCACAATGGCCTGGCTCTTCCCTCATCAACCACTAATTAAGAAAATGACATACAGGCTTTCCTACAGCCCAAACTTACTGAGGCATTTTCTAAATTGAGATTCCCTCCTATCACATGATTTTAGCTTGTGTCAAACTGAAATAAAATTATCCAGCATAACTCCCAAGACTCAGGATTCATTGCAGAAGATGGGACAGAGAGAGTATAAGAACTGAGGCAATAGATGACTACAGAGAATTAGTGTCCTCTGGCAGCAGAGAAATTTCGCATATGAACTCACAGCTATTGAAACGGCATATAAAAATCGTGTGCAAGCCCAAGCTGGACAAAATCTCAGGATGGAGAGAACTAGGAACAAAATCCTACCCTAGTTATGTACTTATCAGTAACTGTTAACTACTGGAAAGTAGAGACAGTTTTTTTGTTCTGATTTATTTGTTTTTGTTTTGTTTTGTTTTCTTAAGTGTAAGCCCTGGTGAGTTACTCACTGACCAGCAGAAGACCACATACCCAGTAATATTTGGGCTACACAAATTGATCTTGAAGGATTTATGAAACAAAAGACACCACAGTTTGATGGGTGAGGAAGGGGGCAGATTTGAAAAGAACTGGGACTTAGTATGATGAAAACATGTTATATCAAACTCCCAAGGAAATAATACAATGAAGTTATTTAACTAATACGTGAACGAATAAATACTATATGTGATTGTGATAATATTTACAATTAATAGGGAAATGGTTACCCAATAAATGAAGTTGGTATCAACTCGATAAATGTCATTGCTCGTACTATGCATCAAAACAAAATATCTAACTGGGCAATGTTATATGTGATTCAGGGACAAAAGTTAGGAGCTTTTATATGTATGACTCAAACGAATAAATGAAAGACACATAGAATGTCTAAGCATACGAGAAAGCTAAATCTTCTCATTGAACCAGCAAGTATAATGAAGGAATCTGAGGTAAGAATCAGTAAAAACTTCTTCAGTCACATCTGTTCCCAGACACCTTCCCCTCCTCCAAAGGAAATTTTTTTTACTATTTACTTACTTGCTCCGCCAAGGCTTTCTTTTATGCAAATACTTAGATTGAGTTATGTTTACCCATCTATTTTGTGTATATATATATATACATATATATATATGTATATTTAATATACATATTTTATAATTTGATCTGTTTTCCATAATGTTCCTCAGAAATCTTCCGGAATCAGTCCATAGTTGTACTTATGTTTGTAAATATTCAATGTTATGTTGAATGGGCATGTTGTTATTAACTTTAGTAAGCATTTTCTCAACTGATTATCCTGCTTTGAAAAAAATTTTCTCAATAAAATATAAGAAATACAACTGCTAATTCATTGAAAGCAATGTCTCAGCTCAGCTCTTTGGAGTAATGCTCTTATTCAGGGGGTGGAGGTGCTTCTCAAAAAGTGATGTAAAAAATCTGAAAGAAGGAAACATCCTGAAAGCATATCATAATTAAGCTACTAAAGGCATTGTTGATAATACGCAATACTTTTCCCTCCCTAAAATATCCTGCAAGTAAATCCACTGTGGTATGACAGGCAGTGTTAGCAGACTATCTCATATACAGTGAATATTAAATTATAATCATTATAATGATCAAATTACAGTAATTAGAACATAGAAGAGAGAATTTATCTATGCCAATTCTACAAACTGAAATAGTTCAGGCAATAGTTATCTTATCAGTCACCACTCCTGCTCCCCAATAATGACAACTCTTTAGTATTTCAATTTCAGTTTCACCGTGCAGAACTTATTAAATGTTATTTTTATGTTTAAATGATGGTAGCAGAAATAGGATTGCGACAGTGTTCTAAGGGATTCACTGACTCATTCTGGCTCATCCACATACTCATTATCTCAATTCTGCTCTACCAGAAGAGTTAATCTGATAACCCATCTGAGGTTAAAAATCGATATTTCACATTTAAATGTTCCAATTTTCATCCAGTGATTCTCTTAGACACTCAATAATCTTCCAGTTTACATATGTATAAGTGATTGTGTGTGTATATGTACTTCACATATGTAGTTTGGGCTCCAAATTCTGGCAATCACAAGATAATTACTCATCTAAGGAAGGAGAGAGGGAAGGAAGGAGGGAGGGAGAGAGAGAGAGAGAGAGAGAGAGAGAGAGAGAGAGAGAGAGAGAGAGA
>JANHMN010000004.1:63826933-63885544 GCA_030674055.1 Rhabdomys pumilio
AGAGAGAGAGAGAGAGAGAGAGAGAGAGAGAGAGAGAGAGAGAGAGAATGGAGCTTCTTTCTGCAAAGTACTTGAGAAATAGATATACTATTTGGTACTTTGCCTCACATATCCTAGCCATCCAGTCACGTCAGCATGTTATTGTAGAGTGTCTCACACAGCTGTGCATGATTTCTGGCAGGACTTGCTCATTCTTTGATTTGCTGTCTTGGTGGGTCAGCCATAACCATTCTTCATCCTTTAAAGCATGAGACCGGGCAGACTGCTTTCAACTTTCAATTTACCTATATGAATACTGTTTTGAGCATTTCTGGCTCCTCAGATGTTGGTAAGTCAAATTAGTAAGGGCTGTCTCATATCTGTGCTTCTACTAAGCAACAGTCGCATATGGACAGTGGCTTACCAGTACATTTAGGGCTCTCAAGGAGAAATTTTACTGGTTCTCCATAGTAAGAACTTAGGTATCTATCCTTAAGGGTTAGGATTCAACTGCAAAGAGGAATTGGAAAAATTATAAGAGCCCAAATGGTGGATGACTTAAAACAGTATTTTACAGACACAATACGATATATATTAAGTACACATATATGTACTTAACATCAGTTGTTACAACATGCACAAGATCCACACAAGCTCAAACCATTAAGATAGATATGAAGTTTCCCCTCTATCTGAGGAGCTATTGACATTTGTTTGCTGATAGAAGAGGGATAAGTCAAATTAAGTCAGTTGTGTGATACCTGGTGTATACCCAAGAGCAGGCCTCTCACCCAGAGAAGTCAGACAATGAAAACTGGATTGAATAAATTTCTAAAAAGAAATGCAGAGAGAAGGAAGGAGGGAAGGAATGAGAGAGGGAGGGTGGGAGGAGAAACTTGTATGGATAATGAAGTAGGAAAAAAAGATTTCAGAAGAGTTCTCTCAGAGAGGAATGAATTTCTTTGAAATTCATTGTTTGAAATGTTCAAACAATTATTTTAAAATATTTTTAAAAACCTGTTTGGAGAGAATTTGATTAATGCTATAATGTCTGCATAAATGTGAGTTATAATATTTTGGAATTGCACAGTTAATGCATCAATGCTAAACCTCTACGTGATGTCTCTGGAAGAAGAAGAAAAGGCTTGAGAGATTAGTACAAAACAGTCGGAGGCATTCAAGGTGGAGACATGGTACTGAGGTCAGGCTGATCACAGCTAAAGTCTTGTTGGTGCCATTTGCTAGCTGTGATCCTAAATCAGTTACTCTATGTCTCCTAATATAGTTCTCTTTTATTAAAAATGAGCATTATGTTAACTTCCTGAGGAAGGTTTATGCGAGGATTCAATAAAGCACAGGCCTGATATATAGTAGATAATTAAAAATCTTTGTTTCTTCTTTTCTTTACAAATTTCTTATGGAAAGAGAAAACCATTGGTCACACTCACTCCCTTCTAGACAATGCTGCTTGCATTAATACACAATTGTAAGTCAACTTGATTAAATTTCTTTCTCCATCCTCATTCACATCTAAATAATTCTGAACAGTGTTACATGCATCTCTAATTATCATAATATAAGATGTGCCTGGAAAAGCACACTCTACAACTCTTTCCAGTTGGACGGTGAGCTTTATCCCTCCCCTCATCATTAGCGTTTTCCACATTTTAAAACAAAAGATTTGTCTTCATTTAGTCATATTTTTCCTCCTCTCACTACATAGATAGTGGAAATCTCAGTTTTCATATGATATAAAACTTTATTTTCTATAAACAAATAAGAATGGTAGGGCTCACCTCATATTTAGATGAGAAAGTGGGAAAACTTGACAGCCAGCAGAGAAATATCTGGTCTTAGAGGCGTGTGCACAGAGAGCTCAACATAGTTTCAAATAGGAATTAAAATGAATTTCTAGCTATAGGAAGCAGTGTGCTTATAGACGATGATGTGTACAATGATTTCAAACTGTATGCAAGGATTGTCTACAGCCAAAACAGAAGAAACACAACAAATCAGCTTGCCCTGGTGCTACAAAGATGGTGCAAGATCAAGGAGTCAATGAAAATTCATGAGCAAGTAAGATATAACCAGAAGGCTCTCAAAAGCTTTGGTCACACAAACCTAGGAGCTACAAGAGCCAACCTAAAATTGGTTGCTTTTGTGTGTGTGTGTGTGTGTGTGTGTGTGTGTGTGTGTGTGTGTGTGTGTGTGTTTTGTTTTTAAATATTGAACTTGTAGTTTGAGCAAAAATCATATCTGCATGTCCTTTAAAAAACCAGTCACAATACATGTGATGGAGGTAGGTATGGTTGGTGTCAGGTTTTTGTTGAGATTCTCTGAGAGCAGATCTCCCTTCTCCCTTCGCTTCCTCCCACCTCTTTCCATTCCTCTTCTTCCTATTACAAGATTGTTTGTTAGAAATTCCATTTAAATTATTGCTTCGGAGAATTTGAAAAGAGTTGAAAAAAACCAGTGCCCCTGGCTGTTATTTGATAGATGCCTCTGGTTGGCTTAACACCAAGTTCACCAAAGTTAAGCAATACTGAGAATCACTGCCATGTTAATTGGGGGAGATGTTACTCTTGTGTGGGTGCTGGAATGCAAACAGTACCTGATGTCTGGAAAATGAAAATAAACAGAGGTAAATGACCAAGCTTATCTTGGCAGGATGTGCAAAACTCAGACTAAATGTCTCGCCAATCTGATAGTGTTCAGAGAAGTCCTACACATTTATTCAATGACCAGGAAGGAAGTGAGGGCTCCACATATTGGAAGGAGTAGAAGAAAGACATAGGAAAAATAGCCCACGCTGCCATAAAAATTTGACACTTCAAGTCATAGGCGCTTGCAGGACACCTAATTGATTAGTCAATGGCCAGAAAGCTCCATAAAATTAAAGCAAACTCTTACTGGGGATACATTGTATTCTGGTTGTAGCCTTGTTCCACTAGCATAAGCAAAAACTGCTCATGGGATTGGTAGGCAAGGTTGCTTTTTCAATGGTTATTAAATATTATTATTATTTTATTAATTGTTATTTCGTTGTATTGTATGTATACATGTTCATTTGTGAGTGCATGTATATACAACTTTTGAGAGCAGATTGCTTCCTTCTATGGACTCCAGGGAGTCAATCAGACTTGGGCAAAAAACACTTACATTGCCCACTCATTACCTGAAAAAGAACATTTAAAAGGCCACCAGTTCAACAAATTTATCTTGAAATTGATAACGTGAAAACTCAGAGGAGGGCATTGACTTCTTCCACCCACTTTACTAGTCAGAGAAGAGCTAGACAGAGAACCCCAAAGCTGTGACACCCAATTTATAGACCAATCACTTGCAAGTATCTTCTACTCATCATACATGAACCAGATTCCCCTTCCTCTCCTTACATCACTGAAACAGAAACTTCAGCACATTGCCCAGTATCCCCTAGTTACTAATCATGGCACACACTTTGTATATGTTCTTATGGTAAGTGAAAATGGACTCAGGTGGAATGTATGCGCATGAGCTGTATTCTGCAATCACCCTACTGGTATGTCCCATCCTGTAGAAGGTGTGCCTGTGGTGGTGGTGGTGGTGGGGTCTCCTAAAGTCATGTGTATTTTTGCTTCAGGATTTCACATTGACAACATATTTTGGCTTCCCTGTTCACCTCTGCTGAGATTAGAATGCTACAATTACAACAAGAAATACTATTCTCATGACTCTTCCTGAAGTCATAATTTTAAAACTAAAGTTAACTTTAGTCCAATTTGTGAAAATCTCCCTTTCTGGGAAATTTTTCTAATAGAGCATGTGTGGTGATATATAAAGTTGATCACTTGCTGGTCACCAATGCTGACGGGAAGGATGCATTTCTGTCATTTGGTCTTTCTGTGTATCTTTCACTTCTATTCTACTTAGAGGACTTGTAGGGTATATCTATCTATCGGGACTCTATAGCCACTTTAAGCCTCCATCCTTTATACCTGAGCTACGTGGAAAGTCGTGCTGCTAGATAAAACTTACTGAGGCTAGCTGACACTAAAGGCACCACTCTCTCCATTCTTACCCATCTCTGGTTAAAATTTCAATTTGGAAAATGTTTCTTTCTCTTATGTTCTCCTATAGCAAATATTTCATTGGGAGATTTTCCACTTCACTCCTCAGAGGTGGCAAACACAGACACCATGCTGCCCTCAGAATCTCTCAGATGATTTTCCTTTCTATGTTGCATTTTCTTCCCTTATGGTGATTTATTTTTCAGATATTTTTGTTCCCTCACACGGCTAAGATTTCGGGCACTCCTGGCTTTGCAGGTCTTCAGGCTATGATGGGATTAACACCAAAATACATCGTGGCAAAGAGGAGAGGATGCAAGTACCGCCATGTTGACTCTCATCTGACTGTAAAACCATCATTTTGTCCACATAAGAGACCAACATTTGTCCTAATTTACACGAGCTCTTTGACCTTGCCTGAATTCCTAGACATGTTTTTAGCACACATATTATGTGGAAATCAAGGCTCATAATAATAATAAACTATGTATGAATGTATATCTCAGCTTATGACAAAGTGCTGATCATAAAATACATTCTATAGGAACTAGATGAAATCCATAATGGGGTGGACAAATTATTCCTACAAAAATCTAGTTGTTTTCAGTTGTCTTAATGTGAAGATGAGAGAGTGAAGGGTTTCCTAAAGTGCAAAGTGTTGGCCTTTTCCAAAAGTCTGGAACCAAGTTAGATTAATGTCTAGGACATTTCTTTCCTGTTTGTCTACTCAAGTCTTGAGATAGGGCTGAAATCACGGCCATACTTAGAACAATTTTATCATAGAACCCTAATTTTGTGGACATTGCATGTGTCCTATTCCTTTCCTCAACTTACAATAATTTTTTAAGCTACAGAATTTGATGAGTCTTTTAAGTGTAATGATTACTGTCTTTTCATTGATGACACCGAAACACAAATTTTTCTGATGACCAATGGCTTCCCCAACAGAAAGCCAGCATTTCCAACTACCAAGTGGCTTTGCCTGAGTTTTTCTCTGGCACTGATCTGTGGAAGTAGGCTAGCTAAATAATGAGTTCACACAGCATCCCCTTCATTGCTGGATTCTAGCGAATCTGCATATAACTAACAAAACTTCATTTACAACACCTACACCTTGCTGTGGATAACATTATGCTTTACTTTCCTAAAGTTGTTCAGTTTATCAATATAGTTCATGGATTCATCACTCGCCTTTCTCAAAAACTTGGAAACTCCATACAAAGAGTAAATTCTGCCTCACAAAAAGTCAGACATTCAGCCAAGAAGCTGAAGTGATTCCCACCCTTGACACTCGCCACACCCTGTCAGCCAACAATAAATCCCCTCCTGACATAAAAGTCCCTCTCCCCGACTTACCCCAGAATAAATCCTCTGTTGGCACCAAGCCAGACTGAACAGATGTGTCTGCCTCCACTTCCTGGGGTGGGGTCAGGCTGGTCCAGCTTTGATCAACCAAAAGGAGGAATTCCCAGTGTCAAGAGCCTTCTGCAGAGAATGCCCCCAGGGCCTACTCCCAGAGGGAAAGGCACCAGAGATGAAAAATGCAGTGAGAAGCGTCCTAACTGGAAGATAGCACAAAAGATCCTTGCCTCCAGAAAGCCTGCACCTTATTCCATCACCTCATTTCTTAGGAAGTTGTGCACTGTTGAATACCTTTCTCTTCATGGCTAGACTCTCCCGCTGAGGAAAGGAAAGTGATCTTGAGTTTAGTGCTCCCAATAGTCATTCTTACCAGAAAACAGGACACGCTAGAGGAGATATTAATCTTAAGAAACTCAAATATTAATGCTTGGGACAAATATTAATTGCTGAACCAATCTGGTCAGAACTTCATCACAACTCCTTCAAAAGCATCATGCTGGCTTACACATGGCACTGCAATTTGCCCTGGCTCTTTCCCTGAATTTCTAGATAAAAATCTCTGAACTTGAGCATATCTGAGGGCTTTTGTTTAGAGATGGGTTTGCAAATCCTGGGATACGTAAAAAGTTAGGGATGTATTGCCTATTAACCTTGGAAGCAATGCCCTTGAAAAAGCAAAGTAAGCATGCTTTTCAAGAAATTCAATCAGTGAATGTCTTGATTCCTTCCCCTATGAAAACCCATCCACCAGTAAACTCTATGATTTAGTCCTCATAGGAACACATAGGACATGTTATTTTGTAGATTTTATTAACCAGAGCTACATATTATAATACATAATCTCAGATCTTAGCATCGAAGCCTCTATCATTTTGCCCTTCCCAGCCTGTGCAAGTTGATGTTGAAGAGGATGAAGAAGACAAGGTAATTGTATGTCAGAAGGAAGTAGTTAATTCATTCCTCACCATTCCCAATAGGTTCTGCAATCTCTTACTAGATTTTCTTATGTGGCCAGCATAAGGAAGACAAGGAGTAGAAAGTACGGCTTTTAAATGGCTAGTGTATGTCCCTCTTTGTCACTTTCTTCTAGTCCTGAGCAGCTGGATAGAGGCTGAAGGAGGATTTAAGTTTCTGGCCCAGCAAAAGCATTACTATAAAAGATAATTACAGATACAGACAGGAGAAAGCAGAGAAGTCTTTATATTGGATTGAACTTGAAGGCAGTAGTATGATCTTGAGCCATACAGATGCAAATGGAATAGATATGTCTTAGCAAATAAATTATACTTTCTACCCAAATGAATCAAGGCTCTTCAAGAAGTTATAGCACCCAGAACTGGAACAGGTAAATACAGGGGCAAGCCTGGAACAAACATTTTTGTGCTAGAGAAAAGAAAAGAATAAATGGGCATATATTAAATGAACATGGGAAACAAATCATAACACAGGAATCATCTGACAGAGGTCTAAATGCTGAAGAATTTGAGATTTAATAAAATGAATGAATATTCAATGCATTAGTCTACACCCAAGTTTAATAGATGAATGGATAAATTTAAAAAAAAAGGTTGCATTTGAGGTAAAACTCCAGTCAATAACAATAAAGGCAAAAAAAGGATGGTAGAGATAAATCGGTCTCTTGTTGAATCACAGAAATGAATGATTCAGACAGGAACCTTCAGCATGGGTCACTGCCACTGCTGGCTGAACATTTGGTCAGAAATGGCAATACAGGCATAATCTCACAGAACCTTCTTAGAATATGTTGATACTGAACAAAAAAAAAAGTTGCATGCCAGCTGGAAAAAGCAGGTAGTCATTGACAATCAAATGCTTACAAGTAAGACCCTCGGCAAGGAAATGAATTGGCCTGGTATACTTTCTTTTTGGATGGATGGAAAGAGAAGAGAATATTCCATATTTTTTTTCAAAGAACACATGATCTATGTCTGACCAAGAAGAAATAGCATATCATCCCAGATTCAGGATCAAAATATAATACATGAGCTGTACCCTTTAAATTGTCAAAGACTTAAAAGAAAAAAAAAAGAAAAAAGAAAAAAACAAAAACAAAACAAACAGGAAGACCTCAAGAGTTTTTGCAGGTTGTAGTGGCCTGAATCAACCAAAAGGAGGAATGGCACCAAAACCCATCCATAGCAGCTAAATGCTTGTATGCTTCTGGGAAGGATCCTTACTCAGGAAAAGCTACTTTGGAGATTCACTATCATTTAAATGTCCTTGAGATGAACAATGTTGCTTTATCAAGTGGACTTCCAGCAAGAGAAAGGTATTGCTGAGGAATGAACTCTAGAATGCTTCAGGGTTATCGGGCATCATAATACAGTCTGTTTCTCAAAGGCTTCAAGGAAAACACTCAACAACAGGTACATATGTGAGTAGCAGTGCATGCATGCAAAGGCTTAATGGGTGAGGAACCCTGGTGAGAAGGAGACAGAAGTTACCCTGTGACGACAATAACAACAAAATCTCTTATTTGAGATTGTCTTAGAAGAAAGAACAACAACAACAAAGTAAAAACAAAATGTCTTACTCAATTAAAAGAAAGTGCCTCTAAGCCTCAGTGAAGATCTTTCATAGATATTTCTCCTAATTCCAACAAAAATTTGAACTGGTTTTAACTATGTTGCAGTTGGACCGTATGTAAGGGCAATTCTCTTTCAAGGGTGGATTCACAGGACTCAAGGGTTTATTTGGGCTATAATAATTAACTTTTATAAAGATCATTTTGGTTAATTGGTAAGACACAGTTTTATTAAGCATATAAAAGTGCTTGCTGAGCACCAGTCCATAATACTATTAATGTTACTCTGTTATGCTTGCAGACAGGCATCTAACATGGCTGTCCTCTGGGAGAATCCACTTGGGCAGCTGACTCACAAATACAGACACGCACTGCCCTACAGTGGGTGGAGCTTGAGGACTCTTAAGAAAGAATAGGAGGAAAGATTGTAGGCCCCAAAGTGGATAGGAACTGCACTGGAAGACCAACAGAGTCAATTAACCTGGACACTTGGGGCTCTCAGAGTCTGAACCACCAATTGAAGAGCATACACAGGCTGGACCTAGGCCTTTCCCGAACACATGTAGCAGATGTGTAGCTTGATCTTCATGTGAGTCCTAAACAACTGGAACAGGGGCTATCCCAAAAGCTGTTTCCTGTTCATGGGATATGTTCTTCTAGCTAGGCTGCCTTGTTTGGCCTCTGTGGGAGAGGAACTGCCTAGCCTCACAGAGACTTAAAGAGCTAGGGTGAGGGATACCCAGGGGGACCCCAGCAGCTCAGAGGAGAATGGGAAGGAGTATGAGAGAGGCATTGTGGGAGGGAGTGACCAGGAAGGGAACAGTAAAGTGAATAAGTAAAAATAAATAAATAAATAAATAAATAAATAAATAAATAAATAAATAAAATTAAATTTTAAAAAATGCTTGCTAAAAGGCCCTGGAGAAGCAGGTGAGGCTAAAGCATCCTAAGCAGTGCCAGCTTTTACCACTCAAGCTTAGGGGGCTGAGGGGAGGCTGAAAGTAGCCATAGGAATCAGAAGTAGAGAGGAAAGACATACAGACATAATATCACAATGGAAAGGATTGTGTACCTGAGCGTTCATTAGATGTGTTCTGTAATGTTAGCTTAGAAGCTTCATAATAATGAGTGGGAGTCAGAACTAGTGGCTCTTAAGATGGTTCTCGTTATTTCTTTGTATCCCGCGATACTGTCTTTGTTGCCCAAGAGATCTTCAAATTCTGTAGAAAGCTTTAGAACACGTTCTGAGAGCCTGAAGGCTAGAAAGGTGTAGCTGTGGAAATGAGATGCCTTCATCCTTCACATTATTTTCCCTTCAAACAGCTGAAGTCTTGCCCACTGACAACAGTCTCACCTTCTGTGCGCGAAACAGCAAACATTTGTACTTAGCCCTTGCATTCTTTAAAAGGTAAAAGTCTTTCCTGATACTTACAAGTCTTCTAGAAATACTTAGACTTGTTTTCATAGGTGACTGCCAAATAGTAGCAATCTAAAAATGGACACCAAGTTTCCTATTAGCATAGGAAGGCCCCAGTGCCCCTGTCTAACCTCAACTTGCTGAGATGCCTCAGTGAAATGCAGAAAGAAGAAACCATGGGCAGTCCGAAAAGGTCATGTTTACTAATCTAGCTAGAAGAAATTTGACAAACTCTTTATCCACTGTTTGAATAATACTACCTTCATAATAAAATCGTTTTGAACTTGGGGAGGGAAAAAGTTAGTCTCCCTAAAGAGTCCAAATTAAAGTTGCTTTTGGCTATTTCCAAGTCCAAAAGCATCAGCCAAGACTGTCTCAATGCAATCTTTTGTAAAAGCAACAAGTTTCCCTTGAGTGAGGCTGTGTGGGTCAGGGTCTTATCTGGTATAAGCAGGAGAGTCTCAGTAGGGGGAAGTTAGAGGTTCCATAAATGACTCTGACAGCAGGGCTTTAAGACAAGCCTAGATTCTGTGGCAAGTGTAAAACGGTAAGGTAATGGTTGGCTAACTTTTACCTTTCTTCTGGGTTCTGAGTGAGAGGGAGCCTTTCTTTTATCAACACTTACTGAATACAAACAAATAATTTTTTTGCTATTAGTATCAAGTCTCTGCTTCATATTTTTCAGTGTGGAGTTTCTGCCTGAATCCCCACGCAAACGAATACTTTGCATAACTTCTGAGGATAATTTGCTAGGATAGAGACTGGTGGGCTGACAGTCAGAAGCACATTTAGAGTCTGGAAAATGGCATCTCCAAAACAATAAGCAGAGTTGATATTTCTGCCTCGCTGCCACCTGAAGAATGTGCTCACATTTGGTCCTTTTGCTCTCAGAGCACATACGGAGTGCATAGAGGTATTTTTGTAAAACAGTCAGCACTTTCCACACTCTGGTCCCTGTTACAGTGTCTTCAGGTCCTTTGTTTCTCCCTCTTTATCATCTCCCGTACATTTACATCATACTGATTAATTCCTCACATTTATATGTTTTAAGCAGGAAATGTTTACATCAGTTTTGTACGTATTTAATCATTAAGTTTGGGATTGTTTTGTCATTACTATTATTTAGAGGAAACCCTAAGATTTTATGTAGCCAAATTATTAATTTTATCATTAATGTTTCTGTATGCTTATAATGGACTGGCTTATAATAGACATCTGAATAAAATTGAACATTTATCAAGTTGGTAAACTCTATTACCAACTTGATAAATGTTCAAATTTATTCAGATATGTCTTTAACTTTAATTTACATTATAGTTTATGAAGTGACAAAACAGCCGTGCTTAAAAATCAGTTCACCCAGTGGGGACACTATCATGGGGAAAACCATCATGCCCCAGGCCTCTTTAAATGCCTGATGGTGTAATACAGGAAACAGAGGGAGTAACAGGCTACTGAGTAGTAGAAGAAACAACACCTTTCTGGCAAAAGTCATCATCTTTATGAATATTATAAGCAACAGCCAAGAGCATCAGGGCATAGACCATCAGGGCATAAACTCTCAGACCATGAAATATCAGGGCCTGGACCATCAGAGCACAGACCATCAGGGCATGGATCATCAGGGCATGGACCACCAGATCATGGAGAATCATGGCACTGTCCATTAGGGCATGGAATATCAGGGCATGGACCATCAGGGGATGGACCATCAGGGCATAGAACATCAACGCATAGACCATCAGTATAATCAGCAGTGGAGATAGCATTTTCAGGTGCAGGAAACATGCAATGGGCATTTGAAGAAGTTGAAATCTTCCAGATGCTCAAAAGTCAGAAACAACAATGGACAGGAGCACAGATTCATCGACAAGACTATCCTTAAAGACTGGTCTTGACTAATTTCTTTGAAAAAAAAAAGAGAGGGTTTGTGTGCCTTGCTGAAGAAAGGACCTGAAATGCACCCTAGCGTAGAATCACAGAACAACATCAAGCAGATAAAAAGAAAGATGCAAACACCAGGAGAAGAGGGGGTTTCAGATTAAGCCAAGGCAAAGCTAGAGCTGTTGATCCACCATATTTAATGAGCAACTTTACCAACCAGAGGCAGGATAATTGTGCTGCTATTTCAGAGCGGCATTTCAGAGTTAAAATTTTGTGAAACCTTAGCCTCTATACCACAGGATGGGGTCATTTTCAAATTTTCTTATGTTGTTTAAGATTTCACTCAAAGTAAGCTTGCTCAAATATATTTAAAGTCACTATTCTAACTTATATAACCTTATGGACCATCATTGATCTAATGAATGCAGCAAATGTAGAAGCAGAAAGAACCCCCTAGAGGTAAAGTCATGGAATCCAGTGTCAGTGGCTTAGAGGGCAGACTATGGAAACACAGGCCACTGTGAACTTGAGGAGGAAAGTGTCTTTCTGAGTGCTCAACACGAGTCTCAGAAACCTGCAAAACTCTACCAACTGTCTAGTCCCCAGAGCATGCAACTCTCAGTCTGTAAAATCTGGGATGTTCATAGCATCAGAGAGGTACCAAGGGTCCATGTGATATTATACACTTGTCACTGAACAACCATCCAGTTACAGAACTGCAATGATTTATTTGCTCAATACAAGGAATGTTCAGCATCTAATACCTTCATAGGAGTCATGCTTAATTAACAGATCATAGATTACTATTATTAATGATTTTATTTTTCTGTTCAGAATTAAAATTTCTCGTGTGAAACATTTGTACTTATCACAACAACAGAGGGAAAACTAAGACAGCAAGGAAGTCAGAGAGCTGAAGCACAGAACACCATACCAGGAAGGGATACCAGCTGATGATAAGGGGTTTTGTGCTGTGGGTTCTGACTTGTGAGTGAGGAGAACAATCCTACATTGTTTATAGTTTTCAGTGCAATTAGTAATATACACTATACCATGACTTGTGCTATATTGTCTAATGTGATTTTTATGGAGCAGTAAGAGAAGACTGTGAGTTAAGGGACCATCCTGTGCTCATAAACTGTTTCTAAGGTCCACCTCATTACCAATAGTTCTGCATATGGGGGGCTGTCCCCATGTCTCTTAACTAAAATATTTTTAAGTATTTAGGAAAAGGGAGCAGTAAGAATTGAATTCAAATGCCTAAAAGAAAAAGGACACAAACATTTTTACCTCCTACAGCTTAAGAACTGCCATTCAGCAGGAAAAATCCAGGGCCTAGAACTTTCACAGATGACAATGCAGATGGAAAAAAGTTTGTTTTCAAGGCTGTAGGCATGTTAGACTTGGGTTTTAGTTTTCCTGAACAACACAGTATTTTTCTGAGCTGTAGAAGATAACATAGTTGACCCTCAGCCACTCCCATTGAACCTAAGAGTCCATCTAAGGGAAAACAGGACACAGCAGAAAACAATGATACCTCTGCAAGCCACACACAGAGCCAACAGGATGGATAAAGCCCTGGTGTTTTTCAGACAGCAAGAAGAACAATGATCGTGGAAATACCATTGTTAACTCTGCCAGTAAACCAAACAGTGCTTCTTTCCTATTCTTGTTAGTTCATTTTCACCCGAGGATAATGGCTGGAAGTGATCCTCTCAGTACATCAGATGCTCTCTGGCCTCTGGGATGGCCACTGAGGTTTTTGTGTCCAATGTCATTATTGTGATCTTAAAAATGTCAAATTTGTTAAATTAACCAGAGCAGGATATATAAATCATATAAACCACAGATTAAATATCCCCATAGATTGTGTGTGTGTGTGTGTGTGTGTGTGTGTGTGTGTGTGTGTGTGTGTAAGGAAGCAAGCAAGAGACAGAAGAGGCAAGAGCGAATAGTTATTTAAATCCAATAAATTCACAAAATGTGAAGGAATTATTACTAGCTCTCAAAAACCATTCGTGTTTGCTCTGAAACATATTAATGTAGTGAGATTTAAGAGCTCTCAGATGGAGATATTTTGCAATTTCCACAATGGCTGTCACAATAGGAGCACCTATGAAAATGAACAGGCAAAAATCAATTTCAATCAATAAAGCAATAACAATGCATTAAGACATTACTCTCTCTAACACACAAGCTCCTTCCTCTGGCCACATTTCCTTTAAATGCTCGTAATCCAGGCATAGGGAGCTTTTGAATTTGTGGCCTTTGTAAAGGAAGGCATTATCATTTAAACTTAACTAATTTAGAAGAACATTAGCTTAAGAGCAAAATATTAAGTACAATCTATTAAATTTAGTATTTCTGCTATTCGTCAATTTAACTGATCATTACAAATAGGGACAATATAAAGGCCATCGCTCAAGCATTTAAAGCCAATGAAAGAAGTGGAGCCGGGATTATATTAAGAAGTCAGTTTTAAAAGTTCCCTTATATCTTCACCCACCCATCCTATCCATTACTTGCGAAAATTAATTACAAATGGCTAAAGTCAATATAATGGCCCATCCTGCATATGAATGTGCTGCTTGTGGGAAATTCCACTTGTGCCTCCAAATACCAGAGAGTATATAACCAATGTCCGTGTTGAATTTAGAGGACCATAATGACAGGGACATTTATTCTTAGTCTCTGGCATGCTTAAGCTATTGATCCAGTTGCACAAACTATTAAATCAGACAGATAGGGCTTTCCTATTAGGAATCTACACCTCTACTGAAAGCTGGCACTTTAAAAAACCCTCCTTTAACTTGTTCTGATACGATAACTACTAACAAGGTATAAGTTTTCTTGTGGCAAGAACTAAATTTAACTCCTCTTCTTTTTAGTCCTAACTGAGCCCTGGGTTATTTGGCCCACGGTATTGTTAACTGTTCAATTGTGAACCAGTGAAAGATGCAACTTCTGCTAAAACTAGTCCCTATGTTTTGGTTTATTCTTACTGGGGCTGGCTCTTCTGCATTTACATTGTCAGTATCACTTGTTTTCAATTAAGTTCTTAGCATGTAGCATGTGTAGCATGTAGCACGTTAAGCCAACATGGAGTCTCTCGGGAACCAGTATTCTTGGTCTAGAACATCTATGATATGAAACCTGTTTTTCTATTTACCTTATTTGATTTTATTTTCTATCTTGGCTCTTGAGTATCCTGTCTATACTTTGTTAAAAGACGCTGCTGACTTACCTGTAAATACTTGTATTTATGGCTTCTGGGATTTTTTTTTTTTATTTTGTTGCTGGAACACTTTGAAATTTATCAGTTTTGGATAGAAACTGTCAATATATGAGACACACTGGTGACTAATAGATAGAAATGTAAGTCTGAATTTCTTTTTGGCTCAATTTCTCATATTAAATGTGTGAGAAGTCATTTTGTGGCACTGGGCACAACCAACTCTATTCCTCACCATGTGAGAAACAAGCCATACTCCTTGGCCAGGGGCAATTTGAGTTGGTCTCACCAAACATTTTCACTACAGAATGCCTCAAAGAGAGTTCTGGTTGTCTCTTCAAACATAATTAATTATAATACACTTTGAAGGGAATCAGATATTAAGAGTTTGGTGTTTTATATTTTTTGGCAGCCTCTGAAATCACACATGGATTGGTGCAGTAATTGTAGTTGTGGAGACAACCAGTTCAAAGAAAACATGAACTCAACCAAATTGAAAGTATCTCCAAAGCTGCCTCATGTCGTAATGCTGGTGACTCACCTGCTGACAGAGAGAAGAGGCTTGGGTGAAAAGCAAAGGTTTCTATTGAGATTATAAAAACCATCTGTAGTTTAAAAGGTATAAGGAGAAACAACATCCCATCCCATGGAAAACTGAAATCAGATGTAGGAGCAACAGAAAGATGGAGTCTCTTGCTTAGAGCTTCCCTTTCATACACTGCCATAATCTTTGGTTAGCCTTGTTATTTGTTTGAAAACCACACTAAATAAAAGCATGCATTCCCACTGAGACTCAGATTACCTTTCCTCATCTTATTTCATACTAGATTTTAGGATGAGTAGTATTATTATGTGCTATCTATGTCTATTTCACATCTTAGCTAGAATATAGAGCTTGGCACTAACTTTATTTTTTTTTAAGGAAAATTGTCAATGTTCTCATATTAAAATTATTCCCAAGAATCTGTAATGGATTCTGATCCAGTTTTTATGTTACTATTTAGATAGTTGTGCTAGCATCACCACTTTGGACATGAAAAAAATTTATGCAGGCTAAGATCCTTGCACTCACTGCTAAAATTGAGGTATAGTATATGTCCATCAAAATGTCTTATGTTCTCAAAAACATCACACAGAAGTGACTCACCTCATTGCCAAGACTCTAACCCAGCATCAAAGACTCATCATTACTTTGTTTATCAGTATCTTCAGCCTGGTAATAAGAAGATGTTTCATTGATTTCAAAAAGAGACTTGGCAAACTTCTCCCACTGATTTAACCTTGGGTGACAAAGTATTACATAGAAAAATAGTCATTCTCTAAGACACTTCCATTAATTAAAAAAAAAAAGGAGTTTAGATTAGCCAGTCAAAGATGGAACCTACTGGATAAGAAAAGGAAAGAGTCTGTAAGGGTAGAAATGTCTGCAGCTAAAAACTAAATATGATGTGCAGCCAGCTGCTAGCCATTGAGCCAGACTTTATTCTTACAGGTCCAATAGAATGGACTGGGGTTCTGTTAACTTTATAGGCAAATGTTATTATCCATAATGAAATATTATGAATAGCATTTATAGAGAAAGTTATGTATAAATAGAGTATTTGTTGTTTAGAAGGCTCCATATGAGTTGGCTCATATGTAATCTACCAAGAAACTGCTAAGTCTGGAGTATGGGTTGACTTGTCCCTGAAGGTCTATGTGCTGAAAGTCTGCTCCCCAGTGTAATGGTATTGAAGCATGATAGATGCTTTTAATTGGAGGTTCTGTCCTCTAATATGATTAGTGACAGTCTCTACAGACAATAACTAGTTCTGATGAGACTTAGTTATTACATGGTGAATCCAGGAAGCCCCAGTACACCAGCTTGCACTCTTATGTACTTGTTCAAGTTCTATTGTCACCATTTTGTGACTCAGTTAAGGCACAGTCACCAGAGTCAAACAGATCTGACCACTCAGTTTGAGCCTTCAGCCCTTAAAATTGTGATCTAAATAAGTATCATTTTGTTTTTTTATAAAGTACTCAGCATCGGGTAGTTCACTATAGCAACATATCAACTAGAAAGGTATAAAACAGATGCTATTATTTTATTACATAACTTAGGAAACTGAAGAAGATTTTTTCTTTCTCATAGGCTACTATTCTTTCAAGAGAGAAAACTTGGAACATTCAGGTCCAGATGGGAAGTATCCATCAAGTCCTCCACACACAGAGCTCAGAGAACCCCACAGAAGAGGAAGAGGAAAGAGTACATGAGCTGGGGGGGATGGAGGACACAGTTGAAGAAGTTTCTCTAAATCAACTAAGCAAAGCTCATATGAGCTCGCTGAGACTGAAACAGCATGCACAGGGCCTACATACCAGGTCTGCTGCATATATATTATGGCTTTTAGTTTAGTGTTTATATGCAACTTCTGAGTGTGTCTTTGATACTTGTGCCTTCTCTTTAAGCTCTTTTCCTTCTGCTGGTTTGCCTTGTCCAACTTTGATGTGATGGTTTTCATTGTATCTCAGTATATTTTACTTTATTATGTTTTGTTGTTATCTCTTAGTAGCCTCTTTTCTAATGAGAGATTAAAAGGCTGTGAATCCTGATAGGAAGGGAGGTAGGGAGGAACTGGGAGGAGTAGAAAGAGGGGAAACTATAACCAGGGATGTATGATGTGACAAAAGAAATTATTTTCAATAAGAGAAGAAAAATTATGGCTTCACATGGTAAGACAAAGCTTTAATTCCAGCACTCAGGAGCCAAAGGTAGTAGGATTTTTATAAGTTGTAAGCCAGTCAGGTCTACATAGTGAAACCCTGTCTCAAAAATCAACATAGTCATTATATGTGAGTGGTTAAAAACTCTTGTTGTTCTTTTAGAGAAGATACTTTAGTTTTTAACTATCTGTAACTATAGCCTCAGGTGGTTCAATTGCTTCTCTGGCCTCCTCTGAAGCTTGCATCCATGCGGTAATCACACAGACACATACACATGAATAATTCTTTGTTTTTAAAAATCAATATGTAGCTGTACAAGTTTGCACTCCTACCCAAAATGGAAGAGTGCCCCCGTTGTTCCACATCCTTGCCTACATGCAGTATTCCTTGTAGTTTTGATTATAGCCATTTAAGTATTTCTCAATCATTTGTGATTCCTATGTTGAGAATTCTCTGTTTAGATCTGTACCTCATTTTTAAATTAGATTATTTTGTTTGTTGAGATATAGTTTTTTGAGTTCTTTATATATTTTGCATACTTACTAGCCCTCTGTCACATATGCAGTAGGTGAAAACCTTTTTTTATTTTGTAGGCTGTCATTTTGTCCTATTGAAAATGTCCTTTGCCTTATAGAATTTTTTTTCAGTTTCATGAGGTCCCATGATTAATTATTGACTTTAGTGTCTGTGCTGTTAGAAAAATAACATGCATACAAAGTTAGATGTAGCAGTCATCCAAAGAGCCCACAATCAAACCTGGTGTTGTCTTATTCCATCATCTATGCTCCCAAACAAGCAGATTAAATTACTGAAAATAACACAACCTGAAGAGCATAAATTATCCTACTAATAACCCTAGTGTGGCCAGTATGAGAATATTCCAGAGCTTTCCAGAAAATGCAAAATAGCTTTGTGGTTATGCCTCGCAATCATTTGACATCTCCAAAACGTGTTTATATCTTAACTTATTGTTTTCTCCAAATAAATTTTCCTTAAGTTTTTTCATTCTTGGTTGATAGCAAACCCAGTGTTCTCTTCCTCAGGTTCAGAATCTCATAATATTAAGCTCAGCCCTCTCTTTTTACCACCCATGGCCAAACTTCTGGGACACTAGTCTGCTTCTCTTAACGATGTGTGCAGAATTTGGCCTCTTCCCAACTCACTCATTGTGCCATTGCTCTTCTGAGCATTCTGGGTTGGATCACATGAGTCTTTCAAGCTCTCTGTTTCCTACTCCAGCCCCACAGCAGTCTATCCTCAACAGACCAACTGCTTACTCCCTTTATCAATCAGAACCCATTGAAAGAAAGGGAATCTCTAACCAGATATGGAAACAGACAATTAAATATAAAGAATTGTTAACTGGATTAAACTGGGAACCTGAAACTGAAAAGGGTGTGAGGGCATATAAATACAAGAAACATGTTCTATAGACTCGGAATAGACTCTAGAGATCAGAGATATTAGAACCCGTAGCTTAGCAGTCTAGGGAGAAGCACCAAGGGGAAAGGATTGATGTTTCTCAGGGTGAATTGAAACTAATTCCGAAGTGCTGAAACGATAGTGTTTTAAGGAAATGAACTGCTGCGGTGGTGAAGGAAACACTACTTGGGGACAGGGAGCTCAACGGAACAAATCAGAGGAATCAGAACTATCTCCCCTTCACTCTTTCCATGCTATTTTATTGACAGAGCCAAGCAAAGGACAACTTGTGACCAAGACAAAGGTGATAGTCTCACGAACTGAAGAATAAGTTTGAAGTATAAGTTTGAAGTATAAGGAGTAGATGACTGACACATCCTTTTTGTGCACGAGTGTGTATGTACACATGTATGTTTGTGTGTTTATGTGGTAGTGTGTGTAGATGAGCATGCACATGAGTGTGTGTGGAGGTCAGAGGTCAAGGTCTACTGTTTCCCTCAGTTGATCTCTGTCTTGTGTTTTGCCTCCAAGTTTCTTATTGGTTCTGGAGCTTATCAACTAGGCTGGCCCTCTGGCCAATAAGCTCTGGGAATCTGCTTCTCCCTACCTTTCCAGCACTGCCATTACAGTTATAGGATCCCCTGTGCATTGCTTTTATGGTCTGTGCTATCTTCCCAGACCCTACATAATTTTTTTAAACATGTCAAAAAAAAAAAAAAAAAAAAACACCTGGAAAGGCTCTCCACTTTACTACAAAAAAGGTAGAATTTTACAATGCCTTGTATGTATTGGTCACCAGGTCTCTGGCCTTCAGTAACCCTCTTCCTCTCATACTTTCAGCTCTAGATACTCTGAAGACCTTAGTCTTCCTCAGTCATGCTTATCACATTACCACTTGAGGCTTCTTCTCAAGTGATCTCTTCTATTATTTCTAGCGTGTTCCCCTGCCTTCTTTGATCTTTCAAGCATATCTAGTCTTTTCAAGAAGACATACCCCATCAACCCTATTTCACACACTAACCCAACACAACCTATACCTTGGGACTGAACTCTGGGAATCCAATTGTTTGTTCTCTTTTCTTGATTGCACTCGACATATCTGTCAAACTGTATGGTTATTTACACATCAGGTTGTAAATGATGCTTTCTGTCAGTGATGCTATAATGTAACTTCACCAAGGAAAAGCCACTTTTTCACTCATACGGCTCAAGAAGCTCGAATAATCCCTGATAGAGAGATGGCACCCCTTCAATATTGACAGAAGTCAAATATGTCATCTTCACTGCTTCTATTTATACAGTTAGGAATAGTGGGTTTTTACCAACATACAATGCTATAGACATAACTCATGCCGGCAATCTCACATTCAATGAGTATTTTGCTTTTATTTTATCCAAGATAAAAGGCTTCCCCACAAAAAAAATAATAATAATCTACTTTTCCTGGGATAGACCTGGCTGAAACAGTAAAGATCTTGAAATATTGCAGTTTTGGGAAAGGCTGTAACCACAAATAAAATTTTGTCTCAAGATAATGATGATCCATGGGCCAATAGTCAATTGCTCTGCATAAAAAACACTTGCACCATAAGATTTCAAAACCAAATCAATAGTTTCATTTATACAGTTCTTATAAATTTTATATATTTTTTCCATAAGTCTAAAGGGACAAAACTTTAAAGGACTTTTTATTCAACCTGAGGGAGGAAAAAATAATTTAAACAAAAATATTAACAGTCACATTTCTGCTTACTCTATACCTTTCTATTAACCCAAACCAATATACTATATGTAATTTTAAAAGTGTGTGTTGGATTCCATATAGGAAAAAAGTGAAATAATCCTCTAAAACTTACTTGAAGCAAATCTTTCATGAACATGAAGTATTCAAAAACAAACTGAGCTAAATCTAATAATGAAGTGTGTTTTAAGACAATCTGATAAACTACTTCAACACTGCCACTCCTCTGCTTCTTCCCCCGCCCCCATTCCTGGTGCAGATCTTTCACTCTATCCTACAGAAGGTTTCTGATGAATTCTGTCCACCCAGGACAGCAGAGCAGGCAGCCAGCAGACAAAAGCTCTGCAGTTTTTTCTTCAGACAGGACTGGATCAAACTCCCTCTGAGTGATTAGTCTCTGGAGTGCCCTACAATAACAGACTCCTGCAGGATCTCAAAACAAGGTACCAGCTTTCACAAAGCCAATGACTTCTGGCCAGTGTGAGCCCTGGGAACTGCTCTTTTCCCTCAGAGCCTTTGGAAAGCCTAGTCACCCACAACAAAGTAGGGCTGAAATTCATTCTTCCTGGAGCTTGGAGAACAAGGAAAAGATGACTATTGAAGATGGCACCTGATAGCCCTGGATATGTTCTTGGAAAAAGGCAAGTAAGAGGAGAAGACTGAAGAATGGAGAAGTTCTGGCTTGCCAGTTGAGCACTGACAAAACTCAAACAGGAAGAAGTCCAGTGCCACAATCTGGCAGCAGGAAAAGCAGAAACAGAATAAAGAGAATCAAAATTTGTGTGCGTGAGCCACGTCAGCAGGCCTAGGTCTGTCTGTCTGTCTGTCTGTCTGTCTGTCTGTCTCTCTCTCTCTCTCTCTCTCTCTCTCTCTCTCTCTCTCTCTCTCTCTGTGTGTGTGTGTGTGTGTGTGTGTGTGTGTGTAAAATCACATGCCAAAATTAACCCGACTCCATAATACAAAGTGTATATATCTCAAGCTGTGGAAATTCACACTGGATTTTATTCTTCCATTATACAAAAATTTTTATACACTTACTCATCACCAAAGAACAAAACTTTAAGACAGAATTAGACCTAGATGAAGAGCTAACTTTATAGTCCCCTTAGAGTCACTACTTCCTAAGGATATATACTGTCTACAAAGTAGCTAGCTTAGCACTTGTGATTTTTATTATTAATCTGCTTTGGATGCTATCTCAAGAGATAGCCTTTGGTAAACCCACTAGTATGTCTATTGTCCTCAAAGTACCCTACATCAATTCCCCCAGTTCCTGGCATTTAAATCATAGTTCTTTCTTTATATTTCTGCCAAAAGCTTTTTGACATTGGTCACTATGATAGAATGCTTAACTGGGCTACAGGAGTGGTCATGACATTCTTCTTTGGAGCTGTATCTCTCATAGTCCCTCTATGAAGATAGATTAAGTCTGTTCCGCATATTCCAACTGTATAGCATAGTATGTGAGCATAGAGGTGGAATCCCTGTCAACAAGCTCATCAAGTCTTTGACTAGATAGAATTAGTGAAGCCAAATTGAATATTAACAGAAATACCAAGATTCAGTCAAGTATATCTATGAATTTTAACATTAGATATCATTCCTCAAGAACATTTTATAGTTTTCCTTTCCAGAATCTAGGCAATGAAATCATGGTTACATTTAATTTTACCAAGTAAAAAGTTATATTGGAATGTAAAAGAGACAGTCAAACTGTTCACCATTCTCCCCTCTATAATTAAAGGCCAGGATACACACACTTTTTGTCTATAGTAGTCATGTGAACTCTGTTGAGAATCCCAGTTTCAGTCAGCAAATAGATAGACTGAACTGTTTGGTGAACTTTACCTATGGTCACCATGTGGAAACAATGGTGGTACAAAAGAACAAGGTGACTAGAGCTGAAAACAGAGCACGTAGGTCTGAAAAAAAGAGTACTGACCAGATTAAAGCTCCCAGTAACTCCTTGAAATTTTTCATAAGGAAAGGAAAAAGAAGGAGCCGTACTTTAGTGGGTGCACATGGAAACCCCTCATTATTCCAGTACCTTGTTCTCTGCTACAGAATGGTTTGTTTCTTTTTCTTCTGTTTGTAAGAGAGTGGAGAAGATAAAAGAAAAAAAAAGAAAGAAAGAAAGAAAAGAAAAGAAATTAAAAGGAAGAAGAGCTCCCCAAAGTATGATGGATCTGGCATCTGGAAAATTAGTTGCCCAAGTTAGTTTGTTGAAGCCAAGTCAGGCTAATTGGCAACCATGCCTTCAAATAAGTTAGAGCAATAGAATTGAATTCCACTGCTATTTTGCTGAAATAATTTTATACTTTGGGTTTATGCACACTTTAGCTAAATGTATAACTTCACAACTTAAAATGCTAGAATTTTAAGTAGTAAAAAAATGTTAAAGTGTATAACGTTTTCCTGTTTGGTGTCTCATTTAATATAAAGAAGGCAGATAGTCTGGTAGGGGACATTTTGTAACTTAACTGAAAGATCATAGCATGTATGGTTATAGCATTCCTGAACACAGATAAAAGAGTATGGCCTACCTCTTATCCAAGGTGACACGGGGGAGGCAATAGAGTCATTTATTAGATGAACTCACACTGCAAGTGTGTAATGCTAAGGGAAACTAGATTTTTAGTAAAATTTGTAGAAACATTCGAAAGTTATTGATGGAATTTTCAGAAAAATCAAGCATACAATCAGTGACAAGACTGAAACAGTCACTCAGCTCTCTCTATGACAAATGCAATCATGTCTCCATAATCTAAAACAACATCTTTATTTTGGGCAAGAGCAAACTTGATTCCCAAACTATGTTGCTTTATCTATTTTATAATGTAATATCTGTAATAGTCACTCAAAGACTATTTTCCTAGCAGACAGATATCCAATAACAAATGCCAAAAGGCCAAAGAGAGAGCCATAGATATTGAAGCAATGTCACTTTAAATGTTTCCCTCAGCTCCTAACCAGGGAAGAAAAGGCTCCATCCTGGTGGTCAGGTCTCAGAAAAAGGGCACACAGTTCACCATGTCCCTGTATCTGCCTGCTTGCCTTTCTTTCTTTTGTTTGTTCCCAACGATGATCTACGCAGTAGTCAACCCTGACTAAAAGAAGTCCAGGCCTTCATATGTCTGGCTCAGCTCCCTTCCAGTCACTCCCTACAAGGCCTCATTTTGATCCTTTATTCTTTCTAAATGTACCAATTTTCATATGACAGTTGTAACCAATCCCATTTCCAATTTTTTTTAACATCCAACTTTTCATTTTTTTCTGAGTGACTATTTATACTTGGTGAGCAAAGGGTTTTGATACTGGACTATCTCAAGGCTATTTCAAACGCCTGGCAAATGCAAGATGCTGCATCATCTAGTAACACTCATATCTTGGCTCTTCTCTTTAGTCAACCGTGACTTTAGGCAAGCTGTCATCTTTCACCAAGATGATGCTTCCATTTCAGTAAAGTCAGTATTATAAATGGTATCTGTCTCTTGGAATCATTGTGAAGATTAAGTAATCAAACGGTGAAATAGATACCCATAGAGATAATAAAAATAATATTTGGCAAATAGTAGAAATTCATAAAATATAGCTGTTACTGTACTTAGCATAATTTAATTTAATGCCCTTTAAAAGTTGAAACAAAGGAGAAAAAGATACAAATTTAATGCTGTTAATCTGGCTCCCTTCCTTTTAACTCATACTCAAATAATTCCATTTGACTTTTAGATCAAATAGGCCAAGAAGCCAGATAAATGGAAGAGTCCCCCTTGCAGTGAGAACAGGTTCCTGTGCTATGTTAGAATTCCCCTTACCAGACAAAACAAGCTCTACTGCCTAATTATCAGCAGAAAGAATAGCTAAAAATCAGTGAGCTGAAACAAAAATTATTGGCTTTAAAGATACTCTCTGGCATTTAGTTGGCTTTTGGCCACAGGTTTTATATGGAGTTCAAATCATTCAATTAGCTAAAGGCATGGTTTTGAATTTGCTAATCATAGAGGTCTTATAGATATATAAATTTGGCATGGTCATAGGTATAACTGACTTCACCTTTATTTTTAATGACTGACAATCAAGCTTATGTTGAATATTTTATCTAAAATTTGTTCTAATAACTTAATATAGTTTCAGTTGCTCTTCATTCAATGGAATTCTGTACCTTCCTATATCTGCCTTTGTTGTGGAATGATCATCCACTGGGCTGGTTTTGGCCTGGGGTCAACCAATTTTCTTTATCTACACCCCTCTTTAGAGAACTATGAAAACCATCTGAATCACCCTTGGTTGTCAGCATGGAGGATAATTAGGAGAGATTAAAGCCTTTCACTTTTTGCAGATCCATTTAAAAGAAACATTACTCTAAGGATTCAAAATGTTGTTCTTAGGTCTAGCCAGACTATCAGAGCTGAAAAACTTATATAACCGCTTTTCCACACTGGTGTCAGGGAACTACCTTGATAAGGGAAGTCTTGAGTCACAGGCTATATAAATGCAGTGACATGGTATGCTGGTGAGGTTTCTCTCGGTTATATGCACTATAAACACAAAAGACTCTAGAAAAAAAGGTCACAACTTTAGTCATTTAGGATTAGTCAAAACTCAGTATTTTTGGCTGCAGGTGAAGACTCTAAATAAAGATCCTTCTGTAAATGCTATTTTTTCCTCTCAATCTCAGTTTAATTTATGTATAACATTTCTTAAAGCCTGGCTGTCAGCTGAAGGCTGAAAATGGTCTAATGGGTTTCTGTGTTTGGTTTCCTTGACTTATCACAAGAGCTGATAACATTTTGTATACATTAACTAAGAGGCCTCTTTCAAAGTATGCTGGCTTCTAACTCAGTGTTAAATGGATTTTAATGAACTCTAAACCTCTATCCATAGTTTCTTCAAATGAAGTCTTCTTTCCTTACAATCTAGAAAGCTGCTGCTGTACATTCCAAAGACTGTGAACCAAGCCTGGACCCTGACTGGGTAGCTTCAAACCAGATTAGAATCATGCAGACAAAACATTCTCATGGCTGACTTTAAAATCGAATTCAACTTGATACTTGGCAATATACACACATAACACCCATGTCAAAGTATTTATTCCAAATGATATAAAACATTTAATGGCTTTTAGGAGACATAATCTTTGGGACAACTTAGGTAGAAATTATATTTTCTTATAATCTTGTATGTAGTCCATTAACGGTACTGGAGCTATAGCTCAGCAGCTAAGAACACTGGCTGCTCTTGCAAAGATGTTGGGTTCAAATCACACCACAACTGTCTGTAACTCTACTTCCAAGAAGTTCTACACCCGCTTCTGGCCTCCTTTGGACACCTTATACACACAGTGCACATACAAATATTCAGACAAAGACACATACACATAAACAAAATGAAATAAATAAATCTTTAAGACTAAGGCAATTTTGGTAGTATTTACAACCCTAACTTTTCACAGCAAGCACCTCAGTTCTTATACTTGTATTTTGGCTTCATCACATGGACATGTCTCTGATAGACTGAGGTGAGGATATGTTAATTATTTGGTCAAGATAGAGAGTATACAGTATATGCTGAACCAATCTGCTAAGAAATTATTCATGCTTTATTCTATCCTAAGTGGAGTGAGTATTGTGTGCACATATGCATGTTTTCCTCCTTTCATTGAAATTTGGATGCTATGTTAGTCAGCTTTTTCTTAGTATAGAAAAATATCAATTTCACTCATGGTTTTAGAAGTTCAGTATATGATCATGTGTTTTGACAACTGAGTCTGGTGGAGCAGAGCTTTTTACTTCATGACTAGGAAGCAAGGAGAGAGAAAAGAACCCAGATGTTCCTAGTCCCCGGTAAGAACCCTCCTCCAACAGTTCAAATAGTATTGCTCATTGGCCTAAACTAAAAGTTTGTGTAACTTGACAATATTGTCATTTAATAGAACAAGGCTTTAATAGAACAGGGATATTTGGAGGTCTCTGAAGACCAAGCCATAGCAAATATGTACACGTTTGGTTTCTCTTTTGAAACTTTATGGTCACTCACTCCGTCTAGCAACACAGTTCTGTCCACAAAAGACAGGCGACACCAAGACCATGAAGAACTAAGTCTCCTTTCTTATTGCTACTTTTCACTGACTTCAGTTCAGCTCTTCCTGCTTCCAGGAAGAGAAAAATGGACAGTAATAGTAAACCATACACAATATCTTTTAAAAGAATTATGTAAATATTCTAAAGTCTGTACAGTAAATAATCTGTTTAGAGAAACAATGTAAATATCTGATACAGCACAGAGCAATGGTTGGGATTAAATGAAATTATGGTGTTTGGGAGAAATATAAAATGCCATAAATTGCTCACCACTTTCCCTACAGACTAACAGTACAGTTCATAAATCACAGTATATTCTGCATTACCTGGAGTTGAAACATTGCAGCTGCCAGGTGGGCTTCTCCCTTCATTCCCTACTGCTATGGAAAGGTCCCACTCCCACCTCACCACTCAGGGCCCTGCTTTGAACTATGGCAGTGATCAATACCTGCTCTTTGAGAAATGGAACCAGGGCATGTGCGTGAACTCACCCATATCCCTAATTTTCATGGGGACTCTGGTAGGAAAACTGATCGCGAACTGACATAGAAATACATAATGAATTCCACATGCAACATGAGCTCTGTGTATTATTTCAGGTGGTCAAAGACACATCCTCTTGCTTTCTGCAACCTACTCCTTCTAAGTCTTGATTGGCTTGGCCGGGTTCAGTTCTGCATCAATGCCACTGCGAGACCTGAATATTATAATATTTACCAGATTGTGTGAAAAGGACACAGGTGTGTTCTGATAAATGGAATAGAAATATCAAAATATTCAGAGAAAGGGCAAAGCAGTGTCAGGCAGCTCACTTTCCAGCTAATTGAAACAACAGGGAGGAAAATGTCCCAATGATTAGTTACCTGGGGACAGGAAGAGAAGGGTTTTGCCTTTTGGTGTTTTAAATGGCTGCAGTAATAACACCTTAGAAAAAGAAAATATCTATCAGAAACAACTGATCTTTTTTAAGCGAAAAGTTTACTAAGTTTTTTGGCAAATACTTGAAAGTGTATTTCCCCAGACAAGAATGTCCAGCTTAATCACAACACAGGCACCAGAATCAGAAATTAACTTCAGCATGTTTCATCCATTTACAATTTGCATTGCACAAGTTGTCCCTAAAATGTCTTTAATAACAAAAGGAGTTATTCCAAATGACATTTGTTAGTCACTTCTTTTCAGTCTCATTCAGTCTAGAATAATCTTTAGTCTTTTTTTTGACACTTAATTCTTTAAAAATAGATTTCATAAAAAAAGAAATGAATAGAAATAAACATTATGTTTATTCATCTTTGATTGGTCAGTTTACAATGAGAAGCCAAGAAAGCAAAAGGAACCAGAGAGTGAAGAGAGAAGACACATTTGAATCACAGCAAATGAAAACTTTTACAGGAAAGTAATGAATCACATTTGAAGTTATGATGTGGTGATGTCATATGGTATTTTAACACTTTGGAAAATAAGGATAGAAAACCAAGTGTCCATAGTCACCCTTGGCTAGATAGTGGATTGAAAGCCAGAGTTAGTTATACAAAACCATGTCTCAGGAAAAGAAAAATAGAGGAAGAGAATTGGAAGATCAGAATAACCCATATATACTGCTAATGAAAGCAGGCTCCATAAATACAAGGATAAAAGTCCTTAAAGTTGATCATTTAAGGATACAATCACCTGGAAGCCTGTGACCAATATGGAGTTTTGAGCTCTCCTTGGAACTCCTTGAAACCCTAATACTAAGAAGTTGTGGTGGTTTGAATAAGATTGCCCCATAGTCTCATATATTTGAAAGCTTAGGGAACAGTACTATTTGTCAGAGTAAGTGTAGCCTTGATGGAGAAACTGTGTCACTGGGGATGGGCTTTGGGATTTCAAAAGTCCAAGCCAGGCCCAACGGCTCTTTTCCTGCTGCCTACAGATCTACATATAGAACTCTTAGCTACCATGTCTGCCTGCATGCCATCATGTTCCCTGTCATAATGATAATAGATTAACAGTTAGCAATCAGGCATTCCCATGGGCCTGCCCTCAGGGACCAACCAGCAACTTACATCACCTGCCTCTGCCAGTTGTACCAGTTATTTGCTACACACACACACACACACACACACACACACACACACACACACACACACAAGATGGTCCCCTGTCAACCCAGATATGCCTCTCTCCCTCTCCTTTTTCCCCTCTCTCTTACTACCCACTCTTTCCCTCTCCCATTCCCTCTCTTTGTTTTCTTGTCTGTCTGTTTGCCTGCCTCTATCTCTCCCTCATGCCCCCACTCTGAGAGGGCCTTTCTCTCTTCCCTCCCCGAATAAATCTGTTACACTAGATCTTACAGTGTAGAGCAGTTTCTCAGCAGCACACCTTGGCAGGGGACCACTTAAGGTACCCTCATTCTCTCAGCATTTTATTCTAACCTTAGCCCTCTGAGATTGTAAGCCAGTGCTAATTAAATGCTGTCTTCTCCAAGAGTTGCCGTGGCCATGGTATCTCCTCATAGCAATAGAACATTGACTGGGACATAAGTGATACAGGATTTATTCTGTTTGCCAAAGCAGTGACAAAGCCTGGCCAGATTCTGGAGGAGATGTAAGTCTCAGTTCTTCTGGAGAAGAGTCTCAATGTCTTAGAGCCTAAGATTCCAAGTACCTCAAGGACAGATCAGCATATCGTTGTGGCTTCCTCCTCTCCTCAAAGAAGAAGAAAACCTGTGGAGAAATGTAAAATGCAAATTAGATTGTATATAATTGATAGTACTTGCTAATGTTGTATAGAGTTTTTAAAGCAAAGATTCTAAATTATGTTTGGTCTAACAATTAATTTTGGTCTAAATTATGTTTGGTCTACTGTATATTCATTCATTCCAGGACATAGTCAAGAAACATGCCACAAATATTATTAGCCTAAGAGAATTTTCAACTGTACTCTCCAGTTTAGTGTTATATATTGTATATTATTCCTAGAAGCACCCCACCCCCAGCTCCCTTCTAAGTAAAGCTCACAGGAA
This sequence comes from Rhabdomys pumilio, assembly GCA_030674055.1. NCBI lineage: Eukaryota > Metazoa > Chordata > Mammalia > Rodentia > Muridae > Rhabdomys > Rhabdomys pumilio. The sequence continues at coordinate 63,856,358 of JANHMN010000004.1, forward strand.
TGTTCAAAGTAGGTAGAAGGCATGACTTGTGGTCAGGATAAAATTCCCTGGAGATGTAACTTTGTAGCTGAGATCCAAATGATGTGTAGGAGGCTCCTGTGCTGAGTGACATGTGTGAGGCAGAGGAAGTGTGGGTAAAGATGGAGATGTGGAATATCCTTCCCTCAAAGACAGCAGGAGTAAAGACCAAGATTCAGGGAAACAAAGGGAAAGTCAACCAGGGACCTGAAGCCACTGAGGATCATCCCAGTGGGCAATGAGTGTCCAAGGAGGAGGGAGAGTTAAAGACTGAACACAGTAACTGTTCACAGCAGTCTTCTCTGTGTGAGCAGATCTGCAAAGTGGTGAAGGTCAGCTACGTCTTCTCTGTCTACTGAGTGACTTTTCCATGTGGGAGATGATCAGTGAGGAGTAGCTAACAGCCAGAGAAGAGATCAGAGGAGGCTTCATCCAGAGACGGCTCCCAATAGAGCTTTCCAATCACATTTAAAATATCTAGGGAGTTTTAACATTGACTTACAAGACATTATCTTCTGTAATATCTCACCTTTTAAAATTGTTCCTTATTTTACACAAGATGGAACTGAGGAACAGAGAAGTTGAACAGAACTCAAATTGAGAGGTAACACAGTGTAGTAAAAACCCAGGTTGCTTAACATGGCAACCTGAGTCTTTAAAAAACTCACAGCAGATGACAGGAAGCAGTTCCTGAAAGATGTTTTTGTGGAGATTGTGGACACATAAAACACAAAGTCAAGTTCTTAGAAACTGTCACAAATCAGGTTCTCCAGGAAGAAGCCAGAGATTTGTGTCACAAAACAGATTAGCACTGTGAGGGGATGGACACCTGTGTGGGAAAAGAGAGAGAGAAAGAGAGAGAGAGACAGACAGACAGAGACTAACAGAGAAAGAAACAGACAGAGACAGAGACAGAGACAGACAGACATACAGACAGACAGAAACAGACAGAGAGACAAAGAGAGACAGAGACACAGAGACAGAGACAGAAAGAGAGAAGGAGAAAGGGAAAGAGGGGAAAGGAGAGAAGGAAGGAGGTAAGGAAGAAAGAAGGGATGGAAAGAAAAGGAGAAAAATAAGAGAGAAAGAAGAGAGAGGGGGCAGTGCTGATACACAGAGAGAGCTGTATAGCCATAAATCAGAGCCAACTCTGACCTACTGAGAGAGTGTGAGGGTCAGTTGTCATTTCAGGAGTCCCAGGAGCCAGACCTTCATGTGCCAGCTTCAACATCCACTTTGTCTGTCTCAATCTGGAGTGATGGCAGCCAGGCCAACTGCTAGGCCTAAATCCTTCTCACCTTTCTGTGGAGTCTAGACAGCATAGCACACAGCATCTTCACTGCTGGCACAACAGTCACCACAGTAGCCTGTTCACATTAGAGCCAGCTTGGACCTGCTCCATTATTCGGTGTTGCCAAGCTACAGCACAAGCTCAACAATACCACAAGCAGCCTTTTCCATAAGTATCCCTTTTCCTGCAAAACTCCAGGTATTTTGCTTTTTGCATACAGTGAAATCTAAATGGTACCACACTATTTCTTTTCACTACTGAAAGCTCACTTCTGAAGCTTTATGGTCATGGATCTCCCACCCTGGTATGTGTGGTGGCAGTAGACATCATCATTACTACCACTCCCACACCACCACCACTCCCTTTCCTTCCCCCTTTTCCTTCTCTCTCTCTTCCTCCTTCTCTTCCTCCTCCTCCTCCTTCAAGGCTCATGATCATCCTCCCACCTCAGCTTCTCCAGTACTCTGACCACATGTGCCAGCTATATTCATATCATGAAGATTTCACAGCAATTTTAAGCGACAAAAAAATTGAGTTGTTATGCAAAGATGTCTGATTTCCCTAGTACCAAATTAGATAATCCCTACAGTGCATCATCTAGAAGAAACAGGTCTTTGACTCCACACTACTTCCTTCCTCATACAAAATGTATGCACCTTCTAAGACCTTAATGACAGTGTTTCCTGTAAGGTGATCATCATTAGCAAGTCACAAAATTATAAAATCTCCAGCTGTGTTTCGTGGTACATGTGTGCTCATACATGTGTGTAGTAAGCCCCTCAGGTTTCCATTCACTTTGCTTTTAGAAATAGAGAAGTTAAAACACTAGACATATTCCTGTAACAAAAATCCCACGGCTGCAAATAGATAGCGTGGATGCCTCTGCCCTTAACTTCACGCTGAACAAATAACTTTAGATCTCATCAAAGTACCAGTTGAAAACTGATGGCTTTCTATTGGTGCAGATGTGTGAGAAATACACTGGAGTTCCTCAGCAAGAACAAAATGTTTTTATTTCATACACTGGCTTTGTCAATGAAGTATTTATGCTTTTAGCGTTTGGTGTTTTTATGAGCTGTCTCATAAAAAAAAGTTTTTATAACATAAAACTGAGTGGAAGACTTCAAATGCTTTAACTTAATCTCTCTGGAAAGATTTGTGTTGTTTTGTTTGGGTGGGGAGGGTTGTTGTCTTGTTTCCTTATTTATTTGTCACAGAGCAGACCTTAAACTGGCTTTGGGTGTGAGCAAGACCATATATTTTTGAAGGTTTATGGCATTCTTACAAAGACCTCCAAAGTGGAGGAGAGGTTCAGAAGAATGAAAGAGAAGGATGATGGACTCTTTGGCTGTGGTTTTTATTCTTAGTGCCTCTGTATTGTTGGTGATTCAACTGGTGGAGTTAAGAGTAGAAAGCTGAGAGACTGAGCCATCTGTCTGAACAGAAAAACAGGTGGCCATTCTTTCCTGTTTGGGATGGCTCTAAACTTTTGAATTCAGAGTAAGTTAAATACTATCCAGTTACTTATGAATAAAGTTGTACCACATCCACAAGAAAGCACATCATGTTTACTTATTTAAAGGCAAACTCATGTAAACAACCAAATTCCTTGTGTTTGCATATGTAGTTCCCACCAGCATATACTGCAAACTAGCTCTTGATAAAAACATGATTGTTGGTTGATATTTGCATCTTTGAATCTAAGAAATCCCTTAAAGCTTTGGTTACTCAGTGTACCGTTTCATCCTGGGCCTCGTATTATTTCTCAGTATTGTCCTTGGGTCCCGTCTTTGAGTCCTACTGGTCAGAAAAGTTGTGGTTAAGGCCAAAGTAAATGGCTTTGTCTTGGGAGGTCACAGATGTCATAGATACAGAAGGAACTGAAAAACTGAGTATCTTTAATCTATCAATGTCATTCTTAAAAGTGTTGATTCACTTTTAATACAATCTGGAGAAAAATGTTACTTAAAGTGTCAAGCAAGCATCAACTTGAGTAGTTGATGGTTCCGAACAGTAGAGATGACACTTAAATTGTACTTCTGCTTTGACTGGTTTTACATAAAATCATTGTATATTTTTAGGGTTCTATCTTGTTAATTCTGAGATTTTTTTTCATACAGAAGAATCATAACTATAGTAACATTGCTGGCTTCTCCATTGTCTCTCACTCACTACGTTTCAGGAAAACAAATAGTGCTTTTTGATACATGCAAGAATATATTAAGAAGCTTTATTACTCTAAAGGTGAATCTGGCTAGACAGCACACATGGTCTTCTTCATAGGTGAAAGCAAGTTCCTGCTAGGTGCAACTGAAAAATCCGTTTAATTCTGTAGTTTAAAATTATGAACATCAATGGTTCACAGACAGACATGTCTTTTAACATCATCTTTGTATATAATAAAGATAATTTTTAAAAATTTTAATCTGCCTTTTCTAATATCTTTTTCTTACTTGGAATATAATGTGAGCACTTTCATACTGACACTAGTGGTAGAGCGTGTAAAATTAATCCTAGCTATCCCAAAACAGTAAGTAATGTTTGCAACCAACTTTGAACTCTTACTTGATATCTTTAGGATGTTTTATTGGTGTGTTGAATGTGCATAGAATAGCAAAACCATCTGGAATGTCAGCTAAAAGCTTTCTGAAATTAGTCACCATTACTGAGTTTTTGAAGGTAGAGTTAAAAAAAAAAAGACTGTCTTTAATGAGTACTTAAGGTACTTATTTATTGTGAATTACTTTTTAAAAAATATATAAGTAATGCAATACATTATTTTCAAATAACAATACCCTCTCCAAACATCAATGTATCACTTTCTCGTCGCATGTACTATCAAAGGCAAACATCATTTTTACATCAATCTTGAAGGTTTGGTCCTTAACAATTTTGTGCAATGTATTTATACTCATGGTTGCTCAAGAGAGGTAATTTTTGTGCCTGCGTTTCTTTGGTATTAGATTCGTTAAATTAATCTTTTCATTCATCATTATTCTCCATGAATACATACATTCATAATATACTAATACACCATAATATGTATCATAAGGTAACCAATATATGTACATGTATGACTATGTACAGTACCTTATTACAAATCGATCTATCTAAATCTTTTTCATGGAAGCACAAATTCAATATCATAAGTGTACGTTCTCAGTCATTTCCCTTCTTACATATTGTTTTTAATTGGTTGGTATCTTAATGCTATAGTGTACATCACACATGATACTCCTTGTATTATTTACATTAATTAATAAATTAATAAACTATGTCATTTTGAATTGTTAAATGTTTAAACTGTGCATATACATTTTCTTTATAAAGTAATTTTTATTTGACACTCTCCAATAATTTAATAAAATATTCACTTTCCCTGTCTTCATATGATCAAACATGAGTAATGTTTTATCCTTTGAAAGACTCTTAGATTTACAAAAATGACGAAACAAACAATAACCCAAATCCCACAAAGGTCATCTGGGCAGTTCCTATATTGTCCTTTTCTCGTTTCTTCAGTCGTTAACATCTTAGAGTGCTGTAATATCTGTGAAGGAAATAAAAGTCAACACTGCTGTATTTCTGTTCTTTAAATCTTCTGTGGTCTCTGGAATCTGTGTAGCAATTATTCCACTATTCTTCATTGTCAGCCAGGCTAAATAGTAACCTTATTCAGTACACGCATAATCACTCAGCCAAAGTAGTGTCTTTCTCTACTGTAATGTTATTTTTCCTCTTTCCAAATGATGTGCCTTTAAAGCAAGTCACTAAATTATATTCACACTCCAAGCAAAAGGAGGTCTTTGGGATTAAGTGGATTCATTTACCTCCAATTCTGATGAGCATGCTGAAATAAGCTGGAATTCTATAAGACAAAATTGTCTCCTTTGCAGTTATTTGTAAAATTGTATCAATATCAGAAAGGTCTCTTATAATCTTGTGCTCATAATTATAATGTACTGTTATTTTATCTATTTTGCTGCCCAAGCTCTTCTCTGGAGTGCCTGTTTATCTCTCTGGTATGCCATCATCATTTTGTGCTTTCTTTACTATATTTCAAGATGCCTTGAACTCATTTTTTATTTTTCTTTCTGTTCTTATACTTGATGAATCTATTAATATATTTAGATAAACTTTTCTCTCTCCACCCTACTTTTTTGGAGACAAGTTTTCCATGTAAAAAAGCCTTGGGTTTCTCTATGAAGCCCTGGCTCTTCCAAAACTTACTCTGTAGACCAGGCTGCCCTCAGACTCAGAGACCCACCTATTCTGCTTCTGAATGTTGGCATTAAAAGTGTGTGCCACCATACCCAGCATATATTTGGGTAAAACTTAATGTTCTATAAATATTTAAAGTATTTCCAAGTTTCTTTCTTTTTAATATAACTTTCACATTCCTAATTCTACCTACGTACTCAAGGTATGGAGACAATCATAGAAGATATGATGGAAGGATCAGAGATCTGAGAGGATCAAGAATGGGATGAAACGGTGTCCTCTGAATATAACAAGACTGTTACTCTCTCAGTCACTGTTCTGTTGCTTTGAAGAGATACAATGACCAATGCAACTCTTCTGAAATAAAGCATGTATTGGTGGCTTGCTTACAGTTTCAAAGGTTTAGTCCATTATCATCATGGCAGGAAGCATGGCAGCACTCAAAGAGCCCTTGGAACAGTTACTGAGAAATATATCCTGATACATGGGCAAAGAGATAGACTTCTGGTTTGGTATGGGCTTTTGAAACCATCCCTAGTGATACAATTCCTCCAACAAGGACATACTTTCTAATAGTGCCACTCCCCTGGTGACTAAACATTCAAGCATATGAGCCTATACTCTCTCACAGCAGCTGCAGTTTCCTGCACAAGACATATACAGTATCAAACCAATAAACATTCCAGCACCAAGTTGAGATAGACAGAGGAGTCCCCACCTCCAGCTGAGAAAATATTGACAGTTACTGGCTATTAGAAGAAGTGTGTGGTCCCTGTTAGCCATCAGTACATAGTTCACACCTATGAATATGTGGGCAGTACAAATTGAACTCCCATTATTGAGAGAGGGAAAGGAAGAGAGAGAGAGAGAGAGAGAGAGAGAGAGAGAGAGAGAGAGAGAGAGAGGAGCTGATACATATGACATAGAGACATATGACATGTGAGTAAATCTGGGAGAAGTTGGGAAGAGTAGGGTGAATATGATGAAAATAAATTGGGTTAATTATGAAATCCTCCCACAAATTACTTCAAATATTCTAATACTTTTGTTATATATTTATTATTTAAAACAAATTTTAAATATATTTTGGCCATATTCTTCACTTCCCTAAAGTGTTTCCAGATCCTCTTCTGCTCTCTACTCAACCAACCTGAAGTTCTTTCTCAAAAGACTAAGATCCAATACTACAACAATAAAACTCAAAATCAATAAAACAGCACCCAAAAAAGGGAAAAAACCAGACAAACAAAAAACATCAAACTACAGCCAAACAAAAGCACACAAAAAGCCTGTGAAGTCCATTATATGTTGATTGAGACGATCTAGCATCATTCCTGCAATTGTCAAATATTACTGTGCTCAAACTTTCCATTGGGTTTCATTACCCTATTGGTCTAGTCTACCAATTCACCAATATTACACAGTTGAAGTTGCTAAAGCTCCTAACACATTCCAGTTTTTATATGAGAAAGGGTTTTCGTCTGTATACAACGGCTCACTGTATGTAGATCAGTCCACGATCCACATGCAGGCTTTCTCAATGGCCACAACTCTGAGCTATGTAGTTCACTGTGGTTGTCCTGTGTTCCAAGGGCTATTTCAATGTCTCTGGCTTCAGACTACGTAATGCCAATATCACTATCCCTGCATTTTGACAATCAAGACGATTTCCAGACATTGGTAAATGTTTTCTAGGGTCAAATGTGCCTCATTTATGAACAATACTATTATATATCTTGCTATAGCTTATGCTTGTATTAGGTATAAGAATTCTGGAACATGGCAGACCAGCTTCTTTTTCCCCTTGAAATTAGGTTTGGATATAGGACATATTTGGCCAAAGAATCAGGAGGGTATGTGTAGTGTTCCTCCACTAAATGAATACACTTGAAAGCTAATATTAATACATCTTACTGTCTTTATCCCCTCTCGGAAGGATAGATAAAAATTTTAGAGGATCTTCAGGTAAAAGTCTAAAGGCATAGTATAAATAAAAAAATATTCCTTAATACATAAAGTCATTAGAATTTGGGAGGTTTTTGTTACTAAAGCATAATTTGGTATATCCTCGACAATGTAGTGAAATTTGTAAATAAGAAATATGTAGTAGTGCCTTTGCACTGACATAGAAAGCTACTTAATCTCTGTGGCTTCTTGCTGTGATCCCTCAGCACTGTAGAATATTAGCAAGGAATCTGTGCCACTGAGTGTGGTTCAAAAGAACTTTCAGCAAGTACCACTAAGGGAGCTAGACATAACAGAATGGCAAAAGAACTCTCTTTTAGTTTCCATCAGAAACAAGAGTACCTGATTCCTTGAATCCTTGTGAGGTTCTCCCTCCCCAAAGATGCTTTAGATATTGCAATGTCCTTCCAGGCATGTTACCTTAAACACCTCCCAGCAACAATTGATCATTGTAGAAGGAAACCAGTAGGACTTCATAGAGTTAGAGGAGGAAGAGCAACAAAGAACTACATTTAACTGAACATTCAGTCTACTGTGCGCTTGTTTTCATTACTCTTTAAAGCCATGCTCAGAAACTTCTAGAAACATTTCATGAGTATGACATGTTGGCACAACTCTATTATTTAGTCACTTGGAAACAGAGGAACGAGGATAGAGTTTTAGTCCAGAGAGTAGGAGGGAAAATATGATTCAATGATGTATCTATTAGGTTTATTAAATCAGAGGTCTTAATGCAGCTTCCATCATTTTCAGCCTGGATGACATGTCATGGCCAGCCTTTGCAGGATGTTTCTCAAGCAGTACTTGACATTTTCCTGTATTCTTAGCTGATCTCTTCTTCACATGGCCATTGAAGTATGAATAAGAAGACTCCATGAACTGTCCTCTATCATTTTCAAATCTTGTAAATGAAACAAATGCTAGGGAAATTATTTGAGGCAGATTTTGATCATTCAAAGAGCCTCCAGCTCTCCACACCTTTTTTGGAGCTAATTCCATAGAATGGAAACCATCTCTGTAATTTTCTAAATAGTTAGGTGTGAATCATTACTCACCAAGGAAATTTATTACCTCAGAAAGTGGGAACAAATAAAATTATCCCAAGTCCAGTTTAACTCTAGCAGGTGAAGATTTCCTATCACGTGACACCAACCCTCCTCTCTTTAGTTCTTTGCCACCTACCTGTGAAAGACTTGCACACTTGCTTTACAAGCACTTGTGACACAATTCCATTGACTCCTACAAGGAAATGTTATTCTCAAAATAATTAACTCCAGTAAAAAGCAGACTCAGTGTTATGACCAGATTCATGGTATTAAATCTCCAGTAGCTTGACCTTCAACCTTGATATTTTTAAATGACAATTTTTCAGTAGGTCCTTTATGGGCCAACATAATGAGAACATTTTTGTCCAGAATAAGATCATTTCTGTTTTGGAGTTGTTCAGAACATTATATACTTAAAAATGATTTTAATAGCTGGGAAAACTCAAAAGATATCTTTTTAGAGCAGTGGTTCTGAAACTTTCTAGTTGCTGTGACACTTTAATGTGGTTAATCATGTTATGGTGACTCCCAATCATAAAATTGTTCTCATTGTTACTTCATAATTAAATTTTTTTAGTGTTATGAATTCTGGTGTAAATATCTGATATGTAGGATAAGGATATTATATACAACTCTTGTGAAAGAGTCATTTGTCTCACCAAAGGGGTCGTACCCCACAGATTTCAAATCACTACTCTAGACTTAGTGCAAGTGAACCTGGTGCATCATTAGGTCTAAATAATCAGGAAATACAAACATCTAGATGACACCAGTGCATCTCATTGCCCAAGCAGAGACCTGATTTTTGTTCAAAGTTATTGCAGAGGAAGTCCTGCTCTGTGCTTTCTGGGAGTGTGTCTATATAGGGTGTTTAAAGTCTCCCTTTAATTGTTTTTTCAAAAGACAGTGTGGAATGTCTAAAAATGCAAGCATAGACATGTGACTTTGTGCAATTTTATTGCAGGAGTTGTGATAATAATAGCAAATTCATGATGTGCTTATACTATGCCAAACACTTTCCTGGATTAAGCATTTTAGGTTCCAAGAAAGTAGAGCATAATGTTGGATCTCCATTAGCTAGAGATCACTGTTTTATTAGTATTTCATAAGTACTCGTTGAATGCATGAATGATTACAGAATGCCATTTAGCCTAGTATCTTAACCAGTAGTCAGAGTAAAAATGAAGTTCAAAGGCCACGTGTCTCTAATATCTATAGAGAGGTATGATTTGCTCTTCAATTGTCTACCCATAAAGCTTATGACCTTGACTCCAAAAGGTGTCTATTTTATTTTATTTTATTTTATTTTATTTTATTTTATTCTGCAGAAATCACAGCTAAAATCAGCATTGTGTTTTATAAAGACCCATCTTTCTCCAAGACACATTAGTCCATTATTTATATGGGGCAAACATAAATCTAGCTCTCAGCCATTCAGTGAATAAATGTGAGGACAGGGAAAGAAGAGTGTCTTGTCTGGCAAACTAAAACACAGAAGATTAGAAAATTATAGACACCCTGTACAGCTTTGTGAAATTGTCCCCACAGCATCACAGCATTTACATGGGTCTTTCTGTGCTCACAAAGTCCCCGTGTAATCACTGACACAGATGACCTCTTCTCGGAAGATGACAAAGATCCCGTTGTACAGGGCTTTATTAGACAATTAAACAGGTGAAAACTTCTGCATTCCTTCTTTGCCGTGCCTTTGTCACTTCTGGGAACAGGAAACTAGTAAGATACTTACATACCTGAGAAAGGCCACACAGTTCTGAGTCAGTATGGGCAGCATCTCTTGGAGTGATCACTGGGGATGAATGCCTTCATTGTCAAGTGAAAAGGAGAGCCTGCAGCTGTTCTGCTGAAAGGTAAATAGGAAGGAGCTTCAGTCCACATAAAAACCAATTCTAATGCAGCCGACATTCCTTGGACCGTCACATCAAACCATTCATGGCATGAAAAAGTGCAGATTTCAATTTAGGTAATGTACATGCCGTTGAAGGTTAGCAGAGGACCATGACCAGGCCAATCCATCTTCAGTAGATAAATGTCTGGGTTAGGCAGGTATGTCATAAAACATGGCCAATGTAAGGAGACGCGTGGGGCTGGCCTCCTTCCTTAATGCGTGTGATGCTTGCCTGTAAGAAAGTAGTGGTTCTTTCGGGGGGCTGCTGCTTTTAAATGTTCCCTCTGACCCAGATAATGTCAAAATGTCTGAATGCATGTGATCCTCTTTTTCCAAAAGTGCATCTCTAATGTAATGCAAATGCACATTGGAGGGGAAACTCCAGCTGAGAAAATGAGGCCTTATATTTCTAAAACCATATACATGTCAGAAGCCCATTATTCTCCTGTTTTAAATGTAATTGCAGCCCAGCTTTGAATGAATTCTTGAAATAATAAAATACTTTGAGCAGCAGTCACTGGCTTTTGCAGTTGTTTTATGTCTGCTCTTTCTCCCCTCTGTCCCACCCTAGCACCAGAAGCAGAAGACATGTGGAGAAAGGAGGGGAGACAAGGTAGGAGTGAAAGCTGAATCAGTTGTTCTGAATGTATTCTCAGTACTCTTGGTGCAAATAATAAATAATAATAATAATAATAATAATTATAATAATAATAAAAACATTCAGCATTGCACCACTACTGCCTCTAAACCACTGACACAAATGCATGATGCACAGGACAATTTTGCAAACAAATTATTGCCAGGCAATTAGAATACTTATAATTGTTACCCTTGATAGGATTCCCTTCTTTTGCCAGGTTTCCCTTTAAAGCAAATGTTTCCTCTAAAAGCCTAACAGCCATCATTTTGAAAGGATCTTCAAAACCGCTTTCTGTCTTAGTCAGGGGAGCTGTCTGTCTCCTCTTGATAAATTTTACACATGTGTAGTACAAGCTCATAGCTGTAATGGTGAATGTGAAATGCCCATTCTGTAAATTCAATACCCCTTCCTGGCTCTCCTCTTCTCCACCCCTTCTTCGTCCTTCCCACTCCTCCTTTTCCCAGGAATTCTCTGTGGAATGCTGCTTATGGCTGAAGTGAGCACAAATTGGATTCAATAAATAGTTACTACAAGTGGAAGACACACAATGATCTTTTTACACACACACACACACACACACACACACACACACACACACACGTCCCTTTTATTAAGTATTTCCTGCAATGCAGGCTTGAAATATGACCAGTTTTAGGAAAATACAAAATAGAACATTTTAGTCACTTGAATAGAAAGCTACTATGAAGCCCATGCCTTTTCAGAAATGTTGCCTCTTTACTAAACATCCAAATACCAGGATGGAATATAAGTCTTTCCTCTGAACACCATCTTGAACTCAACAGTTCCTTACCTGAAACTTAGATTAAATTTCCTAGAAGAGAGATTGCTGTGGCTTAAACTACAGAAAACACTCTTTGGACCATCACTGAAGTTCTTCAGATCTTCAATCTGTTTTCCAGTATTTGGGGGCTGACAGAGTCTCATGATGAGAACCAAACAAGAAAAACTTTAAAGGAGCCTACTGAAGTCGCAAGTTATCATTAAGTACTCTAGGCACACAGGTTGTTTGAGCATAAGTCCTCTTGTTTTTATTCCACTTGTTCTGTTTTTGTAATGTAAGGGGAGGGGAGAGGGAAGGTGGAAATAGAGAAGAGAGGCTTGAAGTAAAGTCATGTCGCTCTGGCTACAAGGCTGAGCAAGCCATGTCTCCCTACTTACAGAACAGGTATGGCATTCCTCACACAGGAAGTATCGGGCTGGCACAGAACAGAGACTTATTTCTTAACAGCTAGAACAAGAAAGCCAGAAGAAATCATTTCCTGGGTTGTCTGTGGAACCTGATGATGCTGATCATGGCGTCTCTCTTCCAAGGATCTGTTCTGCAGGTCTTCATTGAGACACTACATGCTCCTCTTGGGAATGCAACATAGCCACTAATGTGTGCATCAGGTTTAGGAAGCCCCATCGCAAACGGGAGTTGAGAGTAACAGAAAAATATAAAGGACTTTGTCTACACAATCCTCCTTTTATCCCATTTGTCAGAAACTGGTTATTGTTCCTGCCTATGTCTATGACAGAGGGAAACGCTTACATCAGATTTACTTTCAATAACCAGAGACCACTTCCCAGAATTGTGCACATCTCTACCTTACAAAACTGTAGTTTTCACAAAGTGTGAAGAAAGGTGTGTGGTGTCACTTAAACACACATTAATGTCTTTCCCACTAGTATACAAATGCATTAAGGTGCCATTTCAATATTTTCATCAAGCCTTTCAGGTAAATGTAGGCTCTTTATGTGAGTTGTTCAAATATCAGAAGATGGGCTGCTTAGACATTTCAGTCTTTAGTCGGAATCAACTTTCCACTCCCCTGGGGAGAAAACATATTTGCATTAACTAAGATTTTAGCTGTATTTTTTAATTGTTTGTTTGTTTTTTGTTGTTGTTGTTGTTATTTTTTAACTTTGTAGAAGTTGGACATTGCTAAATACAGATTGCTTTGAAAAGTTCATTTTGAAATTGGCTGTGCAGAACCTTGATTATATGTTTCGATAGAAATTATCAAAATTTGTATTTAGTCTTTCAGCCAGACCCCCAAGCCCTACACCTCCCAGGAGGTCCCTGATACATACTGCTGGCTCTCCATTACACACACATCTTAATTGTTTCCTTAATGACAGTTGTAAATTAAGCAGCCCTAAGTCTTGGGTCACCCGTCTAAGTACTTGGAATTTACCCCAAATCTCTGGTGTTATGCCAAATAATTTGTGTCCCAAAGCAATCAAATCAATCCTGTGCCCTGCTTGCAACTCCTTCCTTTGATGTTGCCATGAGCTCATCCTTGAGTATCTAGTGATACAGCACCCTTCCTGCAATTGTTCCTTGGCTTCTGGCCACGTGGATTTGCTGCTTCTGATGGTGTAATCCACATAATCAAAAGTTTTTCCACCTCAAGAGGCGGTCCATTCCACCTTATTATTCTACTTTGATTGCATCAGCCCTGGAACAATCAATGCCATGTGGGATATCTTGCCCTGCTAGCTGACTTTTGGTGGTCAAACACAAGTATTTTAGTATTTTTTTCTCACTTTTGGGAGTTTGCCTCATTTTAAATAAGTTTAAAGGTAACAGTTAGATATGTACACAGTGGTAGCATTTACATTAAATATAGAATAATATCAGACAGAATCAACTTGGCTGCTGAGCAAAGGAGACATGAAAATTTGGAAAACATTCCATATTTATACTTATTTTAATGTTTTCAATTAAATTTAAAATTTTAATGAGATAATAATAGGCTTGGAAATATACATTGCTTATATCATTAAAAATCTTGATTGTTTAGTAGAATGATTTATAATCATATAGAAGATTTTGGTAGCTCATAAAAAGCACACTTAAAAACCAATGGTGCCAATATATTTGGTACTATGGATCCCTATCACAATAGATGTCTGAGAGAGACCAGGACTAGTTTCAGAGACATTACAAATGGAATCTTCCTTCAATACCTCCCATTTCAAAGCCTAAGTTAGGACTATAGGTGGTTCAGGACAAAAGAGAGGTGATCCAGAAAGCACCAAAAATAAATGGCTACATAGAAAAGGAATGTATTGAAGGTGAAGAAAATCCTCACAAAGACAGCAGAAAGGAATGGGCACTTTCTCTTGTAGCTAAAGTGTGTAAAACCATTTTTTGTTAGCAAGTACATCAGAGCTGCCTATAGTGGAATCCTTAGACATTTACCAAGGTGTCACCAATGTCCTGGAGCTTTCATCTTTCTTCAATTTATGTCACAGATTGTATTCACATAAGTTTCAGCTCTTATCTGTTTTGCATCAAGTTGAATTTCTATCAACGTCCACAGCCCCGAGGATAGACAAAACTAAAATTAGCTCAGTGTAGTCTTAAGGCAGAGGCATTTTGCAGATAAAAAACAGTCTCTTTAGGTCTTCCAGTCTATGGAAGTTGATTAGTCCCTGCAGTAAGGAAAATTAAATTTTGTGGTTCAGACCCAGCATGCTTGATGGTTTAATAATACCGTGGCCATCGTCCAATGGCTGACAACCAAGAACTGAGGTACGCTCTGTGCTTCACTCTTCATGCAACACCTGAAAATCCTGGGGCAAGTCAAACAGCAAATTAAAGCTCAGACAACCCTTTCCCGAAAGGCATGCACAGTAGAAGGAACTGGTTCTAATGTTTTTTGGCTGAAGTCATAATGGGACAGAAACACAAAAGTCTGGCCACTGAATCCTCCGAAGGTCTTAAGGCACCTTAGTTGGTAATGTGTTTTGCTCACTTCCAGTTTACTTTAGCTTTAACTGTGCTGAAAAGTTAGTGATTCTTTTTCCCTCCAGTCTCTAAAAGGCCATGTTGAACACTTAATAACCAAAACAACAAAATTCCTACAAAGAAAGTTATGGGAACGCCTAGCATTTGGAATTTCACTTCCTGCCTGGTGAATTTCTCCAATTCTAAGCTAAGAATACATTAGTTGACAATCTACAAACTCTCCGAGTCCAGGGTGTAAGCTACACAAAACCAAATGAGCAAAAGACTGTGCAAACCAATTCTGGGTTATTTTTAATATAAAATCTAACTTTAGAGAATATTTAAGAATCAGTATGAGCAAAAAAAAATTACCTCTCTCTTTCTCTCCCTCTCTTTCTTTCTCTCTCTATGTAACACACACACACACACACACACACACACACACACACACACACACACACACACCATAATATACCATAAAGGTGGGGGGAATCCCATAACCAATCTCATTATTTTGAACAATTAATATTTTAAAAATTTTAAGCAATACTTACTTATAGAAATTCCAAAAGAAAAATTTAGGTGGCTTACAGCACAGAAGGATTTGTGGAATACAATGCCTATCATCTGATCAAACATCTTAAATCATATAAATACTGTTTAATTTTTTAAATATTAATTGTTAAAATAATGAGATTGATTATGGGATTTACTCCACCTTCATGCTGTGTTCTAAAGGCCAAAAATCCTAAAACTGAAGTGCTGGCAGGGTCTCATTTCTCATGGAGGATGTCCAGAGACTCACAAGCTTGTCCTCTCTGCATTTCTCAGTTCTCTCTCTGCCATCACCGGAACATCTCCTGTGTCTGTTATCCTTCACTGAGACTTTCTTCCTACCAGTACTGGTCTGACTACAGTAGATCCACACATACCATGCAGAATGCCACCCGAATCCTAAGATCCTGAACAATGCCTGGAAATAGCTATCCTTCATTTATGACATGAGGACACCTCCACACAGCATGGGGATTCTGATGTGAACATCTTCTGAGGCTGTATTTGGGCTGCCACAGGATGTTTCAAATTAGAATGTCTTTTGAACTCAACTGTTGACTATGGGAACTGTTACGTATACCTCTTCTCAATAAATGCTATGGAGTAAGCGTTCCTATACTGTGCTGAGAATTGCACTTCTAAAATTGTGAAATGAGACTGATTTTACTTTCATTTTGAAAAACTGAGCATAAACTCAAATAAAATGCAAATGCGTCTGTCCTAAGACTCCATGCAGACTCCTAGTCCGTGTTATTTCTACTTAAACCATTTGCTCATCCTGTGCTATACATTCTTAACTCTGTCAACTTTCCCATTACATATTCAACTCTCAGTCCCATTCCCTGAGTTCTCTTTCCTATCCTTTCCACTCCATTGAGTTTTTAAGATCACTGAACCCTCAGTTGCCATTATTAAAAGCACTGACATGTATACAGGAGACTGAAGTAGTAAAGAAAGTGCCATGCATTGTCTAGTTCTTGTTTTTGTTTCTGATAGACTATGTAGCCTTGGCCAGCCTAGAATTCACCGTGTGTAAAGGATGGCTGAAACCTTGCAGCGGTCCTCCCGTTCTTGTCTTCTGAGTGCTAACATTTCAGGCACGTGTTGCTTGATTTTCAAGTCTGTAAGGATGAAATATTAACTCACTTTTTCATTTCCAAATGAACACCTCAAAGTAGTTAGAGTATTCAGCAGAATCCAGGACTTTGAAGCCAGATCCAGGCTGATTTTTGGTTTGTATTACCATCTCAGTGTAACATGGAGGCCATTATTTATAAGTCTCTTTTTTTGTCCTTCCCTCCAGGTTCTGCTTCCCTTCTGTGATATTTGTCACAGCTATATGCAATCATAATAATGTTTATATTTGTCTGTCACTCTGGAGACTCTTAGAAATTATTCTTACATTTTATTTCAGTATTTGACTTACATGCCAACAAAAATAATTAGCATTTCTGAGTGCCTATTGTATACAAGTCATTCTTCTCATTTATATTATTTCTGCTTTGTGCTCAATTTGTAAAAGAATTATTCATTTCACTTAATAGACAAAGGCATTGGAATTTAGTAAAAAAAAAAATACATAAATTTTTTTGGCTACATAGCAAGTCAGCATGATACTCAAGCCTATATTCTTTCCATATGCCTTGCCACATACACACTCAATAAATTTTTGTTGAAGTGAAACAAATATCACTGTAGTGTAACTATTGTGAAAGATGTCTCCCTTCGGGAAATGGGAAAGGAAGGAAGGAATTTGCCTTGAGGTGAATACTTCCTGACTGCCAAAAACCATAGGAAGGCAGAGATGGAAGAGAAAATTCTGTGAATTTAGTTATGTGTTAAGGCCATCAAAACACCCTCTCTGATAAAGGTTCTGACACTTGAAGCCAAAAGATGCTTAGAAGGCATTATTTTACCCTTTGCTAAATGAAAAGTACCTTACATTAACTTAGCCAAGACGAGTGATTAAAGTTTTATTTCTGGGTAATAATTGAGCAACCCTTTGGTATGCGGTTCACTGCCAAGTGGACACTGTTGGTTTCACACAGCTGTAGTTAGAGATGGCAAGCACTATTTACTGGGAAAGCGATAATGCAGTTGGATGTCGTACTGAACCCAAGGGCAAGATCATTTCTGTTGTGCTGTTTCACAGGCCTGCAGTTAAAGTCTGTTTGTCAGCCCACTGGTAGTGCCTATGTGGCTGATGCTAATTCACAGGATTTTGTTGTTGTAAGGGAATGTTTGCCTTCGTTTTCCATGAAAGCAAATGATGCAAAGACTTAACCTCTATCAGTTGGTTTTTTTCAGACCCATGGTTCATCTTTTCAAGTCTACAGAATGTATGCTTCTTTTTTGGAGTTGTTTAAATGAAATGTTTACACGTAAGACAGTAATCTCAGTCATGGGAATGCACCCTAAGGAAATGACATAAAAATGGGAAGAAAAACCAATGAGCATTTTTTTGCAACATTATTTATAATCACAAAACATTGGAAAAACCCTAAATGTCCAGTAAGATATGAGTGCTTGACAAATTCCTGCACATCCTCCTGAGGGAATCTTTTTGTGCCAGTCAAGGCATAATTGTGAAGGTGGCTCAATACATAAGGCATAAAACCATGTGTGAAAAATGGTTAAAGTGTGTAAGAAGCTGGAGAGGCAGAATACAAGCCTATGTAGGGTACTGTGTTTTACAGCTTAGGATGAAGTTCACATGCCCTTCATCTAGCTTCTTCTAGCGAGGAAAGTCTATCAAGTCTTCAACCCACACCCATTAGATCACCAGAGATTTCCCTCTTCTTCCCAGTGATGGTGAGATGGCGATCTGTTCCACTTCAATCATCTCTGCATGCTCTACCATTGGCTGATGACAGCCTGTTGCAGAATATAGTTGTTTTTTTTTTTCTGTGTCTAAAGTAAAGCACCTGAAACATCATCAGCTTCAGTAGGATTTCGATGGGCCAACATGATGTTTGTTCTCCAAAATACTTAGCAACAAGAATTCTCCAGAAAAATAAGCAGCCCAGTTTCCAAGTTTTCTTTATGACAGCAAGCTATTTCTATGACATATGAATACTTCTGTAAACAAGGTGGTAATGAAAGTTCTCTGTGTCCAATGCACTATGGTCCAGTGTTGACCAAGAAAGTTCTTCTCAAAGTACATGACTCCGTCAAAAGTACTCTTCAATGATATAGAATCAAAGTCTCCAACATCTCTTCTCAAACCCAACAGAAAAGTTAATTTCAATTCTGTTATATTTGCACATGTCTTTTTTCATTATGAAAATGAGAGTTATGCTACACATGGTCAGCTGTTAGCTCTTCTGTGGAGCAAACCTAGTCCATTCCTTCCTCTAGGAAAAAAGAAAAACATGAAATGTATGCATGTATTACATCATGAGCTCAAGGCCAGACTAAGATGCATGAGACTCTGGCTCAAAACAACAACAAATAAACCAGCAACATAGAAACAAATAGAATTTATAAGGAAAAGGTGGGGGCAACCATGACAAGCAAAGGGAAAGGGAAAATGAGAAAAAAATGTAATAAAAGAGAAAGAGGAAAAATGGGAAAACAGGATCGGGGCCAAGATGCAAAAGTTGCAAGGGTAATTATGGTAGTGCTGTGCATGAAAGAGGATGTAAGGGATGATTTATGATGAATGAGCACTTGATGCTTCTCTTATAATCATTTGAGGAACTGAGTGGTGGAGCATGCCAGTGTCAAACGTGATGGATTAAAAATTGTTGAACAAGAGAATAATGACCTTTTCTGCCCCGTTCTGCTATTTGCTGACATGATAGGCAAGTCATTTGCTCTATGTGCGTCCAAGCTCATCATTTTCCCAAAAATAACTTATCTCTAGCAAAAACTAATAAGACCTCTCTAGATGTCTGGTATTCCTGATCTTGACTAAAGATGAACAAACAGAAGACTGGGGAGTGGACTTGGTGTATCATTAGACTCTTGAGATGGTGAGAGCAAAATAAAATTTAAATATTTTAAGGTTTTAAAAGGATTGAGAATCCTGCTAAGGGGATGTTGAACAAGGCTTTGGTGTGTAGAGACTAAGTAAACAGTGGATGGACAGTACACAGTCAAAGCCTGGGGAACCCAAGAAATCACCCTCCTTGCTCTCCAGAAGTCACATCACCCCACCCTTATCACACAGAGCTTTTATACTGCAATAGGTAAATATTCTTCTTAGCCCAATGGGCCCCTCCACCGTTCTCTAGAAGCCAGTATAAGCATGTAAAGGAGAGGAAGAAAAGAAAGAAGGAGCAGAAACAGAAGAAGCATGTCTGAAACACAGGGATGGCAACATTTTTTCACACCAACGGTGACATCTACAAAGGTCACACTCAGAAATCTCGCAATCCAGTTACAAAACAACAACAACAACAACAAACAAACAAAAAAACAAAAAAACAAAACAAAAAAAAAAACATTCCTAATGTTGGGCATGTGAGTGGTGCAGAGTGAACACAAAGCCTCATTTTCAACCATATTTAGTGGGTATTCTGAAAAAAAAAAAAAGAGAGAGACGGGGTGGAATTAGCCTTGAAGAAAATGAGTGCCAGTACTTTCAGCAGTTAGGAAAGACTCTGGTCTATGTTACGCTGCACATTTTTGTGTCCCAGTCAAAGTGCACCATCGCAAACAGAGCAGAGTAGATGGTAACATCCATCTAACTAAGAGGGCCCTGCAGTTACCCTGCAATGCTTAATGCAATGAGGAACTCTTTGACTTGTGTAGTTGCTTTTATTCCTGTCTTGGTTGCTTGCTTCTTTAGGTAACTAAAACTCATCTTTCTATAGCTACAAGGACTACCTAATGAATCAGACTTCCCCCTAGAAGAAGCTGTGAATCTGGATGAAGCAAGGCCTATTAGCTCAGGGAGGGTCTCAGCATTGACTGTGAGCTGGGACACTGTTGTGGCTGAGAGCGAGACTCTTAATATTAAAGGAGCTCTGCCCCTTTGATTACTTACTGCTGTGTGATCCAGCTTTCACAAATTTTGTTTGTCAATGTCTCTGTGAAAACTTACAAGAAAGACAGTAGAGTGATTGGGTCTGACCTTCAAGTCTGTTTTCTCTTTCCTCTTGTCTCAGGAAATGAGCCAATGAAACCCTATATCTTTTCCATTTTGCCTTAAGTTCAAGATTAATCACCGACAGCCATTTCTACTTCTGCAATGCACTGATTACGGAGCAATAGCCCTGTAATTCTTGGTTCATGTAAGAACGTAAGACAACCTCACACAGTGAATTTGTCAGTTTCCGCTATTTTCCCTCACAGCATCCTTCCCACTACACCACTAAGTGTTGCACAAACTCTTCTGCTACTGTATCCCAGTAGCTATCATCATCGCACTTGTCTCCAATGATGCTTTCTCATTGTCAGATGAGCAAATACAACTCCAACACCTCATTTGCTTCTTCACACCAGCACCAATTCTTGGAAAAGGAAGGGCCTAAGAAACAGACTTTAAAATGGATATTCATGTGTGTGTGTGTGTGTGTGTGTGTGTGTGTGTGTGTGTGTGTGTGAGAGAGAGAGAGAGAGAGAGAGAGAGAGAGAGAGAGAGAGAGAGAGAGAGAGAGAGAGAGAGAGAGAGAGAGAGTGTTTCCTATTGATGGGTTACAATACAGTGGCAAAAAGAAACTTAGAGGAGGGGTTACTGCTCCTGATGAGCTACAGTCTATTACAGTGGGAGAGGCATGGCAGCATGAATATGAAGCCAGCCTGTCTAGTCAGGAAACAGTGATTACAATTCCATCCACAGCTTGGAAGCAGGAGGACAGAACCAGACTATAAATTATCAAAGCTAGCATCCAGTGATATAATACGTTCAGGAAGACTGCATCTCCATTAGGTTCCATAACTTTCCTGGACAGTGCCATCAACTGGGAACCAAGTCTCCAAGCACTCATTTGAGCAACAGAGTGTAAAGTCCTTGTTGAGGAATGTTTCGTGTAATAGATAAAAGGCAAGAAGGGAAGCAAGACCATGCTCAGGCACAAGTTGAACAATGAGATCCAATAGAAACTCAGATTGATGTTACAGAAAAGATGAAGTGTACACAGTCCTGAAGACATGTCCCACAGTGTGCTTATCAATGGAAGAGAGCAAAACTTTGAACTGCAACCTTTCTGGTTCAGAGCTCAGAAGTTACTGAGCCACAGCTCAGTGAGTTAGACAGTGAGTGACTGTCCTCGCATTTTCTGGGTATTGAGGTCATAACAAGTTGTACTGCCTCAAGCCTCCCATGATGAATTTTCTACAATAGTACTGCCTTAGCTAGAATTCCTGTCACTGTGACAAAACACCATGACCAAAAGAAGCTTCTGGAAGAAAGGTTATTTCAGCTTACATCTCTCCCATTACTGAAGGAAGTCAAGGCAGTAGCTCAGGAATCTTGAGGCAGGAAGTGAAGCAGAGATCATGGATGATTCTGTTTACTGGTTTGTTCCACATGACTTGCTCAGCCTGCTCTCTTATAGCACACAGAACCACCTGCCCAGGCATGGCACTAGCCGTGACCTGAGCCCTCCCACATCACTAATCAGGACAGTACCCCATAGACTTGCATATAAGTTAATCTTACAAAGATAGTTTCTCAATTAAGATTCCTTTGTCGCAAATACGTCCAGTTTGTGTTGAGTAGACAAAAACCCACAATATCATGAGGACCTAAGACTCTGTCTCGCTCAGAGAAAGAAGTGCCAGTATGGTACTGAATCTTGAAAAAAGCAGTAAGTAAAATTTCCAGACTTTCTATGGCTTTTCAGAGACAAGTGAGGCAAAAATTTTCACAAGACAAAATTGCAAGATAATGATTATTTCAGCAAAGTATACTGATACATAAGAATGAAATATCATTATAAAACACATCTGCTTGTATATTCACTTTAAACAGTAATTAATAGTTTACAAATAATATTTATGAAAAAAATGTTATAGAGCACTTAAGTTTATTTAAGATAGAAATTTTGTTTGTGAATAGCATAGGTATAAAGGGTCCAGCCACTAAAATTCATAACTTGCTGTGCATTGATTCCTAAGGAACAAAATTAAAAAAAAAAACTTAAAAAGAAAAAAATTTCTGTTTAAAAAGTTACTTGAAGTACAGTTTTAACACTTCGTAGCTTATTATTCAAGCTTTGATGATATATCACAATTCAGAAACACTAAAAGATTATGATATATTCATCATACCATGTCTTATTATGGAATAATTTGAGTGGCTACAAAATAATCTCAGTAAACTATTATCCTATCTGTTTAAATATAGTATTTTCTTTTGTATCTTCTTCGACAGTTGGCACATGTAACCAATTCAATTCTAATACACCCTGGAGAATATTTTATAAAATTCCTCTCTTAGATATAAGATCATATTAAAGGGTTAATAGTAAATAACATGCTTCGAAAGTACAATGAATGATTAATGCTTCCTATCAGTTCATTGTATTTTTACCAGGCTATGTTCTGCAACATTTAAAAACTTTACATTTTTGTGCACATCCTAGAAAATGGCATGAAGGGAAACTGACAGCCCTTAAGAAGTAAGGGCCACCAATGACCATGTGATTGCTTTATGACCATTTGTCACCTGATCTATACATTTCAAATGTTTAGATTCATTTTATTTGAGGGGAGTACATACATACCACAGCACCCATGGGGAAGTCAGAGGACAGCTTCCTGCTTCAGCTCTCTCCTTCTATAGTGCGAGTTCTGTGGAATCAGATTCAAATTGCTAGACATCACGGCATGCCATTTACTGTCCTGATAAGTCACCTCACCTCACTGGTGTTCAAAAAGTTATTGACACACGAATTTGTTTGTTTGCTCTTTATTTGTTTAGTTTGTTTTCTTTCTGAGAGACAAACTAAGATGTCTTCTGATGTTTTATTCTAGACTGATCTGGAACTTTCTGTGTAGCGCAGCCTGTGCTCCAACTTATAATCCTCCTGCTTCAGGATCTCTAGTGCTGAGATTATAGGTGTGTACCACTATCGCCAACTCTTGCAAAATTTTCTTATTACATGAAACTTAATTTCTGTTTCTGGAAATGATTCAGAAAAAAAGCCTAGTTTATATTCTGAAAATATTTGAATACCAAAAAATGGTCAGTTTGCTTTCTCTAGCAAATGGCTCAAGCATAGTTTTTTATTTCCTTTTTGCAAACTGAAATATCTTCTCTAGTATGTTTACTAATGAAAATAATTAAAATAATACCATTAATAAAATATGAAATTCAAGAATTTCCTTTGATTCCATTTAGATGGAGAGTAAGTTTAACTTTTTCTTCTAGTATTTAATGAATTGCATGTGTTCCTATACACAGCCACACAAAGATTCCCACCCCCCAACATCCTGAATGATATGTTGTAATTATTGAAATAAATCAGCCATTTTGAAAGAGATCCAGTCAGAAATTTAAAATCACAGAGAACAACCATGTAATTGTAATCCAACAGCTCTCATGTCCTGGAAGGCATTTTGCTGAAGTTAGGAAAAAGAAATAATTGTTCAAGATTTAAAATAAAACACTAAATCTGCAGCAAAAGATTTATATAAGTTTGTGGAGTACCTGTTTCTAGAAAAGCTAAAGACAAATTAAGATGCACTTGGTAGGAGAAAAGCCATCGGAATAAGCTGAAAAATCACAAAACCTAAGACTATATGACTGTCTTCATAAGACAAACATGTTCACCGAACAGTGATTCTTGTTCTGAAGGAGTTGCAGTGTCCCCAGGGCACTGAAGGTGGTCAAAAACCACAGGCTTGGTCAACTAAATCACCCCTTCATCCCAGGCATAGTGACAAACTCCAGAATTGCGATTTGACCATGATAACCATTGAAAAATTCATTCTAGAGTAAATTAACTGGACAATGATTCTGGCTGTGTCTAAAATCTCTCCCAGACAGATATCCACAGATGGCTTTGTGGATATTGGCATCATAAAAGATCTCTTGCTTTCAGTTTGTTCATCTGATATATTTCAGTTAAAGGAGAAATTCCTTTTTACCTTGGAATGATGTTGCAGACACATATTACCAGCACTTGGGAGATGAACACAGGACAACCCAGAGTTCAAGGATACACACTAAGACATATTTCAAAAAATAAAAACATTGGAAACAAAATCATGTCTGTGTTCCTACTGAGTGTGTTTCCCAACCTGATCTCTGACCTGGAAGCTTCCTTTCACAAAGTTCACTTGCATACAGGTTTGAACACTGTCTTTTCATGACTCTAACTTACAAGACACTTGCTCTGAATAAAGAATCTCATCACCTCAGCCTCTGAAGAATTTGCTCAGTGTAATTAGATGCACCCTGATTCATCCTTGTGCTGTCCAAAGGCTAATAACTGTGGCTTTAATTGAAAAAGCTCATTAACTTTAAATACAGCTAAAGTTATTGAAGGACAATTCTCAGCAGAAATACTTTAATAGTCATTTAGGAAGAGAGAAGGGGAAGGTGTGTGAATTCTAAACCAATTAATCTTGCCATTATTTCATTTACTTTGGAAGTTCGTGTATGTGCTTCACAGAGGAAACACAAACACCTACATCCAGCTGGCAGAATCTTTATCATATGCTGGTATTTAATAGACTTTAATATTTCAAGTTAAGCCATCTTTGAGGGTAACTAGAGAATAAACATAGGAAAATTCTCTTCTCATTTTTCCAGCTAATGAGGGAAGAAAGAAAGATGCATTTGGAATATAACCTTCAGCATCCCTAATGAAGTGGCATTTCTGGGTTGTGATCATCAATAACTCCTCATATCAATAGCAACTGGAAATAATAACACCACTCTACTGATTTGCTACAACACCTGAATGGACTCTGTTCAAGGCTCTAATGCAGAATCCTTCCATCTCAACCCTGTGGACTCTTTGGTCCAGATACTTCTCTGTTGTCATCTCACATTATTCTCTCTCTCCTATTCCAACTCTTTCATACTTATTTCTCCAGTAGTCAATACCTCTATTGCTTTGATTAAAGTGTTTCTGTCCTACCCATTATAACTGAGATTTCCTAAAGGACAACAACAACAACAACAACAAAAAAACTGTATCTATTTTTACATATGCCTGTATCATAGGTTGCACAAAATGTTGGGTGACATATGTGATGCTTTAAAAATAAAAGTGGATTTGGGATTGTTATCACAAAATAAAAAGGAAAGTAGCAAATCCTGAGAAATAATCCAAACCCCAGAAGGAGAAGCCATATATGAAAATGTGGTTGATGTTTACTTCACCATGCTCTCTTCTTAAGTGTCAGTAAAGAACTGTAACAACCAGAACAAGAACGCTGTTTTAGAGCTGGACAAGCAAACATTCAGAAGCCTCGTTTGGCCCAGAATTGAGAAAATAGAGGCTAACGCAAGGCTTAAGTCTTAATTTTCGACTGCTAGGTAAATATTTAGAACAAGAGACCCACGGTGAGAAAAAGCAAGGAGAAGCAGAGTGTGCAAAGTTCTCCACAGAGGAGTGCTGCACCACAGAGAGGCTTTGGAGTTACCTGTTCAGCTTCACAAACAGACATTTTGTGGAAAGGGCCAGAGTGCTCTGCTGAGGAACTGCTCCTACCCTCGTAGGTGAGTTTCATGTGGATGTGTTTCTTCTCACCCACCCACTAATGTTACTGCAGGTGTGGAGTAAGTTTTGAAGTTGAGACATGAACTGCCCAATGTTATTCTACTTTTTCAGTCTTATATTAACTATTCTGGATCCTACATATGCCCATCTTGTAGAATCAGCTTGGCCACATCGGCAAATCGAGGCCATATCGAGGCCATATCGAGGATTTCAGAGAGACAGCGACACATCTGTACCCTGGAGGAGCACATGTGTTTGTCATCTTATCAATTAACATCCTCTCATAGTTAGCAATAGGATGTCTATTTATTTACATCTTCTTATTCCTAATTTTAAATTATATTAGTGAATAGAAATACACTAATATCTGGTTGCTAGATATTCTCCCCACTCACAGTACAGTCTCCATACACTGGTGTAAGATTTTGCAAAGTAACTGAATGCCACAGTGACATGTTCAATTACTTAACTCTAGAAAGAATTTAGTTTAGGAAACTTCTTAAAAAAAAAAAATAAAAGACCTTCATGTGGTCCAAGCTGGTCTGGAGCTTGTTACATTAGTGGAAGTTATATTAGATTCCTGTTTCTCCTGTCTCCAATTAACAAATGTGGGGATTGTGTGGATCTAGCAACATGCTTGTCTCTGCAGGCTTCATTTTCTTATCAGCAAAATGATGACAATTGCACATTTTCAATGTATTTCTTATGTTTCAAGCACCGTTCTGATTTACACATAATGATTAATTAGCCCTCATAGCAGAATCATGAAGCATAATATTCTAATGTATCCATACTTTTTAGATGAGGAATATTTAACTACAGTAGTGTGAGTGATCATACAAACAAATAGAAAATGTTACCACCATGAATCAGACTGAGAACATTCGACCTCCGGAAACATGATTTTGATCACAATTATTAGTTTCTTTGTTATAAGTAGCAGAAATACTAAATGAGGTAAAAAGTTTAATATCTTAGTGCAAGATAGACACGGAGTAAAAGATGTTTGTTATATAAAATGTTCCTGTCTTTTGATAGAAATTTCTTGATGTTTTCACCAAGTGAAAATGTTTTCCGTAAGGAAATATCTTTATTTGTGTAAGAGAATGAACACCAAGAATAAAAATGATAAAATTTAAGCTTAACTGCCTTGGGTTGCTTCAGTCTTTCCCCAAGTCTATACCTAACTTTAAATATGTTACTTTTTTACAAAGCAGTTCTCTCAAATTATAGACACTCATGATCCCATGAGCACTGTCAAAGTATACTACTACAAGGGCTAACTCGGATATTAGAAGTGTAGAAGAATGACAGCTAACTCTGTAAATTACATGAAAAAGGAAGGGCACAAGGGGGACAAGAATGAGCACACGGTGTGGGGAGGGAAGGACAAGAGACCCAGGAAAGATGCAAGCACAGTTTTAGATATGATCAGTTATGGAAAATGAGAGTGTCAGTTAAAAGCATTGTGCTGGAGAAGAGCTGGGACAGTTACAGGTACTAAAACCATTTCAGCAAAACTGAATCTTAAAACCATGGAACGATTTGCCTTCAGAAAACAGGTAGCATTAGAGCCTTCTAGTGAGACATATAACAGGTAGATATCTATGGATCCTATGGCCATATAATTGATAAGGCTAGAAATGTTGGTAAATGCCTGGTAATGAATAGAACAGTCTTCCAGGGATGAAGGTGCCTTATGTGACATGTCACTGATACTAAAATTCCAAATACCTGGCTTAGCCTGGATCAAGGAATGGACCAGAGAAAGTGATGCCAAGACAAAGATGAGGAAACCGAGGCTTCTTGTAAGCTGAGTAAGACCTTACATGAAAAGACTGACGAAATACAGGGAGTAGAAATGCCTATTTTCATCATTCTCTTCTCTTGGGGTGTCCACAGTATTTTCTCTACAATGGCCCCGTAAAGAGTGACAATTCTCAGATGAAGTCACACAAGCAGATGCTCAACATCTGCTAATTCTGAATTGCACAACTCTTCAAATCAATGCCTTTTCATGGTCCCTGGAAGAGTTGCTGACATATCGGGTCCCAAATGTGTATTCTGCAATTTTTGTTTTGTATGTCATGTTAGGGTGTGTCTGGATTGCTAACCCTCTATAACACTTGTGGCTTATATTAGTTTTTCAGTTTAGAAGAAATAGGAAATCAGTTATTGCTGGGCTAGTTTTCACAGATAACAAGAGTGACTGCACATATGAATTTTGTAAATGGGTAACATATGAATTTTATAAGTGGGTAAGTTCTGGAGAAAGATGATATAATCATAAAAAAAGAACAAAACCAGAAACTCTTCCTCTAAATAGACTCTCAGGGTGGGAACAGAGCAGCGCAGTAGAATGCTGGTCTGGCATGTTTAAGATCAAATGTTCCAGTCCCAGGAGCACAGAATATTTTTTAAGTAGTTTGGCTATTTGTTCTATTCCTGAGCATTTCCATTCAAACTCCTCCTGTCATTCTCATTAAGCACAAGGACATATATGTTGTCTGAGAATGGTGGGAGGTAAGGAAGGAATCGCATGCTGCTCTCAGCATTCTCTCTGTCATAAATTCTCTCACTCCTCACAGCCCTCATGTGTTACTTACAAATGCTCCAACTGATGAATTAACATCTTGCTGTTCATACTAGATTTAAACAACTGCCTATCTTCTAATAATAAAACTGGCTTTTCTCAACAGTGTGTCTGATGCTCATTGCATGAGAGTATCTCACTTTTTCTGTGTGATTAGCTTGGGTCTATGATTAGTTGCTTGTAGATTTGTTTAGATGCTTCTTTTGGGTTCCTTTTTGTTTTCTGATAAGCATCTATCATTTTCTTTTCCAATAAAACATGTTAAGTATTTTTCTTTTTCCTATTAGGATGATATACAAAGTAATGAGTTTTATCGTTTTATTTTTATACGTATGCATTGTACTTTGTTCTTAACATCATCCTCCCCAGTGTTTTCTCTCCTCCCTCTTGCTCCCTTTTACTGGTCTCCGTTCCCCAAATATACTCTGGTTCCCTGCTTTCATGTCACACATATTACATTACTTCCGTCCTTCCATCCTCCATTAAGAATTCTTCCTCCCCTTTCCCAGTCCTCTTTCTACTGTTACACACACACACACACACACACAGAGAGAGAGAGAGAGAGAGAGAGAGAGAGAGAGAGAGAGAGAGAGA
>JANHMN010000004.1:63885554-63913824 GCA_030674055.1 Rhabdomys pumilio
AGAGAGAGAGAGAGAGAGAGAGAGAGAGAGAGAGAGAGAGAGAGAGAGAGATTTAAATCATGAGTCTGTATATGTGAAAAACAACAGTATTTAGCTTGTTTGGATCAGGTTTATTTCACCGAATGTGACAATCATTCATTTTCCTGCGAATGGTATAAAGCATTTTCTTTTACAGGTAAATAAAAGTTCATTGTGCACACTTACTATGTTTTCACTATCCACTCATCAGTTGGATAGAGAAGCAGGTTCCATATCTTACTTATTGTGAATAATCCAGTATCTCTAGGTTATGCTGGCTTAGAATTCTTTGGATCTATACCCAAGAGTGACATGGTACTTAGGTCATATGATAGGCAATTCTATGTTTAGTTTCTTGAGAGATGTCCATACAAATTTTAATAGTGGCTATACCACTGTTCTTCCCACCAAAGTGACAAAAAGATTTTTGCATTACATTCTCATGAGTATTGTTCTTTGTTTTCCTGATGATATCCATCCATATAGGTGACATAGAATCTCTATGCAGTTTTTATTTTTTTCCCTAAAGGCTAAGGATAATAAACTATTTTTGGTAGTTACTAACCGCTTATATTTTATTTTAGAACTATATCTTTACTTCCTTAGCCCATTTGTTGATTGAACAATTCCCCTTTGGGAACTTAATATTGGCATTTCCTCATATATTCTAGATGTTCATCATCTGTCTGATACACAATTTGCCATTTTATAGTCTCCTTTCTGGTGATGCTTTCCTTTGTTGTGTAGGTTTTTAATGCCATGCAATACCATTTGACACTTCTTGGGATCATTGCCTGTGCTGGTGGAATCTCAAAACTATGATTCTTTTTTGAAGTATGTACAACACTCTTTTCCTTGAGATAGTTCAAAGCTTTTTTCTGTCTTTCAGTCTGGCCTTTAAATATTGTTAAATTTAGTTTTGTGAGAGATGAGAAACAAAGGCCTACTTTCATTATCTTACAGATTAAAGTGTGGTTTTCCTTGTACCACCTGTGAAGTATGCTGTCTTTTATTCCCCAGGTATGCTCTTGACGTTAAATGACTACAACCATGTGATTTTTCAGAGTTCTTTATTCTACTCCATTAATCTACATGTTTATTTTCCCAACAGCATCATGTGGTTTTTGTTATTATGGCTCTATAATATAATTTCAGATTAACTGAGATGTTACAATTACTGTACTTTCAGTTTATGTTTGTTGGCTATTTGGAATTATTTATACTTCCATCTAAATTTTAAAATTATTTTAATCTCATAAAGACTATCATTGTATTTATAATGAGGATTACATAGAATCTTTACACCACTTTTTGTAAGAGTAATTTTCACAATATTGATGATACCTATCTCTAAATTTGCTCTTCTTTCTATCTTCTAATGTATTCATAAATTTCTCACTTCAATATCTTAAAGTTTCTATTGTAAACTCCTTTCACCTACTAAGCTAGTTTTATAGCTAGTGTTTTATGAGTTTTAAAGCTATTGTGAATGTGATAGTATGATTCCATGACTTTTCTCTGCTATATTTCTCTGCTATTTTCTCAGCTATTATTGACCTACAGAAAAACCAAAGAGCCCAAGCACTGAGCAGATCCTGGGTGGCAGCTTTGAACCCAATCTCACAGAACAAAGAGGAAGCAGGGGCTTCCAGGAGCTCTAACCCTGGCAGTATCTTAGGTAAGGAGACAGCAACACCCTCCACAAACAAAGAGTAACTTGGACCCACTGGGACCCAGGAATTCACTCCTGGCCTGGAGCACTGGTTCCTTCCTGTCTGCACCTGAGCACTGAACAGATCTTGGGCCCCAGCTCTAACCCAGTAGTAACACCCACCCGACAGAGTTCTGACACAACCAAGATAATAGGAAAGACAGGCTCCAGTCAGAGATAGGGCAGGTAGCACTACGGAGATCCAGATGGTGAAAGGCAAGTGCAAGAACATAAGTATCAGCAACCCAGAGTACTTGGCATCATCAGAACCTAGTTCTCCCACACAAGAAAGTCCTGAATTCCCCATATCACCAGAAAAGTAAGATTCAGATTTAAAATTACTTCTAATGATGATGAGACAGGATTTTAAGAAGGACATAAATAACACTCTCAAAGAAAATTAGGAGAACACAGGTAAACAGGTAGAAGCCCTTAAAGAGGAAACACAAAAATCCCTTAAAGAATTACAAGAGAACACAATCAAACAGGTGAAGGAATTGAACAAAACCATCCAGGACATAAAAATGGAAGTAGAAACAAAGAAATCACAATGGGAGACAACACTGGAGATTGAAAACCTAGGAAAGAAGTCAGGAGTCATAGACCCAAGCATCACCAACAGAATACAAGAGAAAGAAGAGAGAATCTCAGGTGCAGAAGATACCATAGAAAATATTGACACAACTATCAAAGAAAAAGCAAAATGCAAAAAGTTCTTAACACAAAACATCCAGGAAATCCAGGACACAATGAGAAGACCAAACCTAAGGATAATAGGTGTAGAAGAGAGTGAGGATTCCCAACTTAAAGGGCCAATAAATATCTTCAACAAAATTATAGAAGAAAACTTTCCTAACCTAAAGAACAAGATGCCCATAAACATACAAGAAGCCTATAGAACGCCAAATAGACTAGACCAGAAAAGAAATACCTCCCATCACATAATAATCAAAACACCAAATGCACAAAACAAAGAAAGAATATTAAATGCAGTAAGGGAAAAAGGTCAAGTAACATAAAGAGAGACCTATCAGAATTACACCAGACTTCTCACCAGATACTATAAAAGTGAGAATATCCTGGACAGATGTCATACAGATCCTAAGAGAACACAAATGCCAGCCCAGGCTACTATACCCAGCAAAACTCTCAATTGCCATAGATGGAGAAGCCAAGATATTCCATGATAAAACTAAATTTACACAATATCTTTCCACAAACACAGCACTACAAAGGATAATAGTGGGAAAGCTCCAATACAAGGAGGGAAATTATACCCTAGAAAGAGCAAGAAAGTAATTCTCTTCCAACAAATACAAAAGAAGATAGCCACACAATGTTATTAACACACCACCGTTAATAACAAAAATAACAAGAAGCAACAATCTCCTCTCCTTAATATCTCTTAACATCAATGGACTCAATTCCCTGCCCCGTCCAGCAGGGCATTAAACAGGAGTCTGGGGAGGTCACCTGAAAAAGAGGTTATGAGGGACACAGGCGAATGCAGACAGCAGAGGCTTGTCTATAGGCTGATCAAACTGGTGATTTTACTTTTTTCACAGAGGGATTATATGCACATAGAGGCAGGATGTGGGGAAGTATATGACGTAGGGGTTTAGGTGTTCAGGGGAAGTACAGATATCTTCCAGTACAGAGTATCATCTGGGTAAAGGTTCAGGGGACAGGTCACTATGACACCACCTATGATTCACTTGTCCTTATCTAAGTTGGTACTATCCACCAAGGCTACCCAAAGGTCTATGACTATCCACAAGACCTATGCCTACTTGTTCTTATCCAGGCTGGTAAATTTCCAACGCTGTCTGTTTACAATATCTTATAGATATCTATTTCAGTGTTTTTTGACAGAGACCCAAGACTTTGTGTTAGCAGCATGCATGTCAGGCCTACTGCTGATTTTAGGCCTATGGCTGGTTTGGGGCCTTCAGTGTATAAGCAGGGCTGCCCCTGACAATTCCCCCAATAAAAAAAAAAAAACATAGGCTAACAGACTAGATACGTAAACAGTACCCAGCATTTTGCTGCATACAGGAAACCCACCTCAGTAACAAATACAGACTCTACCTTAGAGTAAAAGGCTGGAAAACAGTTTTTCAAGCAAATGGTCCAAAGAAACAAGCTGGAATAGCCTTTCTAAAATCTCCAGCCCAAGAACACAAAGGGAAGGACTCATGGCTCCACCTGTATAGGTAGTTGATGGCCTGGCATCTGTAGAAGTGGACAGTCTTGGTCCTGAAAGTTTGAATTCCCTAATGTTGGGGAATTTGGGAGCAGGGAGGCAGGAATGGGAGGATGGTGGGAGTACACCCTCATAGTAATAGGAGGAGGAGGAATGGAGTAAAGGGCTTTGGGAGGGAATGGGAGAGGATGTAACATTGAAAGGTAAATAAAGAAAATGTCCAATTTAAGAAAAACAGATAATAGGTCTGGCAATTGTAGTTAAGCAGTCGAGACTTTTGTCAACAGTTTATTACAGAAATTTCGTATAATCCTCAAGGACAAGGTATTGTGGAAGAGGCCCATGGAAGTTTTCAAAGATTGCTGAGACATACTGTTGCTGAGACAAAGAATGATGCAGACCTGTGAACTTGCTGAGTGTCCTGAAAAGGGTGACTGGGGAGCTGTATTGGACATATGACCTTCGCTTGACTATATCCCAGTTGGGAAAAGCTGCCTTGCCTCAACTTTTTAGACCTTGCCAGATAGAGAATTGAAAAGAGAAATTATGTCTCTTACATTCTTCTTAAAGGTGACCAGCTATTAGGACTCAATCATGTACTGGTCTAGAAATCAATCCAATATGAGAAATATTGTGTACTTTTGGAAGACTGGATCTGGACTTTGTCAGAGACATATTTGGAAGCTAGCTGTAACTCGCTATAATGTTAGGATAGCAAGAGATAATGTTGGGACAGGATCTGGATTTCAAACAAGGGTTAGTGCATGTTTTAAGGCTCTTTTAATTGTCAAGCTAAAATTGGTTTTGTCTCTTCTACAGCATTTATTGTAAGTGGCATTGACTGTATAATTTGCATTTATGTTAGTGTGTTGAAACCTGGCATGTCTGTTACAGGGGTCTATCAACCAGCTTTCGTCTCACTGCCCTGAGTATTAGAAAATCTTGATTATCTGAAAAAAGCTTGAAAGTGCTGGAAGAAGTGAGTTAGGCTTTAAGCAGAAGCAAGAGTGTAGTACGCTTGATTATTGCTGGTATAACAGCTTTAGTTCCATTAATTGCTAGCACCACTGCTTATGGAATAGCATTGACACAAGGAGTTAAGACAACTATTTTTGTTATCGATCTAGCAAAAAAAATGTTATTAATTTATTGAGTATACAAAAAAAATTACATAGCTATCTGGAAGAATGAATGATGCTCTATAACCCATTCAAATTATCTGAAGAAGGTTCAGGGTTCAAGAGTTAGGAGCCATCCCAAGTGTCAGGACAAATATCATTGGAGTAGTGTTACTTTTGAAATTCACAATGATGGTCCTAATAATTAGAAAAAAGTTTAAAGACACCTGTAGGATATTTGGCATAATCCTAACACCTCTCTGGGTGTGTTAACTTTGTATAGAGATTATGAATTTAAAGAATGCTGCTCTGTTGACTTTTGGTGCTGCAGATAATACTGATAAAATTATCCATGGCCTGAGCTCAGTATTTTCATTTTGGACAAACCTCAGGAATGGCATATATAGCTTGATCAGACTAGCCCTTCTTGTCCTGGGGATACATTTATTCCTTCCCATCATGTTAAGGCTTATCTTTAACAACATCAACATGTTGGCAGCCAAAAGACGTGGCTTAAACCTGAAAATGGACCCCCAGATAGAGTTATTAAATTAACAGAGTTATTAAATTTAATTTATTAAAGTTAATTTAATTTATTAAATTGTCATTATTATTAACAATTAATAATAATTAATTGGCAAGCTAAGGACAGGTAAGATTCTGCACAAAGCCTTACCAATCTAAGACAGAAGTGAATTGCCTTTGATAATGCATATTCCATGATGGGTAAGGAAGGCATTCTTGTCAGAATGATCTAAGACAGGCTCAGATTTGTTAATGAAATAAAAAAGGGGGAGAGGTGGAGAGCCTTTGGGGCTGATAGGCAAGAATCTGACATGGGGCCAGGACAAGGAAATGAGCTGCTTGGCAGCAATATGACATTGGCCAAGGAAAAGGATGTAGTCTTCAAGCAGGAATCTGACATTAGACAAGAACAAAGTAGTAATTTCACATAGGAGTCTAAATTGTAGGCTACAACAAAGATGTAATCTCAGGCAGGAATCTAAATATTAGGCCAAAACAAAGAAGTAATTTTAGACAAGAATCTAAATTTTAGGCTAAAACAACAAAGTAGGCTTCAGACATGAAAAATACCTTGGGCTAGGATAGGGAAGTAGGCTCAAATACTTTGATCATCCTGATAAGCCTTTAGAAACAGTAATCATGGCATTGTTCATATAACTGGGATTGATGCCTTGCTTTTTCTTTGACTATTTGTGTTTATTGTATTGCTTGTTCCTCAACTATTTATATCTATTGTATTGCTAGACCCTCAATCTAGAACTGACCTTAATACATGCATGTAATAAAAATGGTATAAAAACATAAAGGAAGAGAGGGTACAGGATAGGGTGTTCTAGAGAAGGGAAATGGGGAAAGGGGATGACATCTATATTATACATAAATAAAATATCCAATTTAAAAAAAGAAAAGCCAAATATTTCTGTATCTCAAGTTTGTATTCTGCTACTTTATTGAAAATATTTATCAGACACAAGAGTTTTCTAGTATAGTCATATAAATCTTCAACAATACAATTATATCATTTGTAAATAGGAGTATTTGATACAGTATTTCATACTGTATCCATTTAATTCCTTTTCTTATCTTAATTACTATATCAACAATTTCTAGTTCTTCATCGAATAAAAGTAGAGAGGGTGAGCATCCCATCTGTTACTGATTTTAGAGAAAATTCTTTCAATTTTTTTCATTTCAAACATAGTTGTCTACAGATTCCTTATATACAACCTTTATTGTGTTGGTATGTATACCTTCAAGTTCTATTTTATTCAGAGATTTTATCAGGAGAGAATATTGAATTTTGTCAACAGTATTCATATCTATTGATATTATTATATGTGGTTTCTATTGCCAAATCTGTGTGTTATTAGTACATCTCTTGTACTTGTTTGCAACTACTGATCTCTGCACATCAGTTTGCCAGCAGATTCATTTACTGTTCTACATCAAGTGTATTTTAATGTTTCATCTCTTATCCTCTTTTGTTCATATGGACCTTGTGCCTTCCACAGGATGTTACATTTGTCCATTATATTGATAATTATTATTCTGATTTAACCAAGTGAGCAGGAGGTTGCAACCATTCTGGACTTGGTAAGTCATATTGAATCAAAGGATGGAAAATAAGTTTAACCAAAATTCAAGGACCTTTATTTCAGTGAAACTTCTACGAGTCCGGTTGTATGAAGCATGTTGAGATATTCTTTCTAAAGTATTGTTACACATGGGACCTTTAACCGTAAAAAAAAGAAGTGCAAAGTTGAGTGGGATGCAGAATAGGACAAGGCTCTCCAAAAGGCCCAGGCTGCTGTTTATACGTCTCTGCTATTTGGGACATGCTATCCAGCAGGTCTGATGGTTCTTGACATATTGGTGACATGTAGGGAAGCTATTTAGAGTTTCCAGTAGATCCCCATTAATGAATCATAGCAGAGATCTTTGAGATTTTAGAGTAAAAACCTTCCATCTTCTATAGTCAACTATTTTCCCTTTGAGAAACAGCACCTGGCTTTTTATTGGACCTTTGTGGAAGCTAACTGTTTCACAATGAGCCATGGGATCTGAACTGCCCTTTATGAGCTGGGTGTTATCTGACCCACCATGTCATAAATGTTCACAGCAACAATCTATCATCACATGGAAATGGTATATACATGATTAGACCTCAGTAGGCCCTGAAGGCACAATCAAGTTACATAAATAATTTGTATGAATGCCTAGTTTCTACTTTTATTATAATGATTACCTTCACAAGGGTGCATCTATGGTCTAATAGGGTCCACCCAAGTATTAGTTGACTGATCAAGAGAGGCAAATGACCTGGTTTGTAGATGGTTTTATGTGTTACACAGATAACATTCACAAATGAACAACTGCAACATTAGAGTCTTTTAATGGGGCAGCACTTCAATACACTGGTGAAGGAAATCTTCACAGTGAGATGAACTTTGGGCAGTGCATATGGTCATACATTTTTCTTGGAAGGAGAAATGGTCATATGTCTGATTATGAACTGACTAATACACTGTAGCAAGTGATTTTGCTGAATGGTCAGGAACTTGGAAACAGCATGGTTGAAAACTTTATGAGAGACATTTGGGCAAGACGTGTATGAATAGATCTCTCCAGATGAACACAAAACTCAAAAATATATGTGTGTCCTATAAATGTTCATCATCAGGCAAGTGACTTCTTCAGAGGAGGTTTTAAATAATAAAATAGAACCATCTGTTCTATACATAGTAGTTAGCCTCTTTCCCTTGCTGTCCTTATCAATGCTCCAAGGACTCATGAACAAAATGGCAGTGATGAAAGAGATGAAAATTATGAATTTGCTTAATGTCATGAACTTCCACTCATTAAAACTAACATGTCAATGGCTGCTGTAGAGTGCCAAATCTGACAACAGCATACCAGAAATGAGTCTCTGATATGGCACTACTCACGAGGGTGATAAGCCAGGAACCTAGAGGCAAGTGGATTACATTGGACCACTTTCATTGTGGAAAGAGCAGCATTTATCCTCGGTCAATATAGATTTATTCTGGTTATAGATTATTACTTCCTGCTTGTAATGCTTCTGCTAAAATTAACATGCATGAACCGATGTAAAGAATGCTTTGTCCATTGATTCTGACAAAGAAATTCACTTCACAACTAAATAAATGCAGCAATGAGATCATGGAATTCATTGATTTGGTTTTGTCTGTTTGTGTTTTTGTTTGTTGTTTCTGTTATACTGTCTGAAGCAGCTGACTTGAAAGAAAGCTAGAATGACTTTTGAAGACACAGAGTGTCAATAAAGTAACAAAAGCCTAGAAGGCTGTGGTAGAATTCTCAAGGAGACAGTATAAACTTTGAATCAATACCCAGTATACAGAGTTATTTCTCTTATAGCCCATATTCACAGGTCCATGAATCAAATGGTTGTTATGTAAATTATGCCATTCACCAACACTCTTAATGACCTACTAGAAAAAAATCACTTTTGCTTCTTATTCTCACAGCCTTATACTTTGCTGTCATAGAACTTCTAGTTCCAGAAAGAAGATTGCTTCCTCCACTAGGAGATACAACAAACATTCCATTGAACTGGAAGCTGAGATTTTTCCCTTGGCCCCTTTGGGCTCCTAGTGTTCTTGGGTCAGCAGACTAAGAAATGTGTTATAATGCTAAGAAGGGTTACTGATCTAGACTAAGGAGAAGCTGAATTGCTTCTCCACAAGGAGCTATTGCAGAATGAATGTGAAATGTGGCCCATAGCCTCCTGTTTTTTAATACTTGGTTCCTGGGGAATAATGTTTGGGAGGGTTATGGATTCTTTAAAAGTGGAGCCTAGCTGCAGAAAGTTTATCATTAGAAGTATTCTTTGAGGATTTTAGAACTAGGCCCCACTTCATGTACTCTCTCTGCTTTTTGAGTGCCAGTCACTTCAGGTTCTCACTGTCTTGCCTGCCCCCGCCCCCCATGATAAACTCTCCTCTCTGAAACTAAAAGCCAAAATAAATTGCTTCCTGTCAGAATATCCTATCACAGCAAGAAAATACAAAAACTGGTGCCTGGAGTGAGTCTGTTGCTGTGGTAAACCTGGTTATGTATTTGTCAGGCTTTTGTTTTGTGGGGAAAATGTGAAAGCTTTTGGAAACTTGGACTAGAAGTGCTTTCTGGTGGGTGTTCTATTGCAGAAATAGAAAAGCAACTCACAGAAGAAATGAAAAGTATTTCTGGAATTCAAGGGATTCTTTAGGGTATGTCTTGGTGCTACCTTGTCCTATAGCTATAATAAGTGGAAAACTACAACAACCCTCTCTAGGCAGGATGATAAATAGTCCAAATGCTTCAGGAATGAAGGTATGAGTAAATTCTCCAGGTGAAGAAATCAAGACCTGCTGAGATGCTTGCTGAGAGTGGAGGAAATGCAGAATAGCTATTAATAGGAGGTACCTATAAATACCACATGAGGCCATGTGGCCTAAGAGTGGAACAGCAATGAGTTTTTCTGTCTTATTTTTGCTGAGGAAATTTTTGTGCCTATTTACAAATATATTAAGCAGATATCTGTGCTTTTTTTACTCTTTATCATATGATGTGCATTGATTTGTGAAACTATCAGAGGTTATTAGAGAGAGAGAGAGAGAGAGAGAGAGAGAGAGAGAGAGAGAGAGACCGAGAGAGACCGAGAGAGACAGAGAGACAGAAAGACACAGAGAGAGAAGCATTCCTCAAGAGACTTTGCCTTGAGGAGGTACTATGGTTTGAGTTTTATATGCATAGTCATATCATATTAAGTGGCATTATAACATCATTGTTTTCAAAGTTAAATGGAACATGGAAATATGATTTTCTGTCAGGTTGACAGGGAGTAGACTTGTGATGATTTATCTTGGTTTTCACCTTGACTGGATCTGGACTTGACTAAGACATACACAATGAGGCACAGCAGTAAGGGATTCTATTGATCTGTGAAGCATGAGCAGCCACTCTAAAATCAGCAGCCCAACAATCAGTGTGTGTGTGTGTGTGTGTGTGTGTGTGTGTGTGTGTGTGTTCACAATAGTTCAATCTTCCTGGTAAACTATCCTCTTTATATTATGTAGTGGCCTTCTTTATCGTTTCTGCCTAACTATGGCTTGAAATCTACCTTATCAGATGTCAAAATAGCTATAGCAACTTGTTCATGTTTTATTCAGCTTTAACTTGCTTGACAGATTGATTCCCATTCTTTGATTCTTGGTCTGTAGATGTCTTCACAATGAAGCATGTTCATTGAGACCAATCATTTCTATGTTCTTTCAGTTTAGCTTAATTTCCTTACTGATGGTTTCTTTTATGTTGTCTTTTTTTTCATACATATTGGTGATTTCCTCATTCACTTTGCTGATGTTTCATATATATTATGACCACTCTTCTCCAGTTCCTACAGTGAACAGATGCTTGTTAATAGTCTTTTATTATACTGCTTGTTTTTACTAATAAGTGTCATCAGCATGGTGCATATCCCATTCTCTGTGAATTCAGCAGCTGAAGAATCTCGGTGCCTGGCCTTCTCACATATCCTGTGTTTCTGTGATGCGGTTCATGCATTTGTGAGTTTGGGTACCTCTTCTGCTTTTATTTGGGATTGTCTTTCAGCACCACTCAGGAGGAAACACCCTGTTACAACAACAACATTTAAAAACCACAAGGCATAGAAATGTTCTTAAAGTTGATTAAAGCCCACACACCTATCAAACAGTGACTAAACCCAGAAAGTGATAAAGTCGATATAGAATGTGCTGTGAAGGTTAAAATTACTCCAGGGAAGTGGGAAAATTGTAAATGATCTCACAAAAGGAGGTGGGAAAGGCAAACTGAAGTTGAAGTAAGGTTAAATAAATTTTAAAAAAATGAAGTAGAGAACAAGGCTTGAGGGGGGGGAGAGTAAAACTGTAGGAAAGAGATTTTTTTAAAAGAAAAAAAAGAAAGAAAAAAACTTAATTAATTAGATCATTTTAAAACATAATCAAACAAAACAAGCAGGGAACTAAAAAATAATAACATGAGTTGAAAACAAAACTAAAGCTCGAGATAAGGTCAAAACACTACTGAAAGTGAAGTAGAGGTGGAACAAAGACAAACACATGGGAAGAAAAGAGCAGAATATGAAAGACAGCTAAACAGTGAAAACTGCATTAACAAATGATAAGGATGGGCATACACAGTAAAGTGCTGGATTGGGAGTATAGCTCAAGAGTAGCACAGCCCAGCTCCCATGTGGCCTTAGGTTTGCTTCTCAGCACTGAAGAAGAAAGTGTGTGTGTGTGTGTGTGTGTGTGTGTGTGTGTGTGTGTGTACGCGCGCACGTGTATAAACTACATAGTAAGTATGCTGCTAACAGTTAATTCAAAAGGGAGGGAAAAGCACAAAGAATAAAAGAAAGACACATGATATGGTAAAACACTTTTCTGCTTCAGATTACTTAAGTTTACGTGTGTGTACATGTGTCACTAACAAGGCTTAGAAAGCAAAACGGATCTGTGTATGGAGAAGAAGAGAGAAGGAAGAGATAGAGGAATAAGCAGAGAAAAGATGGGCTAGTGGAGGGAGCAGCATTCTGCTAACACTGAGTTCCAGAGTCCACCTAGACATAAGTAAGGATTGTCCCCCAACATTTTGTTAGTTAAACAAGTGGTTGAGTGTCTACTAATTACATCCAACACTAATTTGACATAACTCCTTATTCATTCAATACAAAAGTCTTATGATCAGGAGATGGGAATCATGGTTCAGCGCTTCAAGTACTTTCCTGGTAGACTTTACATCCTCAAAATATCTTAAATGCTGAACAGATGGGTATGGTAACATGCCTGTAATCTAGCCTCAGAAAGCAGAGACAGGGAATCCTCAGATGGGCAAGCCAAATCGATGAGCTCTACATTTGATCCAGAGATTCAGCCTTAACAGATAGTACAAAGGAGATAACAGTGGTGATTCCCGACATCTGCACATACAGATAGGCTTGTATCCATGTGAACAGGAAGGCAAACACAAACATATGCATGCCACATACACATATACATGAAAAAAATTCTTAAAGTCATTAGGAACAAAAAACAAAAAGGAAGGAAACAGTCCTCATAAAGCTCATAGGCTATTTTAGAAAATAAATTTTAAAGAGGAGAATGCAAGAACTTGAGTATTAGGGGAGATTTACAAGGTGTCCTATGGGGAAAGCTGAAGGGCCTGCGAGCCGTGCATGGGCCCAAGAGCATGGATCTCTGTTGCGTTGTGGGTCTTTC
Source organism: Rhabdomys pumilio (assembly GCA_030674055.1). Classification (NCBI taxonomy): domain Eukaryota; kingdom Metazoa; phylum Chordata; class Mammalia; order Rodentia; family Muridae; genus Rhabdomys; species Rhabdomys pumilio. The sequence continues at coordinate 63,898,407 of JANHMN010000004.1, forward strand.
TGCTCGTCTGTCATGGAGAAGTCCGCTGGAACTATGGCTCAGCAAGGCAGAAGCAGAAATTCGGAATTTTTGACTGAGTTGGTTCCAAGCCACACCAGCCGGGAGCTACGTGGCCCTGCCCGATGCGGGGAGTTCTCACTCAGTCTGAAGTTCCGAGGGGTGCAGGGTTTTTGGATGGGGACCCCCTGGCAAGAAGGCTTGTGGGGATCAACTGGTCTCAGACTCCTGGGCTCCCAGACGATACTGAAAGTGCTGAAGAGTTAAGACTGGGGGCATGTGGGCTGAACCAGCCTGCAGCAGAGAGGGAGAGCTCTGGCAGCACCTCACTCACTTGGCAGTGTCAGCTAGCTTGGTTGTATCAGCAGCCTCCATGGCAGGAATGTAGAAAAACCTTCTAAGGTATCAGTTCCTGCAGTTGTGTCACTGTTCGAGCTTCACATTGGGCACCAGATGTGGTCCCTGTTGCTGGACCGCAGAGAGGTCCTCCAGGTGGGAAGTTAAGTGTGGTGACTGCAGCTACAGTGGCTCACTAAAGGCCTTCTCCGTGGTTCCCCACAGTGACCCCAGAAGACACATGAAGTCCATGGGTTTAAGAAATTTATTTTCATGACAGATGGCAGTTGAGTCTGGATGCGCACCCCCATGAAACTCAGGACAGATCTGAGTTAAACAGGGAGGGAGAGAGGGAGGAGGGTCTGGTGAAGAATGCTTAATTGGCTATGCCCTCTAGCCTTCAGGTATCTCATTAGTATGGAAATCTCTCTAGAGCTAAGGCCTGTAGTCTAGCCCTCTACCTGTGCTCTTTTGGAAGGGCTGTATTGTCCTACGTGACTGAACAATGTAGGTTAATGGAGTTCCAGCCACATGTTTGGAGCCTGGATTCTGGGAGCACGGAGGAATAGATGCCCATCCCTTGCAGGGTCTCTGGGCTACTTCCAGTGTTTCTACCGAAAACCAAGACCCCTTTCATGGCCCTACAGTGTCCTGTGTGCAAAACCTCACCCAAAGGCCACAGAGTTTTACACTGCACTCCTAATAATTCTAATTCTGACAAGCATCTAATATATACTCAGTGTTAACTGGTATATAACAATAACTTAGCAACTGGAATCAGCCATGATTTCTTGTAGTTACTGTGGATCAGAAATCTAGAAGCAGCTGATGAAGGTCTCCCAAGCTGCCAGCTGGTGCTCAGTTAGTTCAAGGCTCAAATGGGAAGGATGCTGCCTGTCAGGAACTTTAGAGGACTTGCTTCCTTAAGCTTACACAGGCTGCCTCACACCATGGCAGCTGGCTTTCCTTGGTGTAAACCATTGGAAGAGAATGAGAAAGCATATCACTGGTCAGAAAAAATTTTTATAGTCTGTGCTTAGAGATGGCATATCTCTACTGCTTTCACATTCTCTTCATTAGAAGACAGTCAGGAAGCCAAACTTCTGTTGAAGAAGATGAACACCAAGGAGATCTCCTTACAGGCCATCTTGGAAGTTGCCTACCTCACCTTGGTTCTCCGAAAGGCAGGTCAAACAACCCTTGAGACAAAGACTTATATACAAGCAAATTTCAAGAAAGCTGATCTCAAGTGTTGTATATCAGTGTCCCCTGAAACTAAAACCTTCCATCTTAGGAAGCTCATTAAAACATGGGATGAGCATAGCAGAATACTCATGGACAGTAGCAGAGAGGATAATTGATATCAAAGACTTCAGCCAGCAACTGATAGAGACAGACACAAAGCCCCACAGCTGAACAGAAAGAGGAGATTCAAGAGCCCCTTGCAAAACAGGGAAGAAAAATTGTAGAAGCCAGAGGGATCAGGAATGCAGCAATAAAACCCACAAAATGAACTTACCTGAGCTCATAAAAGCTCACAGAGACTGAACCAACAATCAAGGATCCTGCAGGTATCTGACCTAGGCCCATCTGCTTATATGTTATGGTTGTATAGCATGGTCTTCTTGTGGGACTCCTAACAGTGGGAGCAGGGACTCTCCCTGACTCTTTTGCCTACTTGTGGGACCCTTTTCCTCCTACTGGGTTGACTCATATGAGGAGAGGTGCCTAGTCTTATTGCAACTTGATATGCTATGTTTGGTTGTTATACATGGGAGGCCTGCCTTTTTCTGAACGAAAAGGAGGAGGAAAGGATGTAGGATGGGGAGATGGGAGAGCGACTGAGGAGGAGAGCAGAGGGGAAACTTCATTTGGGATGCAAGATATGAGAGGAGAATAAAGAAAAAGAAAAAAAAAGAGAGAATCATTCTGGGGGGTAAGACACAGTATGCTTACAGAGAGGTGAAACACAGTGTATCCTAAGGGAAACATTACATCCTACAGGGAAGCTCCTTAAGCTCAGAAAGTACACAACTCAAAATATTTTCTAAGTCCCTCAAACTGACAGGACTCATATGTAGAACCTATGAAAACTGCTGAGGGAAGCTACCTAAAAGAAGCTGAGCCAACTGGAAGAGGCACATATCAACCAAACTTCATAGAGAGGACACTCTCCATCCTTCATGTTGCACAGCTCACTCCAAGTTTCCAGCTTTTACAAGCTGTCACTCATTCTGGGATGGATTTTAGTGATACTGAGATCTTTAGTCATTTCAGCTCCCCTAGGTAACCCAACCCATATTTCTATAAGTAAAACCAATAAAATTCAGTAGTTCCACAATCTAGACTTTGCTACTATTCATACTTTTGTCTATGGTAGGTTCTGTGTCTGGAGTGAGTGGACATCTGTTATTGTCTCTCCAAGAATTATTACAAAATAAGAATTTTAAGGCATTTTGGAAGTGAAGCCAGTAAGGGAGGGCTGCTAATGTGTGCTTTTAAGGAGTAGCACTAGGCCTCTGAGCTCCATTTATTTAGAGTCCCTCTGATCAAATTATATGAGAAAATATACAAAATTAACTAAGAGGGAGAGAGTTGGGGTATGTCTTCACTGCCACCTATCCCCAAATTTATGCAGGTTTAAGAGGCATCTCCTGCAAAGATACAGCGAACAACAGTTGTATCCACGCAATGCCTAGGGACCACCTGGCTATTTGACCATGCTAATAACTTTCTTTCTTTGGGTCTCACAACTATATGAAGCTCAATAAGATCTGATCCATTTTGAATTAAAGAAATGACATTTTGTTCATAAATGTGTACAAGACATCGTCTAGATTTGTCTGTATCCATGGGGATCTTGTTCTCTAATCAAACCATGGACCCAAAATGAGGAGAATATTACATCTTTTCTAAATGTGCACCAACTTACTTTGCCATTATTTTCTAAAACATAGTACAGCAACTACTTGTATGGAATATATGTTGTATTTGATGCTATAGGTTATCTAGAGCTGTTTACTTAAATGAGAGGGTGTGTTGAGATTCTATGCCAACACTATATCATATTATATAAGGGACTTCATCCTATGGGATGTCAGCACTCATAGGTTCTAGAAGAATTCCCCTAAATACCAAGAAATGGATGTATTGCATATTTAATTGAAATTAGAATCAAGCCCAATTCCAACTCACATTGGAATTTTGAGCCATCTCACATTGGTGATGGGAACCAGATTCACAACTTCTGCAAGAGCTGTACATGTTCTTAACCATCTCTCTAGCCCCATAGAGTCACTTTAGATACTTGTTAACTGTAAGGATTCTCAGGATTTCACCCTTAAGATTCCAGTTCCTCAGGATCTGAGATGGGACCCAGTGTCTGGACCATGGGAACCTAAGACTATTGAGATCAAGCCAATTTGAGAATCACAGAGGTCTTCTCTGACTCCTGCAAATTCTCATCATGCCCATGAGAAGCTGACATTGCAGCCCTGCTCTGAGTAAGCCACAGAATGAAGAACTGGCCACAGACGGGAATATGAGAAGCTGTCTCTAGCATATAATATCTTTGTTATCAGGTCAAGGTTATGGGCAGAGTCTTGGAGGCACACACTATTTCTTGAACTCTAATTGTTCAGCCAGCTCCCATTAGATGTTGCTTTACTTTCTTCAATTAAAGTCAGTTTAAAAAGAGTCGGAAATGATGTTTACACCCTCTAAGGAAAACAGATAAAATACATAACATTTTCATCTTAAGCAAAACATTTAGCTAATAAAAGCAGGCATTTCAGTATAGCCTGGGTACTTTGGGCAAGTGATTTAGTGACCCATATCCTGAGAAAAAGCTTTCCTTAAATGAAGGCTCTTCCCAGCAAAGAAGTTAGAAAATTAACCCTGAAAAAAAGCAGATAATGAGTTTTCATGAGGACAAGTCTTTGCAAGCAAAATACTAAGGTCATGTAAAACAAACAAACAAACAAATAGACTAGTTAAAATTATCTATAAAATTTTAAGTGATACAAAAAAGAGAGGAAACCACCTATAATAGTGGTACATTCAAACAATGTGAGCTTTAGAGAACAACTACACAGCCAGGTTGCTTCTAAACCATCATTCTACAGTGTTCTGAATTTCTCAAAGGAAGTGGGATTCTGTTTTTGCTTGCCAATGTGCATGGTGCCTCTTTGGAGGGACAGGAAGGGGCAACACTTGGACTGTAAATAAATAAAATACTTAAGAAATAATAATGATGAGGAGGAGGAAGAGGAAGAGGAAGAGGAGGAGGAAGAAGAGAAGAAGAAGAAGAAGAAGAAGAAGAAGAAGAAGAAGAAGAAGAAGAAGAAGAAGAAGAAGAAGAAGAAGAAGAAGAAGAAGGAGAAAGAGCTATATAGTTGATCCCAGCTAATTGGATGATGAACAGTTAAGCTATTAGCCCATAGTTTCTAAATTCCTCTCCTTAGGAATAAGGTTTGATTTCCAGGCGTTTAATGCATTAAATCTACACTTGTACAAAGCAGCTGGCATCACATAAAAACAGGTTTCTAATACCCTCTGATTAGACACAATCTAAGTTCAGAGTCACTTGTCCAAACCTACCCTACACTGCATACCCCATGTGTTTCTGATCCTTCTGGCTTATGACCTCATTATGTAATCTCCTGTTTATAACCTCACCACATTCTTTAGGCCTAACTTAGCTTCCTGATGATGGCTTCAGTCCTTCTCTCTGATATAGCTTGGCTTTTTGCTCTGAATTTATGGTTTCCTCTAAGTAGATAAGTTTTCATATCTAGGCCTCCCTAGGAAGCACTTCAGCTGAGCCCTGTGTGAGCTCATACCATCCTTCTGAGTGAGCTGTGCATGCAAGACCTAACTAGCTACTGGTGCAAAGAAACTTACACACTGCAAAGAGAGGTGGTGGAGGGGATCCAGTATATATGGGACTTCAGGTGGTGTGTATAGTTCTCTTCTTAGAGCCATTTGTAGTCACTTAAACAATAGGTTTACCTTTAGTATTCTGCTCAAGAGAAAGACGTGCCAGAACGAGGAAAATGATTTTAGGCTAATATATATGCAGATAATTAAAGAATGAATGAAAACAGCAGCATAAAATTTCAATTATCTCTACTGCATATTTATGGTAGAAACGATTTTGAGATGCAATCTAATGTTCTGAAGTCCCTTAGAGTCTTGTTACAGATAAAGCAGAACAGGAGATTAACAGGAAACTATGGGAACAACAACATAGGAAGAATCTAGACCCAACTGTGGTGAAACTACAGTTCTTATGTTTCACTGCAACATGAGGGAACAAAAGATCTGTGTCCTTAAAAGAGAGGGGAAGGAAAGAAAAAGTGCCAAATGAGGAGTTACAGTTTGTCCAGCTCAGAGAGACAAATAGGAGAGCAGACCTTATGCTCAACAGGAAAGACACAGTAATCAGAATGATGTGGGTTTGAATCTCAAGTCTGCTTGTTTTCAGATTGTCAAAAACAGCAAAGATACAGATTTTCTGACGTCATCATCTGCAAAATAAGAATAAATACATTTAACTCTTCATTTTAATTATCAATTCATGAAACATATTGCAATGAGTAATGATTATATAAAGGTACTCTACCATTAAGACTATGCCTACATTGAGTTGATGCCTGCCAATTCTCATGAAAGATGAAGTCTTCTCAGATATTCACTTTTCCAGGCCTTCGCCTCTAGCATTTACAGGTTAAAATGCCCAGTTGGCTAACCAACCAGAAAACAAAGTAACATCTTATTCCAGCTTCTACTTCTTAAAATCAGACTACATGCTCTAGTCACAGGATCTCTCTCTTCAACATTTTAACTAGAAATTCTATTAATTCCAACTTCTGCCAGAAAAAGTTTGAACACACCGTCAGTCTCTCTTTCACCCATATAGATCCAAGCCTGCTTGTCAGCTTGTTCTGCCTAATGATACCATCATAGTAAAATCTGTCTGAATTGCTGCAAAAAAAATAAATACTTCCACATATTATGTGGTTCCCAGAAATAAACTCAGGTTTGATACAGCAATCTTTACCAGCTGAACCCATCTCTCTAACCACATACTTTAAAAATACCTTTTTATTCTGATTAAGAGAGTAGAAGGAAGTGTATTGAGGAAAAGAAATATTTTAGATTATATGTAAAATAAAAAGTACAATATTGTGGGTGGAAAGGATTAACCAGGAAGGGACAGGAATGAATCAAGAACAAAAACTAGAGAAAGACCTAAGAGGATATATGAAAAAACACAGAAAACACTATCTCACAATCTAACAAAAAGAAGATAGTTAGACGGGATTTGTGTTGGTATGAACAAAGCAGAGATGTGATGGGGAACTTGGAGAAAGAAATGGTAGAACATGAGTTAGCCAAACCCAGAGTTGTATGATAAAGCCTTTTAGAAATACACTAATCAGTCAGGTCATTTCACAATGTATTTTTTAAAGGAATCCATACAGAGAAATCCTTCATGATTGGTCAATGATGCTCCCAGAAGACATGGGGTTTAAGTGCTAATGGCAGTGCTGGGCATGGGATATCCCCTTACTAAGAACACAGAGTTCCTAAAGGTCTCCAAAACAACACAAGCCATTGCCATTGTATCTGGTTGCCCATCATAACTATAGGGTAAAACTGAATTATTGAAAACATCACGCACTTCGGCTAAGAGACAGAGTTCATCGTCAAACCTACCAGGAAACTTCCTCCCTAATGGCTATCCTTTACAATGTGCAAAGACTCTGTGCAGTTTTCTAGAAGAGGGAGCACATCGTCTTACCTAGTGCTAAACCCCACATGTACAATATTAACCTGTCAAGCAAGATGTTTTCACTTGTGCAATAGTAGCATATCTGTTAAGAAGTAACCAGCCAGTTACTTATTAGATTTGAGTCCTTCTCCTCAGAAGTGAATGAATGTTTGGTACTGTAAAACTGGTCACTTGTTCATGGCTAGAGTGGTCTTAGACCCTACTATAGAACCTACTATTGGTATTTTGCTAAACGTTCATGTTGTCAAACTACCTCCTAAATGTTTATGTTTATACCAATATACTCAGGCTACCTGCAAACTTCACCAGAGAAGCGTCCTTTATCAATGAGTATCAGTCTATGTTAAGACTCATAACTGACTAAAGGCCTGAAGATAAGGTATCTGTGAGTGCTCAGTCCTTCTGCAGATGGGATACCTTTATCAACTCTCCTACCACAGTCATCAAGGCACAGGAATCATTGCTGAAGAGGAAGCAGAGAGAATGGAAGAGTCAGAGGGTGGGCAAAGTGCTATAAAATGTTGGTTTCTGGCCATGGCACAGATTTTGTCCTCATAAACTCACAGCAGCTGTGCTTACCTGAACACGATCAAGCCAGCCCAAACTACAACATGGTGAGGTGGCTGAATTCAAGCAGCCTGGGACTAAATGGAGAGCTCTTGGCTGTTGAAAGCTACTTGGAGAGGTAGAATCATTAATTTTTTTGGTGGTATGGCCACTGGTACACTGCTCAGACTTCAATGAGTAATTCCTCCCCTATACACACAAGGGCAACATGGCATGAACTTAGTAGGTTATGTTTTCTTAAGACAACAGCAGGAAGTTGGGAAGTTTATGAGTTGGGAAGATTCTACAGGGGTTGAAGAGGTCATGGGAATGGATATGATTCTATTATGTTGTGTATACAGATGAAGTCCTCAAAAAATAAATAAATAAAATGACTTTCAGATACATTTTCCTTCCTATGTTTAAAATGTCTCCAACCTTCACATTTCACTCAGAAAAAGCAAGACAAACAAACCAAAACAAAAAAACAAACAAAACAAACAAACAAACAAAAAACAGGCCAAATGTTCTTGGATTGTTGGTCTCTGTTGTAGAAAATAGCCCAACCTAACTGGCTTCCTTAGGAAATTATATAGACTATCCCTCAAAGAACTAGCTTCCCAACTGGGAAAATTTTTATCTACTAGCCTTCTTCATAACTGGTTTAGTGCTGGTCTTGACTTTTGAGGAACTGAGCATAGGCATGTATATTGTGGCTACAGGAACAGCCCTGTGTGTCGACTACACATACAAGGTTCATCCAAAGTAGAGCACTATCTGCTCATGTTTACCTGATGCTGGATGATAACCAAAAAGGATGAAAGAAGATAGGTCTGAGATGACAAAGACAAAGGTCAGCAGTTGTCAATGCTTGCCTAGCCACTTGGATCACAGTAGTCATCAACCCTGTCCCTTTGCCACATGCCCTTCTAACTGCCTTGTTACCATCATTGCTTATTGTAGGCTTCCTGTTCTCTCCAACTAGATCACAAGTAGCGTAATATCAAGAGTGTAGCACACATTGTTCATGAGAAATATTTTTCTATTCTTGTAATGGTGTTTAGAGTAACATAAGAAACACTTAACAAAATAGCAAAGTATCTATAAAATGATATCTGCATGTATCTATATGTATGTATGTTAGGGAAGAAAGATATTAGAGAGTCCTTATGGAATCCACATTGAATGATGCTTGACTGGCACTGGCTTGTCTTCCTAGTCAACTTTCCTCACGGTCTAGGATTTTGTAATCCTCCTAAGCAAAGTTGCACTAGGTTTAAATCAACAGATGTCAAAGGGAAGCCAGAAGATGCACTAGTCTGGTAGCTCCCAGGTCTATTCTCAAGCTGGTTATGCAAAGACTTGCCAATACTCGGTGCTAGTGTAACATACATCAGTCAAGGGCCCTGAGGATGGACACCTTTAAAAGAAAATACAGATGCTCTGGAAACTACATTCTGGCACCCAGTACTTTAGATGACTCCCTTGCATCCGTACACTGTAAGCATCTTACCCACTGTGTTGTGTGACTTGAATTTGGAGAGTCCCTAAGAAAGTAGAAGGATGGTTATTATTATTATTATTATTATTATTATTATTATTATTATTATTTAAGCACCTTGATCCCACTACACTTGCCAGAGACAGAGATGTTAAGAGATCAGTATTTAATTTGAGCTTTGCTCTCACTACATTTAGCTAATCCTGATGAAGAGTTTAGGCTTGTTTAAAGAGTTCACTTTACAGTCAGTACTAGCAAAAATAAAAATAAGCCATATCTTTTTTTTTTAAATTGGCATGTCTAACTAAAAGCAGAAAAACAGGATATGAAGACCAGAGTCAAAACAGTGAAATTATAAAAAAGAAAAAAAGAAAATGAAAAAAGGCCATCCTTATATCAGCCCAGGACTCTTAAGCATAACTTTGGAGGAGTCGGACTGATTTTCTTTGAAGAGAGGGGAAAAAAATCTCAGGACAAATAATTAAATCTCCATTCTACAAAAAATGGTAGTTCACTCTGACAGGGATAGGCTGCCTCTATTGCTCCCACTGCTGTGGTTCCTGATCAAAACCAGCTGCCTGCTGCACTGGTTTCCAAGGGTGATCTGCGGGCAGGTCCAATCTGAGAGTCAGACAGAGTACATGGTGGGTCCCCACCACCGCTTTCTACATGGTGAACATGAGATGCTATTCCAGAAAAGGAAATTATTCAAGATCTACTTGATCCCTACATCCTTCTACATGACTCACCTTTAAAAAATTGCTAATATTTTAAGATGGACACATTTCTGGGTTATATTATACTTTTATAAGTATTTTTTAGCAACAAATATTGCCTGTGGCTCCAAGAATAGAAAGCCTCTTATGGCAGAAGATTAACAAAGCTAATTATTAGAGAATATAAAATTAATTTACCAGCTGATTTAACTGACTGGCTGATCTAGCAGAGCATTGAATCTCTCTCTAGTTGGGGAAGTTTTATTTCTATTGGTTATAATGCACTGGGGAATTTTCTTCAAAGATTATTCTAATACTAAAATAGTCCTTTAAGTCTTTTCATTCTGATATATTGGTAGCAAGTTCTCAGAAACAGAATCTAAATTCCTCACCTAATCATATTTATTAATAATCCAAACATAACTACATTCTTTATTTCTCCTGTTCACAGGGTTCCCTCAAACTGGAATGAAATGATCTCTAACTCCAGGAGAGGCTGCACCATTAGAATCCATTCTTTATTCCTTTCTTTCCTTTCACTCTGGCACCTGAAATTGAACTGTTCACATTGTTCTCAGCTTTGAAACACGAATGTATTTGTTTAACTGCTTGGGATTAACGGTTTCTAGCTCACGTACATCTTCAAAGCTTAAGAGTAGGCTTCGCACACAAACTGGTACACCAGAGATACTGCCAGAATTCTGCAATGCCGAAGTCTCACTAGGCTACTCTTCCTATGTGATACAGAGTCTAAGACACATCACTGATCGACTTTAGAGTCCTAGCTAGGTAGAAAATTTACAACATGAACTCAACACTATGCAACTCTCTGGTTAAACACACTCAAGATCTTTTTCAAAATTAAGCAAAAAGCGTGCATGTTTAGTCGACTCTGTAAACCCCTCCATCTTGGCAACATTAACGCTGAAGTGGTATCTAAGGGCCTATTCAAAGCTACTCTGGAAAATGCTTCTTGCACAAAAAAAGCAACTCTCCAAGCAAGACAGCAAGACTGTGCTATTCCATTGTTGTTGTTGTTGTTGTGCACATTTTGGCAATAAATAAAAAGCAAATTATAAGTTGAATTCTACTAGGCTTGTTCTTTTCTAAGGGATTTTAAATCTTAGCAGCTTAAAACAAACTGTGAGTGTGAGTGTGTGTGTGTGTGTGTGTGTGTGTGTGTGTGTGTGTGTGTAGTACTAATAGGAGTAGTAGATGCACAAATGGTTGTAGGGTTTACATTTGTTGTACATGTAGAAGCCATATGGTAGTGCTGGCCCAAACACACTAGAAGAGACTCCAAGTCCCTGTTGTTGAACAACTCTGTAAGGCCTTCTTTGCCTGCATCCAATCCCACAGCAGTGTAGGGCTGACCCTGATGACTTTCAAGCTTCCCTCTGCCCCAAGTGGGAAGGACTCCTTTGTGTGGCTGCCTCTCTCTTCTCATAAAGGATTCTGCCAAAGCAGATGCATTGAATAAGAAAGTGATTCAATTCAGAAGTACCATAGAAGTTTCATGGAGCCAGCTGAAATTTGAGGAATAATAGAAATGTTTCCTTTTGGGGGAGGTGGGGTTCCCTTACATGTTTAAAGAATTCCCAAACAGAAGATAAGACTTGAAAAGTGTCTGTAGATATGAGAGTTTTTAATGACAATTAAAATTCCTGGTAACCAGAGATAATTGGATGGCATTGGGGCATTTAGAAGCAGAAACCAGAAGGAAGTTATGTTTGGAGGTTTAATAAACAAACAATTTGGAGAGCAAGGACACTAAATGTAATAACATATATTTAGTCAATGGAGCAGATAAATGTGACAGAGTCATGGGAATTGTGGCTTTTATTTCAGGCTCTTAGTTCCAGAAGTGCCAATGGCTGCATTTTCTAGATTCTGGATTTCCCAGGCATAATAAGAGAGGTTGATACAAACTGCCAAACTTTCTCCTAGCTTTTAAGTATGGCTACAACAGTTCAAGTTTATGACTCTGCCACTGCCATTTCAAGACATCCACACTGGTTTCTGGGAAAGCTATGAATAAGAATAAAGATAGCACTAATGAGTTTCATTTTCTTTAGTCTTTAAAATTATGGAAAGACTACGGGTACAAGAACCAATAGAATCTTATGCATATCCAACAGACTACGTCTTCAGGATCCTAACATTTTACTTTGTTACTCTATAATTATAGCTGTGCAGTTCTGAAGAGATGAATAACAGTGGGAAGAGAGGAAGACTCTGTGCCTAAGCCAGGCTAAATGCTAATCTTCTGGGTCACTCTAGCCATGCAGACTGTTGGTGTATCATTTCTTCAACTCGTTGCAGGATTGCCCAGTCCTAGGTTTTAGCCAATCACTGAGAACCTGGTCTTTGATCCTAAATCTAAGTTCTTCATATACATCTGGGAACCAACCAGCAAAAGGAGTCAGAGTCAAAGGCTGTTGGTTGCTAATAGGAATCAAGTATAGACTCTGGCATGCTATTTAAATGTTCACATTAAGTCACCAATGAAAACTCTCCTTAAGCACCACAATTACTGCATGTTTGAATGTGTGATTGAGGTAGGTGTTCACCTAATGAGTACCTGCTACTCTCAAAGCATGCCAGAATTCATTGGAGTCTTACAATGTGTTTTCCTCAGTTTCAATTAATGACAAACTCTAGTGGTTTCAGAGCAAAAGGAAATATCTTTTAATATCATTTAGTCAGCTGACCATAAGTTTGCTTTATTCCCGAGCTAAGACCTCCTGATGAACTTCCATTTTACTCTTCTCAATACAAATAACAACTAACTTTTCCAGTAAGGTCTGTGTAAACCTGCTGAATCCAAGTAACAATGTTCTTTAAAGGGTACAGACTATCCCTCACAAATATTGAACTCGTGTTGATAAACACAACACACACACACACACACACACACACACACACACACACACACACACAGCACTTACGAGTCAGTCCTTCCTCCCACACATGTTCACATCCTTAGGATATTGCAGAACACATTCCACTTCTCCCCATTACTCTCTGATACCCAACTCTACAAAGTCCATGCTTTCCACTGGCAGCAGCACACCCCAGATGCAGAGTCCCTGGGAGGAGCACGCCACCACCATCATCACCTTTCCTCCTCTGTTCTCCCTAGAAGACCCCATTGTGCTGATGTGTGGTTTAGGGCAGTTTCACCAACTTTCTGTTTTTGATCTTTTATTGAAAATAGCTTTTTTCCTCTCCCATAATAAATCCTGATTATGATTCCCCTCCCTCTATTCTTTCCAGCTCCACCTCACCTCCTCTCCCATACAGATCCACCCACTTTCTGTCTCTCATCAGAAATCCAATGGACTTCTGTGGGATAATAATATAATAAATACGATATGATATGATATGATATGATATGATATGATATGATATGATGATATGATATGATATGATATGATCTAAAAGATAAAACAAAATCTAACACAACAGAATTGGACAAAACGAACAGAAGAAAGAGAACCTAAGAGACAGATATCCATTCATTCATACACTAGGGAATCCCATAAAAACATTAAATGGAAAGTTCGAAAAAACAAAGGATCTTTAGGGCGAGAGAGAGAGAGTGTGTGTTTATATTTAATTTTTTATGGAAAAATCTCTGATGGAACATTACAAGTCAAGGAACCTCCAAAGATGTCATTGAGTTCCTTTTCTGTTGCCATCTACTCCTGGCCATGCAGCCTACCCTTAAGAGTGATTTGTTTCCCCAGTGAGACTCCCTTGGAGAAAACCAAATTTTCATTTGCAAGTGGTTATCAATTGAAGACTGCTTCTGGGTTAGGGATTAGGGCACGTGTCCACTTCTTTCATCTCTAGAGCCTCATCTTGTGCAGACCCACACACGTCCTCTGCATGCTGTCTCAATCCCTGTGAATTCAACATGTTTGCTGATCCGGTTGATTTTGAGGACCTAGTTTCCTCAGTGTCTGCCGTCCCCTCTGGATCTTATACTTTTTTCCATCTCTGTCTCCTATGCTGAGGGCTTCCTTGAGTCCCAGAGAGAGGAATTTGATGGAGATATCTGATTTAGGGATGAGTGTTCCAAGATCTCTCTGTGTCTTTCTCTGCATGTTGTCTGACTGTAGGTCTCATATATGTTCCCATCAGATGCAGAAGGAAGCTCCTCTGCAGTTTCGTCAATTTTCACACCATCCTCTTGCAAATATGGCAAAGCTAGAGAGTTTATGGACTCTACTTCTAAATTTAGAAGAGCCAAATCACAGGTATAGAGAATTTCACTTTTATGTAATTGATGAAAGAAAGAGGTTTTCTGTACTCTTATGTAAATTAGTACACTCTAGTCACAAATCAAGAATTGGTAAGCTCTAACCGATACATAAGCTGTTCTGAGCTAGGGTTGAACTCTTAGTAATTCTGCTATCCACTGAGATCGCACATGCTTGCATCTGAAAACCCAACAATGGGCTTCTTTTAGACAAAGAGTCATTGTTTGTGGTTTTGACCTCAGAGTCTCTTGAGCTTCTGTGGTTCTAGGCAGAACTGGTAATTCAATCAGCTCAACTGCACACAAATAGGAAATGATTCTGGCAAATGTCTCAGTTTCAAATGTATTCAATCCCTATTTAAAACAATTTTGACCAATTTTCATGGGGACTAAATTTTAATATCTTGCAGTTACTTAGCTATGAAAGCAAAGCACTAGTTTTCCATAGTAGGTTTATTCTGAAAAGGGCAATGCCCACCCAGTCTTTAAAAAAGAAAAAAAAAACAGCTCTCCTAAGTGTACCTTCATGGTCCATGGTTGCTATGGTCAAAGGCACATAGCATGCCCTAAACATCCTCATAATTTTTTTAATATAAGTAAGAAATGTGAGATGGCCAATAGATCAATGTTCCAAAATGAACTGAATTTCATTTACATGATGGGTACAGAGTAGTAGTCTCAGGTACCTAGACATACATTCTGTACTTCCTAAGTGCTCTCCTAAGTGTTAATCTACTGATAAAGGTGGAGTTTATTTTAAGTTTCCAAAACTATTCACAGTTTAATAGGTGGTAATAATTTACCCAACATTGAAGATGTGACTAGTTGATGGGTACACTTAATGGCTGGTATAGCACAGAAGTTCCACATGTGGTTTGCATAAGGATTTGAGAATCCTATCAGTGGGGGAGACACAGATGTGATCCCGCGCTTCCCTCAGACCCTGTCCTCAGCAATGCTTGCTTCTGAATTCTCATTTCTCTGGGGCTCTGTAGCTGTTAGAAAGATTTTGTTGTTTCCTAATTTATGTAACACCAAAATTAATTTACTTAATAGAAATCACAGGATATAGCTGAGTATGGTGGTGCATGCTTTTAATCAAAGCATTTGGGAGGCAGAGGCAAGTGGATACCTGGGTATTTGAGAGTTCAAGGCTAACCTGGTCTATAAAGTGAGTTCTACAAAAGCCAGGCTATTAGACAGAGAAGCCCTGTAAAAGAAAGAAAGAAAGAAAGAAAGAAAGAAAGAAAGAAAGAAAGAAA
>JANHMN010000004.1:63913834-63928337 GCA_030674055.1 Rhabdomys pumilio
AGAAAGAAAGAAAGAAAGAAAGAAAGAAAGAAAGAAAGAAAGAAAGAGAAGGAAGGAAAGAAGGAAGAAAGAAGGGAAGAGCATAAGAAGAAAGGGAGGGAAGAAGGGAGGGAAAAAAACATGTGAGAGTAACTCAAATATTAGTATACATTTTTTATAAATTCAAATTCATATAGTGTTGACCCTCCTGTGACTCCTAGAACCATATATATATATATATATATATATATATATATATATATATATATATGAGAGATTCCCTCTCTAGGTGTAATGGAAACTTCAAAGGATGCTGGTCCTCTGAAGATTTTACATGACTACTTTACCAGCCCTGCGTATCCAACCTCTGGTTTTATTTTATGAGAGAATAAAATCTTCAGGGCATGAGTCTTAATTTAGATTTTCTTTCCATGCACCTAAATCCATTCCTAACTAAACAAGCTGTGCTCACTCCCTTCCAAAATCACTACAAAACTGCACTCCTTCCTGTATGGCTGGAAATGTAACCCCAGCATTGAGAGCATTCGGAAAGGAGGGCGCCATGAGCATTTCCTTCCTCACCCTGCCATTCCTTAACTCTATTGTTGAAGTCTTAGAGCTTCGCAGTAAGAAAGGCCAAACTAATATTTACTTCTCCAAGGCCAAAAGGAAAGTAGGGAGATGTAAAATTGAAAGCAGAGGACAAAAGATGAACACATATAAACAAAATACATCTCGTGTCATTTGGGTTGCAATAGAATTTTTGAGGGTGTGTGTGTGTGTGTGTGTGTGTGTGTGTGTGTGTGTGCGTACACGCACATGCATGTGTGAGATCTGATCACTGACATTCTGTAGAAGTTGCCTACCATCACCATGTGCATGCAGTGTACAGCGAGTGTTTGCGAAGCAGCAATCAGTGTAATATATCACACGTTCAACAGGAATGTACAAAGACAAAAGCAATCAAGGGGCATTGTATCTTCCCAAACAGTTAACCAATCTCTGCTCTAATATTTTCTGTGATGGGCTTTCATTAGAGTCTGCATACAAACATTCCTGATCATGTGCAGGTAGTATTGACTTCCTCATCTAAGTTAGCACCTTATTACTGTTTTAGCTCTTAGTACCTGCCAAGGAATTGCTTTTTTTTTTTTTTTTTTTTTTTTTTCAGTAACTGCAATCACCTTTCCCATGGGTAAAAGGCATATAACAGCATAGTTCTGTTCTGTCTGGTGCATTGATCTCTGTGCTTTAAAGAGGCACCGGGCACATAATAGCTACTCAATAAATGTTTGTTTCCTAGAACAATATGAGGAGAGTGGATTTTTTTTTTCATTTAAAAAAAATTGTTCTGAACCATTGTAACAGTTTTAATTTTTAATTTTATCCAAACTCACCGGATTATTAGCTTATTAACATTTTAATTTTTTAAATTCAGTCCAAACTCACCACATTTTTGTAAACTAAATTTACTTGAGTTGTGATTCATTTTCTAATCATGAAAGAAAGCTAGTTACATCTTATGCTAGTATCTTGACAGTGAAATGAAATAGCAAATGACAATTTTCTATGATTAATCCTTGAAAAGCATCCTGGAATCATATCAAATCGCTATAAGTGCCTTCTCCATATGATAACTTGTCAGTTAAGAGGAGACCATCATCACTGCTGACCTTACTGTGTTCTTCCCAATATATTTTTATCAAACTAAAAGTCATCCATTTCTGAAGCTGCATCACACGCACTTCCCACATCTCTTCATCGTTCTCATGGCGCTCCTCAGTCATGTCCTACACTGTCACTTTCTTTTCAAAACATAGTTTCTACTCTTGAGTGAAGACTCCAGGTGAGTCCTCACTCACCAGCCCAGCCCAACACACAGACACTCTGAACTCCCTTTCCCCACAACCTCTTTCTATTGATGACACATAAGAGATATTCACTTCTGTGCTCATGTTTTCTCTCATAGCCTAAATACTATGTGTTAACGAGGAACCATCAAGAAGTAATATTTAATAGTTGCTTCAGTCTAACCCCCAGCATCTCAGTGGGAGGTGGCAGCCTGACTGCCCAAAGAGCACGAAGAAAGGGCTAAGAGCTTCAGGAAAGAGTCATCCCAAGAAGAGTCCTGGTGGGGATGCGGAGGAGTATGGTCTGCTTATGCAGTGTAATCACACACAAAGTATCATGTCTTCTTCAAACTTGGCCTTCCATAGGCAACCAGGCTGCTCACCCAGTCTTTTCAAATGACTAAGTTGATGTACCAAACATCTGAGGAAAGAGAGGCTAAAAATCACCCAGATGGTCTGAGGAAAGACAGGGTTGACAATGGAGGCAGGCATAGCTGTCACTGTCCTTCTTTTAAAGAAGAACTCATGGAACTTTCTGTTTGTCCTTTATATCAGTTTCTTACACAGAGCTAAAGGGGAAGGAATGTTTTTCACCTGCTGAGAACACATCCGTGACAAATACACCTTTTTCCTCAGAGCCTCACTTTTTGTGTTCTTTCAATAGTCAAACTTCCCTTCCATGTACCAGAAGCACATTGTTTCCCATGAGGACAGACACAAAGCTGCTCTGCATTCAACACGGCTCACTCTGAATTGCCTCAGCCCAGATCCCTGATCTCTTGTAACAGGGGTCTGGGAGTCTACGAAGACAGATAACAGGTTTGTGGTGTATCGGCACTGAAAGTGTTGCCTCTTAGAGACATATAGCACCCTAAGGCTGTTCAGACAATTAAGTATAACGTTCTAATTCTGAATTTCTATGTATTTCCAATTAGCAGATAGAAAGAGAGAGCAGGGGTGGGAGAAGATAGAAAAGACCCTGTGGATGTGTTTCTGTAAATACACCTTCCAAAAATCGTAGAGATTTCTTTGCACCCTGCATTTTGGTTCATTTCATTTTGCAAGAAAAGAGAAACAATCATAGAACTGCATGTGAAAGTCGGTCTAGGCTTTTTTTTTATTTTAACATGAAAACTTTAATCATGATAACTAGAAAATTTCTACTGAGGATTAGAGAATAAATATATTGCTTTGAACTAAAATATAGAAATTCACAGCACCACCTATTGGTTTCAAAATAAATATTATGTTTTTTCATTTACTAATTATAATGAAAAATTTAAACGAATTATCCTCCTGAAACACATGACATTTTAAATAATTTTATAATAATGGTCTGAAATCTTAAACAAAGCACATAGTTAGATGTGGCAACATGACTTGTAAAAATAAATACAGATCAACATAACTGCATACTCAGAAAGTAAAAGTAAGGCTGAACACAGACTGTCGTTTGTACATTACTTGTACGAAGTTGTACTGTTGTGTTTTGCTTTTAAAGCTCCCCCTTCAGTTTTGCTTCTGACCTGATGAAGCTGTACTTTGTCCACCGGACAACTGGAGCAGAAGCATTCGCACTTAATTTCTCTGTCCGCATCGACCCCTAAAATTTAGGAAAGACATTATGCTCAGATGCCAATTGACTCTCAGTGGTAGTTATTTCAGAATCTCCTTCACGGGGGTCTTGTATACGTCAGCCTCCTGTGCATCCTGGACTTGCATGCTTCTACTCGGTACTCGGCATGCACATCTTTATCCAGAATACAGGACCATTCCCGGAGATCCAGTAGGAAGGAAGTCCTCTCTACTTTCCCACACACCGGGAAGCATATAATTTCTATATTATAGATGATAGTTCACACAGACTCCCTTTCCCAACCTTAGGACAGCGAGGAAATACAGTGGGATCACTTCAAGTCTACCAAGGAACTTGGGAATACACTTTTCCTTGAACCTAACTCTTTCTTGTGTATTATGTGTTTAAATCTAGTTTGTCATGATTGTATTTGTTTGTTTGTTTAAGACTTAAAGTGAAATAAAGATCTAGAAACTCTGAAATGTAGGCAATCCTGGCCCTCACCATTGCCATTGTCTAATGATTTGAAAATCCAAATTCTGTAGCAGAGCTTCGGGTGGAACGGACGGAGAACTTGCTTCACTTAGAGGCCCCGTTAAAGTGTTAAATCGTTTGATTTTGTTCACCTTTCTCAAATTGGAACCAGCATTCATATAGGAAGAATGTCTGTATCTGAGAGCAAAGGAGAAGCTGCCACACAACTGAACAAATACCACGGGGTTCCTAGGGAGTCAATCACAAGAAATTAGAATCAGATTTGTGTAAGGAAAAGAATTGTAAAGCTCAACTAATTGAATTACCCTTAGCAACTTAAAAATGGTTAAATTAGAAATTTCATGACTCAATCCAATATTAAATTTTTAAAAAAGCACTCCAACCATATTTAGAAATAAAAGTGCAAAGAGAGAAAAGGGGGCTTTCTTGCCCTACACTGTCAAAGAAGCTCTTCCTAGCTCCCTCTGTGGTTGGACATTTCAACCAAAAGCTTCACTTCTCACTGAAATGTCTGAAGGGTCCTTTTCCAACCTGATTTAAATGAAACAGAATTCAAAATGGAAACCTTGATTTTTTTGCGGAATTTTGAATTATTGTTATTTTGTCTGTTTTTTTTTTTTTTTTTTTTTTTTTGGTCAGGAACATCCACATCCTGATTAGACTCAGAATCCTTTAAGATTTGTCTCGTTTCATATCCTGCCCCCTTGTATTTCCAAACAGACTTCTCACCAAGCAGCCTCCACACCCTCCCTGCGGGTCTCGCTCTCAGAGCAAGCCATAATCATAGGCTTCCATGCCCTGGCTGGCTTTTTGGCTCAGCAGGACAGTTCCACTGCCAAGTTCTGCATCGAGCCCTTCATGGGTTTATCCTTACATGCACCTTAGTGACCTAATTCATTTTATCTCTTCTCATGGCCTCTTGTTGCTGTCTGGGCAGCAAAATGTCTACAGTTAAAAGGAAGAAAGTCCCTAACATATTTTTGCCCTTTCCTCTGACAAACCTACACTTGGAGAAAAGCATGTTAGCAATAAATGAAGGAAAACCTGGGGTCAGCTGAGGCTGTGAGAGGCAGCCCAGTTGAAGTTTAGAGTGTCAATTCATGCAGTGATTCCTGGGAAAATGAGAGATGTTGGTTTCAAAATATATAACACGTAATCAGCCTCTAAACAGACTGAAAGCTTAGCTTAGACCTACCAGCTTCACTTCTAAACATAAAACCAGGAAATTAGGGAAGTTTGTTCTTTTTCCCTTTAATGAAGGACATTAGCAGAGCACTTTTGGGAACACAACCCTTTTTATGGAGTAAGAACCAGCAATTTTAAAACAAGAAATAAGTGTGGGAATGGTGTTTATTTTTCTATACTTAAGTGCACATGCAGTGATTATTAATATTTACATACAGATGCACGTATGGAAATCATTGTCTTGGAAAGTGGTTAGAATCTAGAAACAATTGGCAGACAGAGAAAGGAAAACAGAACGGTCCAGTCTACCAAATCATCCCAAAGGATTCTGCTCAGTAATGGGAAAGCTGATAACCCAGTAATGCTCCTGAAAACCCTGCAGAAGGGCAAGGATTCCCTAAGATTGTTATGGATCCTTGTATAAGATTTGGGGACCTAAGTTCTTTTCAAATTGACTTTATGTGTGCACAATCAGCCGACAGCTTCAGGTGAAGGGTTGATGTGTGCATGACAAAGTCTTGGCAGCTGTAGATAGCTGCGTTCTTTGACAGTTGTTTGCTCGGTGGAGGGAGAGACAGAGGCTTCCCTTTTGAAAAGACATTCATACCACAAACGTGCCAGTGTCCACTAACAGGCTGTGTTTTGTTATAGCTCTGCAGAATTCAGGGTGGTTTTTATGCCGTTCAACGTGCACACCATGGCGTACTTCGCTTGTTTGGGTACATCAAGCAAGGAAAAATCCAAACCAAAACAAAAAGACGCACACAATCAACACACACACAAAACAGGATTGTGCTCCTTTGTTTTGTGTTTTCTGTAACCCAGATTGCGGCAATTATCTCTCTGGCTTTACAAGCCTTTTCTTTCATTCTAAAGGCAGTTTTTGGAATCACGTTACACTTAACTCAGTTTAACAAATAAGAGTAGTCTGGCAAAATGGCACCATGTGCTTTCCACAAATATCTGTGGTACAGGCGAACTCTCAGTATTTTTATTATGCCCAAGCCTCTTTAGTTTAAAGCAAAAGGAGCAATGCAAAGAAACGAAAATCCCCGACTTGGGGGCTTGGGGTGTGTTGGGGTCACTTTCTGCACCAGAGTGAGAAGGGAGGAAAGATATGTATTAAAAATAACTAGAGGAGGAAAGGGTAAAGAGAGGTTTGGAAGCGTAAGCAGGGCACCGTTTCCCTGGCGTGAGCTACAGGCTAATGATAGAATAGCGGCATCTGGCAGGGGAGCCCCGCAAGGCTGACAATGAACACACTGTAGACTGCAGCTTCACACTTCTGGCTCCTCTGTAGTCAGGACAAAGAATTGCAGGACACAAGCTAAGGAAAGGGGGTGAAAGGCTCTGCGCTCAACTTTGCTGTAACACAAATATACATACACGGTGCTACAGATGTTCCTCATTGGCGAAGGCTGGCACATAATCATGCTATGTGCTTCATAATATTTTAATGAGCCTTTTCTCTAAATAGCAATGAAAATGAACAATAAGAAGCTCTTAGGGAGGGAAAGTTGGTACGTTTATATTTCTTTTCTGTCTGTGGGGGGAAATTTTCATAATAGGTTATATTAGAATGGCAGGAAAAAAACAGTAGACTGGGTTTAATAAAATTGTACTGAGTCTACACTATGATTTCTGAAGCTTGTTTCTTTCTGTTTCTAACTTCAGCAATTTATTCAGGTTAAAGGAATAAAAACAACAAACAAGAGCGTAGTTCTGGTGGAGACTTTTCCTCTCTCCCTCCTTTCTCAGTCTCTTTTTAAGAAAATGAAAGAAGATAAAAACTTCCTCAAGTGGAGGCCTTGCAACAATGCTGTTAATAGTTGATATACTGTGCCAACTGAAGTCTTGAAATAAATAACAAACCACTTAATATATGTTATAAATACCATGCTGATTTAAGCGTTGTTCCACAGAGATTACATCTCTTCAGGAGACAGATGACTGGATCCTCAGTGACGGGGGGTAGGTGTTTCTTTTCTTTTCCATTTTTTTTATTAAAAAATAAATTTCAAAAAGAAGACTAGGCAAAGATTGTTATCTGCCATAATAAAATCAGCTTTTAGTTTTACTATTACAAAAAAAAGAATTATTATTATTTTTTTTACCTTGGTCAGTATGTCATTTAAAACCACTGCAATGAAAAAAATTTCTAACAATATCAGAGTGTGTACCTTGGTTAAGATGGTAACTCCTGGGATAGCTCTTTTAGACTTTTTTTTTTTTTAATTTATAAGATTTTTTTTGTTTTGTTTTAATACACAGGGTAAACTAAGTGGGACAATTTAGTATGTGACGTAGAAAGTAAAGTTATGCAGTAAAGGCTGGCTGGAAGCTGCTCTCTGCAGATTTCTATGCATAAATATCCTTCCAGGATGCTGCCTTGACTATGGCTCCTAATTCCTCCATCTCTTCTTGTAACCATCCTAGCACTCTATGAGTTGTTTTTACAACTGACAAAACATTCTCTCCATGACAAAACATTCCCCATCTTTGTATGTATGTCCTATTGTTACAAATCCTTGCTTACAAGTGAGAGTAACCGGCCACAGTCGGAGTCCCGGATTGCCAGATGAAAGGCTAATCCTTATTTTAAGGGATCGTGCCTTAATGTGAGGAAGTTAACAAAGTAGACCCTATGAGTATACTTGTGTAACAACTTTTTTGAGAAGTTTATGAAATATTGCTTTAAGGGAACTTAATTGCCAACCCTTCTATATCTGCCTTTGTTTAGAATGTAAAATTATGTTAATACAAAAGACTGAAGGCCACTGCAAAATTTGTCATGGCCTCGAAAAGCAGAATTTAAGTGAAATTGAATTATGATGAGTAGAGTTTGGGTGTCAAGTTTATTTTATTTTTTAATTTTTTTTAGAAGTAAATACTCTGTGCATGACAGTTTTGTTAACTTAACTGGAGAGAATATGTATACAGTCTGAGTATCACTTATTGCTAAGCCAGATGTATATCTTGAACAAAGATCTTAATACGTAAATTGAAATAAACATTTTTAAATTGTCTATGTGTAATATATATATATGTATACACACACACACACACACACACAAATGTGTGTGTGTGTGTGTGTGTATAAAAGAGATACAAAATGCACTCTCATGCCTTTAGATAATTACATATAATTTTCTCAATAAAGAAGGTTAATGCAAAAATATCAACGTATGCAGGGACAGAAACATTAATTGAAAGTGAAAAGCAAGAATCCCAGAGTTGGTTATATGAACTCAGCCCTTGGCTCTGGATCTTGGGGGCTGTGTGATCTTAGGCAAGGTCCTTGCATTCCCTCCTGAGTCTCCTCATTTACCAGCGGAACTGGGAATTTGGAGTCCTGGGGTCTTGGAATCGACTCCAGTACAGTGATAAATAATGGGTTTGTGATCATCATTTAATCGGATCGATTATTTGTTTATTTATTTATTTATTTATTTATTTATTTATTGTTTTCAGGTGTAAAGTGAGAGAGAGAGAGAGTTGAAAAACCTTCTGCACCAATTCTGGTTTCTAGGAAACAAGAAACCTTTAAAGGTAATTCAAAACTTCATGGAAGGTGTTTAGTGAAACTACAAGGAAAAAGGAACCCCGAGAACTTGCCAGCAGGACCCAGGAAGTGAGCTGAGAGCCTCGCCTGATGTCCCATGTCTGTCTCAACAAAGAATTCCAGCAAATGCTGCTGGGACCATGAGTGGGCGTCTGTGCCCAAGGCTGCTGTACAGTCTCTCAGGGGCAGAACCATTTCGAGAAGTCTGCTGTTCACAACCATGTGCCACAGATGTCTGCAGGGCTATACACCTTCTTCTTCCTGGGTGACCAAGCTTTTTTAGTTGCTCGGGTATTTTAATCCCTTTCATAAAATTAAATTAATATTTAAAAAAAAAAACCAGCCATCATGGGGTCTTTCTTGGGAACTGAAGTTACATTTCCCTTTAGGTAGGCACCTCAGTCCCTGACTACTGTTGTGACGTCATTCAGAAGGAAGTGCCTCTCTTCAGAGTGTTCTTGGAAATCAAAGTACAAGGGAACTTCAGTTCCCTAGACACCAGCATCACTGTTTTGTATTCATGAATAAAAAACTGAAGATAACATATATTATCCTTTAAGAACAATAACACCTAAAGTTCTGCTCTGAATTCTTTCTACCTGTTCCTGACTCTCCATTATTATAAACTCACATTTCCATCACCAACCCCTGAAATTTTACCCGATCCCATCTCTCAAAACACAGCACGGAGGCACGGAGTGCACCCAATAAGGGAGTGATGCAGACAATGTTGAGTCTAAGAATCTAGACCCAAGGGGCCATGCCATGTGTCTGCTCCAACAACAAAACACGTTTTATAAGTAGAGCCAAAGCACTTCCTAGCCAGATATTGGGATGTAGGACTCCCTAACCAGACATAGCATCCATCTATTGGCCACAAGCTACTTTAGTGCTTTACAATTTGAATTTTGGTTTCACAGCTCTATCTGATTTAAATTTCCCAAAGACCTTGAAAGTAGAGGGAACCCTTGTTTTCTTAAGTTCCCACTAGTACTTCCTCTCCTGCCTGCCATTGCTACGTGAGGTATCTGAATCATTTCTAAGGGAAGTAACTTTCCAATGCTCACGTACTAGAAAATCAGAACACTGGGACAATAAAGAAGCACCTTACTAGCTGCACCTCCAACACAGTTGAGATATCCCCACATTTTGAAATAGATTCTGTCCCCAGGAATAGAGCTGTGCCTCAACTACAGATGTGCTAGAGACTCTGCCAACCAGCCCCAACCACTCCTGGTTCAGTTAGTTAAAACACCATCAAGTGTGGCCCTGGAGAGATTGACTCCTTCATAGACAGCACAGACCTGCCAGACCTGAGCTGAAAATGGCCACCCTACCTTCCTAGCCACACTTCCTTTTATTAAGGCAAGCAAATGTTTGATAAAGGCCAAAAAGGCAACTGTGATTTGGAAGTGTGGCTGAATAGTGAAATAATAAATAGAATTGAGACTGAATCAAGACTAATAGTACCCTTTTATATTGTTTTCCAAAACGTAAGTAAAGCGACATAAGTATGTAAAACACATTTTATATAAATGCCTTTTTAATATATGCCATAAGAAAAAGGATAATGTCAATAGTATTAAGGAGAATAAATAGAAATGACAGTTTTCTGTTGCTGTCATCTCTAGTTACACATGACAATGTTCTTGTTTTCTCATCTGAAAAGTCTTAAAGCAAGATATTTGGTACTAAAATCTCAATGACCATTGTAATATGTCAGAAACTCAATACACAGCAAAAGGAATTCCAGGTTGCTGTGTATTCTAGATACACCGCGGGATACACACACACACTACATCTTGTATGTCACATTTGTTCAGGGTCAGGTATGCCAGAGACTGGCTTTCCTCACTGGAAGTAGCCAGAGTTTTGAATCCAAATTTCCTCACTTAAAAATAGACTGAATTAAAGAGAATTACTTAAGTGTTTTGAGCCTTGATTTCCTTGTTTTTAAAATATGAATAATATTTCCTGTCTTAATTAGTTGTAAGGATTAACGGAAATGTGTTTATCTTTCCCTATGATGGACACTCTACAATCAAGCTGCTGCTTTTATGAGTGTCTCTAACTCACAATTCTGCTTTCTGTGTCTGTTGCTGGTACTCTCTCAGTTCTCGTTCTTTGTGGTTAAATTGTGTGGTTCTACCTTAGCCCAAGATTAGATAACCAAGTAGAAAACCTGTACAAGAAACTTAGGTTACGATATATGAGAGAGAGAACATCAAATGTATATGTTAAGTCTATTTCTTATGGTGTCCTAACATCAATATTCAAGGACACAGAAGAGCATAATGTGACAGTTTCGGTTACAGCATGAAAGACCAGCATACACACCACTGAAGTCAAATGCTCTTGACTTACTTCTTGCTGTAGAAGTCACCTCTGGTCAATACGATTCTTTAGAAATTCCTTAAATGTGTGAAACTGTGATTCTCTTTCAAGCATAGAAAGGAACCTATGAGTATCGACTGAGTTGGCCTGACTTCCATACCAAGTAACACAAAAAAGTCATTTGGGACACTGATTTTATTGTTACTACTGAGTAGACTGTCTTATGCTCATCTGACAAGGCACCATTGCTTATCACTAATAGAATATTAATACAATTTTGAATAAATACTATAAGAGATGGCATCACTCAAAAAAAATCTAGTGCTGTGTGATATGCTAATTACTCCCATTGCTAAGGGGAGGGGGCAGTACTCATGGGTGTGTTCTAAACAACAACCTAAGAAAAAGCTAGATAAAGCTGAGGGAGCTGTGACACAGATGGCAAACGTCTGGGCTGTCCTTCCTGGCACAAGTGCACTTGTGACTGGCTCTGTCTCTCATGCAACGGCTTCAGCTGGGTGTGAGCCCAGAGCATAACAAATGACAGAGGGAATGGAGAAGAGGTTTCCCAGGGGGAGTAGGGAGTTCAGAAAGCATAATGAATCTGTAGACGAAACTTCCCCATGCTATCTTGGAAACAAAGCATAATCCTATTCAGCTAAAAAGAGAACTGTCTGTCAGACCCATCCCTACAGCATAGAGTTTGCAAAAGCTTTAAAAGCAATCTTCTGTACACATAACATATTCCAACCGAATGGGCCACTAATTCTCTGTAATCAGAGAATCTATCTTGGGTGTCTGTGAAGAAGAGTGACGCTTACTCTCCAGATTGCAGGACATGACTTTGTGAATGTTTTAGAGAAAGTATGTTTATCTCTGTAGAAGAAAATGCTTTATTTTTTTTTTTCAATTTGTTGGGTCACAGTAGAAACTGTGAAAGTCGATACTTTCCTTCTACCATGTGGGTCCCAAGATCAAACTCAGGTGGCCAGTCCTGGCTACAGGTTCCTTTTATCTACGAGGCCACCTTACTGAGCCAAGAAAGTTGGTTTTGACAATCAAATTCATCTCCTACTGGCCAGACAAGGTAGGATGAGTCTGTAATTTAGGCTCTGGGGGTGTGAAGCAGGAGTGTTGGGATGAGTTTGAAGGTAGTGTGGATTATATGGTTTCTCAAAAGATCCGAGATAATACAACAAAGACTGGAAGCACAGGTGTGACAAGGAAACACTCATCCTAGAAAATGTATTATAAAATCGTCTGATCAAAGAAGGAATGGGAAAAAGCAGAGATG
Organism: Rhabdomys pumilio; assembly: GCA_030674055.1. NCBI lineage: Eukaryota > Metazoa > Chordata > Mammalia > Rodentia > Muridae > Rhabdomys > Rhabdomys pumilio. Next base: position 63,926,110 of record JANHMN010000004.1, read on the forward strand.
CTTCAAGCCTAAAATTTTATACAATCAACTATCGAGCAATGCTCGCTCTCTAACCATTCCACTAGGCATAGGCTGCCATAAACACGGCAACTTGGTGCCAAGACATGGAATTCTTCACTAAGGACATCTCATGCCTCCATGCCTGCAGGAGAAGCCTGGTTGGAGAGAAGACTTGAACAGCTAAATTACCAGTTCTTCATGATCTTGTCACATTTGGCTGCTTGGCTGTGGCGGAATTCTCCCCGTAGCTCCCACAGTCCAGATGTGTGCCACCTTCTAGAAAGATGTTGGGATTATTCATTACTGTTTTAACCCCAGGTTTCTTACTTTTACTACTCTTAAAAGGGTATTATTTTTACTCTCTTTAATCATAGAGAGTTTTGGCATCTGTTGCTTCTAGGTTTCATACCTACGCTCCCTTACCCCGTTCTCAGTAACTGTTGACTGCTACCTTACCTCTACTTCTGCGACCTTCCACCTGGGAGTTTTCATGACTCTTGAAATTCTCCCACCTTTATGTTTCTACAGAGTTATGTGCAGTCTCTACTGTAGAATATTTGACAAGACCCGGCTGCAAAGTCACTGGCACTAGTGTAAATGAAGATATGGGATTGTTTGTTGGCAATGATTGAGAATTTCTCTCACAATGGTAGCTTAGAGCATGACAACAAGCGTAGAGTTGCTGAGTCATGGCCCTCTGTGGCTTCGCAGATTTCATGTGCAGAAAGCCAGCCTTACACGTGGCATGCAACAAGATATTTTGTGTCTTATTTCGTGTTGAATCTGAGCTACTCATCATCCATTGCCCTTATGATTTTTAAATAATTATCCACAAAGTTCTAGTCTCCTCCTGGGACTTTAGATTAGGCAACCAAAGATGAGAGACAGAAGGGAACGATTTGGAATATGTCTGTTCACCACCAGTTCTAGCTAAGACTGTCAGGAGGCTCCTGACTCTCACATCCTCAGGTGTGTGCTCAGCTCTTGTTCCGTTTTTAAACCTGATTCTCTGGTATTCTACCTAATCCTGGGCTCTATTTTCCCATAATGCCCCAATTGGTTTTCGTTTGTTTGTTTGTTTGTTTGTTTTGTGTTGTTTTGTTTTTCTTCCCCTCCTGTCTATCCCATCCCTGGGAACATCACAATCCCAGCAACTGTACAGTGAGAAGTAAGTGAGCAGGAAAAGTAATATTCATACCCATGTCTGATTCTAGCAGCATTTCATAACTAATACTTAACAACCTCTAATTTAAAAGTCAAATTTTGTACTACTCTCATCCTAAAACTCTGTTTTCTGTTTCCTAATCTGAAAACACTGACAGGCTCACCAGCTTTGTCTGCAGTTATCCAGTTCACCAGCAATCTCAGTTAACTCAGGATTTGGGCTTGTTCTTAACTGTGACTTTTGGACCAAAGACATAATGTGTGTGCAATTTGTTTCAATAAAGGAATTTTCAGAATATTGTAATCTCAGAATAGAAAAAAAAAAAAGTATAACTGTGCCATTCACTGAAACACTGAGGACAGAGACAACTGAAGAAAGACAACTGCAGGTAGCAGTAGACTCATTTCTACATGAGTCTATCTAGCCATAGCTTAAACAGAAGCACTATGTTTGGCAGGTGAAAACAAACCCTATTATTTTTTCCCTTATATGTGTCCAAACAATTCAGCATAAATAAGATGTTACTCAGCAAAGGACTAATCCTTGCATTTCCATGTACAGGTTGAGGTTTAAAAAAAAATAAAATCAATTAATCACAAAAGCTTCCAAACAATGCAAACAGCATTAAGCACAGTAATTATAAGATAAGTATTCGAGCAATTTTCAGCTGATTGGGTGTGGGTGTACTGAAGTAAAGCTACAGTTTGCCTGCTGGTACAAGAATGGCTTACATGCCAATTAGTGGTATTGCTACTAATTATTAAAAACATTTTTTAAGATTAATTAGAAACTAAATGCACCTGTATGATAGCTCATAACCGTGTTGTGGAAATTGCTCAGATTTTCCATATCAATCACACAGGAAATGGAAGGGAGGCTTAGCTCAGATGTGGAGTTTACACTAGCAGGCATCTAGGAATGAATGTTGTGAGACAAAGCTGAGAAAAACAAGAGGTGAGGGCTCAACCCTGTGCTTCTCAGGTCCACCACACCCTCCTTGCATGAAACACTGCTGAGAAAAGAGAGAAGATAATGGATTCTTGCCTCATCTGAGAAAAACATA
>JANHMN010000004.1:63928347-63965342 GCA_030674055.1 Rhabdomys pumilio
GGGAACCATGTACAGTCAAAGTAAAGAAAACCAGTCATAGGTGACTGCACAGCAAGGCCACTCCATGTTCAGGGGATGGGAGGAATCCAGAAACAAAGAGAAAAGACATGAGATCAACAACACTCAAGTTTTTTCTATCAGACACAAGGGCTTGAGGTCTGCTTCAGCTGCATTTGAGTGTTCTCATTCTCTCTCTCTCTCTCTCTCTCTCTCTGTCACACACACACACACACACACACACACACACACACACACACACACACAGTGTACCTTGAGGTGCACATATACTTTTCGCCACTAGAAGTTGCACCAGCTGCCAATTCATACCGCATCTGCCAACCGTCTCACCCTAAAGCAAAGAGGAATTGTATTTTCATTCGAGCACACAACTGGTAGAACCTTATCCCATTTCTGCTTCTCTTCACATTCATTCTGAAAAATCAGTGTGCTCTCTCTCTCTGGCGTTCTCTATCAAACTGATGAGACTGTGTGAGGTCCGGGATACAGAAGAACTCATGGGTTCATAGGTAACCCCAAAGCTGGGGAGACGCAAGGAACTAGTGAACACACGAGAAGAAAGAAAAGCAAGAAGGTGTGTGCAGAGAGCTTGCGTGAAGAGCAGAAATGGATGAGATCATTCCTGGTAGGGTGAGAGAACAGCACTAGGATTTCTTTTACCAGGTTGTCATTTCCAAGATGAGTAACTCTTCAGGCTTATTTTTCTTGAGGATATTAAAAACTTAGTGAAATGAATGCACAGATTCTAATTATAAATAACAATCACAGTAAGCTTAGGAGCCCAGATAGTTCACATAACACTCTAGAAGCATCTGTTAGGCAAATACACGTATTCTACCCAGTGCCTGTGGGTCCCTGGCATTGAGTCCAGCTACAGTACAGGAATAAAGAGTAGCTTCTCTTTCTTGAGGGGTTATTTTATTACTAATTTAACTGGTGCTAAACTAGTAAGCAGTTGAGTGTCACTACAGCAATTTACGGTTCAATTCACCACAGTCCATTCTCTTAAATGATGGTGAACGTGAGGGATCTAGTCTCCCAGTAATGCCGTGGTATACTGGGGTCTCGGCAGCTTTTCCAGCTCACAGCAATGAAGCTGTACCAGCAGAGTGGGCTGCTTGCCTTGTAAGAAAGAAAAAATCTTGAGGACTCTCTGTCCTGCTGTAGTCTATGGCAGTAAACTGATTTTAACATCCCTTCTCACCAAATGAGATTTTACTTTTTTAGATTCCTAAATCATGAGCCAAACTAGTATAAACCATTCAATATGTCATGGAAGACCTCCACTGTAAAATTACTATGTTGAATTTCCAACTTTTTGTGTTAGAAAAATTTAAAAACACAACAAAACAAAACATTTCTCCAACACCAGAAACATGATCAACTCTAAATCCAGAAAGATTTACAAATGCCAGAACATGGTTATCTCCCAGCAAACATACCATTTCTTTGTTTCATAGGACACTAAGGATGAATTATTCATGAGACCTGATTTCACATGCTTATTGTGTCTGGTGGCAAAGTCCCCGCCTGCTCAGCCTCGGGAAAGCTGGGGCCGCTCTGCTGCTGTACAGGGCTTGGTGCCATCCAGGGACCAGCCATGTGCTCACGAGTTACTGGAGCAGGGCAGGCAGCTCCAGTGGTCTCAGCTGTGCAGACAGCTGTTTGCCCACCGTCTGTGATGGCAGAAATGTGTGGTGGGTTTCTCCTGAACAGCATGCTCCCCCCTCAACCACACATGTGCTAGCAGGCTCCTACTCACTCACACACACAAACAATTCCATGCTGGGCATCGTATACTCCACCATCACCAAAGGATAAAGAAACCCCACAATTTAGAGTCCAGAATAAGCAGAGCACCGGAGTGTAGAATAACTCCTTATCTTATATTCAAAACTGTTGGAGGAGAGTCTGTAGCTTCCTCATAACCCAAATTTCTCTTGTCATTTCTGTATCAAAAGGTTTGTGCATGCATGAAATTCAAAATGATTTATTGTTTAGATGTTGCTTTATTTACTTGCTTAATGGGTTGATTGATAGGGTCCTACATAAAGCAGAAGTCTTTTTTTTTTTTTTTTTAAAAAAAAAAAAAAAATAAGAACTAGATTGCAACTAGAGTTTCATCCCATAGTAGACATCCCTTCCAGGCTGGTTTGTGTTTGTAAAGAGTTCCTTTTGTCTCTTGCCTGCTACCTAGCTCTGATATTCATTGTTACAAGATGCTACATACCTTAGACACTATGGAAAGTGACAGGGATGAAGAGAACAAATATACGGAGTACACCCCAGCATTCCGAGCTCCATCCAGTCTGTAGTAGGCAGTTCTTTCTTGGTGGAGCTTGAGGTAAAACATACTTGCTCATCTCCAACAACAGGAGTCATTGGAATCCCACGGCCTCCCTTCTCTACAGAGGGAGAAGCAGGGAGGGAAATCCTCCACGCTGCCTTCCTCCGGGGTGCCTCATATCATGTGGTTCTTTTGCAGACACTAGACTACTTTCATTTTATAAGGACACACTCCCCTCCAGCTAGCATAGGTAATAAAGTGAAATTCTCTAAAAACATGAAAAAGATGGCTGCCAGAGAACTTCCACCAGCCTTTACTCGCCTGTCTTGAATTTTATTTATTACTTCATTAGAGGTTCTAATATTTTGACTCAGTCTAGGTGAATAGGAGTCAAACTGGGGAGGGGGAATTTGTTTATAGCAAGTGGCGGTTGAATTTGTGCAGAACTCTTACTCGATCAATGTTCCATGCAAGCGACATTTGCGTGGGCTCTCTGTAACCTCTTTTCCAAACAAACTCTAATTTGACATAATGCAGCGGAGAATGGCACCAGTCATCGGCCTTGCGTCAGAAATGCATTTTATTTGGATTCAATTCAGACTTAACGAACTGGTTCCCGTAAATGCAGCAGATGGGATTGAGGCAAATGGAATCGTGTGTGGGGCCTCACGCCCAGCATCCACGGCTGCTCCCCTGAATGCAAGCCTTCCCTGAGCTAGTTGGTTAGCTAGTTAGCTAATTGGTTAGGTCCATTGCAGCTGAAACTTCGATTATAATTTGCAGAGTTCTCTTACCAATCCACCAAACTGAGGCATGAGAAGTGACAGTCCAGCAAAAGCTGCTAGATTACTTCCTTCTCTCTCTGCCCCACTGATTAATGTGAAGAACATTGCCAGAAGATGGCCCAACGGTTTATAAAGTTGGCAAAGCTATTGCCAGACCTTTTCTTCTAAAGGTCAATTAAAAATGCTAGCTGTACTGTAAACAGAATTCTTCATAGAAGAAGACCACACGGTACCCAGAGTGGTCTCTTAATACAAAATATCAATTTGATTTTCCTCAGGAGATTCACTCTCCTTTTGCAATGCAAATATTTTCAAGTGTACTAAACACGTTTTAGCACCTCAACATAGGCACTAAAACTATTTGCATGCAAAATTACCCAGAGTAGGCAGACAGGCACAAGCTTATGCTAGCACCATATGTGCTGAAGAATTTGAGCCAGAAAACAGCTAGTACTGGACGGTATTTACAATTTAAATTTAATTTTACATTATTATTCAAATGAGCATTTATATATAAGTTTCTATTAAAATTAATGCTTCACATGGAACAAAAATTTCACCTAAAATTATCCTTGCAGTAGTACTGGGCCTTTTTGCCCAGCTATCTAGATCATTCAAGAACCACAAAGCATCTCTATTTGTTTTTCAATTCTACCTGAACGGCAGAGTCAAGCTTTTCCTATTAGAATGAAAAGTAAAACTAATCTTGATTGGAAGGCCAGAAATCAACACAAGCACAGACCAACCCGGACACACTAAAGAGTGTAAACGATCAGAGAGAACCAGACGCTGCCTGACAATATCACAGATCTTTTCTACCTTTCCATTAAAACACAGGATGATCTCTCTTTCCCTTTGCCTTCCAAGAAGTTCCATGTGTTTTGTGAACAGTGACATGCCTTTGGCTTGGTGTTTTGTTTGCAAAATGCAATGTGTTTTACTGTCCCCAGAAAGTGGCACTTCTTTGTATACTCAAAAATACAATTAACTGCATGCCCTGTTTTGTCAACCAGGGAAGGAGCCTTCCATCCTGGGCAGCAGCAGGGTTGGGAGGAGGGTGGGAAGGGGGGGTTCTCAGAAGCCATCATCGTTGCAATACCACAAACAGAAGGCTGCCTCCTTCACTGTCCTCTCAAGTCATTTTCTATTTTAAGATTGGTAAAGTGGCAAGTCTTTAATGTCACTGATTTACATGCTGAATGCTACTTTCATGTTCACTTTACCGGGAAAGCTCTGGATGAATCTGAAGCCAGCCTTCCTTTTGCTCACCTGGGCCGCATGGCAGTGTGTTCTCTGAGGCCCTTTGAAGGTGAAGTTTACAACCGCCTTTCCGAGGTTCTCCCCAGATCCACCGTTTTCTACTTGCAGCTAGGGCACAGGAATCATAGAAGTATCAACCAAATACATACAAAACTTGGATAGGGTTTGTGGAGATTGTTACTTTGTAATATATTTTAATGAAACTCTGAGAACTAAAAGTAGAAATATTCTTCAAATACCAGGGCTGTGGTAATCTTTATAGCCTGTGGCCAAGGAACTTAAACTGGAATAGAAGGAATATAATAATTAAAAAAAAATCAAGGATCAAAACAGTGTCAAATATACCTAGAATCTTAACTACAAAGTGATATTTACTCCCGGATTAAATATAATAAACTTTACCTTAAACCTAGCAAGCACATAGACTGTTTCTTTTGAAAACATAAAGTGTGGATCTAGGGTTAATGTCTCTTTTGCTTTCTTTTCTCCCCCCTTTTCTTGAGAACCATAGGAAGCTGCTTTCTTCCCCGACTTGCAATCAGTCTTCGAAATGTTGAATCATTGCCTGGATGCATGAACTCAACTGTGTGCAGCTTTAATTTATAGCAGCCAACATTTCTATACATAAGCACTCTCAAAGGGGCTCCGAGGAGAACTAGAGACCTTTGGTTCTGTGGGTTTAATGGGAATGGAAAATCTCCACGTTTACACATCTATTCTCACATATTAATATCATTACATTTAAACGGAGGTTTGATTTCAAACATTGAATTAATTAAGAAGGGAACGGCTAAGGTATTAGAAAGCCAAATCAAATGCCAACAGCGCCCTCTACTGACTTCTAGGAGAAAACATTTTTTGTCTAGGTACAGAAAGAAAATTTCTGTTTATTTATTTAGTGAAACACACAGACACCAAATTAAATGTCTTAGAAAATACCAAATCCCTTGGTAAGCCTGAAGGAAAATGCGAAGAATTTTATAAATAGAAATCAACAGTCATGTGGATGTTCCACTACCAATAAAAATGTCCTGTTCCACTAACAAATTGTGAGCCATTTCCTAACCTGGGAGTCTTTATTTCAGTCAGGGCAAAAGCTACAACACAATTAGGGTTGGGTTGACATTCACATTTACTACCACCAGACACAAATATCAAACTTGGATTCTGAAAACTGAGAAGTCTTAATGGAAATTTCAGACTCTTACATTATACTTCCACATTTCTTGCTGTGTCCAAAAAAAAGATCCAAGCTCTTTCTTTACGGTTATTTCTTTTAGGAACCATAGATCATTTCTGATTCTCACACAACTTTGAGGCAAAGATACACTGAGTCCTTTCACTAAGTGCTAACATTTGTTGCAACGGGTATTTTAATTACGGTAATCAAAAAAAGTAAAATAAAAGTGTGTCCCTGCCAAAGTCCTTGCTCCAGACTTCATGGAGACTGCCACAGACTACACCTGCAATGAATGTAATTGGTTTCACTCCATGAGAGCTGCCTCTGCCTTAAATCCCCTATGCACTGCAGTGTTGGCCTTGTTGTTTTGGTGGTGGTGGTGGTGGTGGTGGTGGTGGTGGTGGTTTGGTTTGGTTGGTTTGATTTGGTTTGGTTTGGTTTGGTTTGGTTTGGTTTGGTTTGGTGTTTTTGTTCTTCTCTCTCTCTCTCTTTTTTTTTTTTTTAATGCAGCCTCCATCTCTGCTCAGAGGCACAGCTCCGTAACAGCGCACTCCGATGTTCTCCAGTCTCACTCACTTCAACAAGTGAGACCTGACGAGCTTTACATGATAGGCAGGTGTGAGAGAGTCAGGAATGTTGGTGTGAAGGCACCAGAAAGCAGAGAGCTTTTCCTTCTGACAGAGGAAGGAGCAGAGTGGCTCTTGCTGGGTGGATGATCTGTTTCCACAGCACAGGCTTTCTCCGACAACCCTCCCTCACCCCCATCTAGTTAATCGTAGGTTGCTAAATTAGCAGCGTTCCTCAGCTCTCACCTCTTTCCATCAACTCCTCACCTTTATAGCTGTATTCTCTCTCTCTGGCACACGTGTGCGTGTGTGTGTGTGTGTGTGTGTGTGTGTGTGTGTGTGTGTACATAGAAAGAGAGGGGGCAGGGAGGGGACAGATGCCTCCTCCTTCATTTTCCAGAATGAAACATTTCTGTTAAATTACCACCCTTCCTATTAGACCAGTTGTCATAATTTAGGATCACAATGATCTCCTAAAGCATCCATAACTGTGTCAGAGCTACAGAGAATCAAATCATTTTTATGGCAGGTTCTTCCCCCACCCCATTCAAGGGTCGCCTCTGTTGTTTCTAAACTGTGTGGCCTAAGGCAGGTCACTTAAAGTTGTTAATCCTGGATTTCTTCTTTCATGTAAAGAGGATGACAATACCATTCTACTTGCTGTACAGTGTAGGTGGTTTACTGAGACTCTCATGAGATGAAGTTTATAATATACTCTAATAGGATGCCTGGTACATAAGAAGGAACCCTTGCTGTTTCTGCATGCATAGTAAACAAGAAAAAAAAGCCTTAAGTGGATGAAGCCGTTTAGGCACTGAATCACCATCCTTCTGTGGGTTCTCTTCAGGCAGCTTCTGCTGGACAAAATGTGCAGGAAGGCCAGCAGCTGAAAACGCTGAAAACTCAAGTTCGGAAGTGGGTAAATGTTCTTTTAACCTTGCCTGGGAGACAGGTTGGCCTGCTTGTGGCTGTCAATCAGTTAAACTCTCTTAGCTATGCAGTGCTAGCCTCCAAAGGGAGGGCATTGTCTAGTTCACACAGCTGGTTAAGACTATGTGGCCACAGGTCTTGGTAAACGGTAAAAATGAAAAAAAGAAGAAGAAAGGTCTAATTAAACCCCTTCCTCAGCAGTTTTTGCTCTCTCTCTCTCTCTCTCTCTCTCTCTCTCTCTCTATCTATCTATCTATCTCTATCTCTATCTCTCCTTTCTCCTGTTGATGGCCAAATGGACCCTTTCTTTAAGGTCATCTCCCGTCACCTTGCCTTTTCTCAGCCAGCACTTTCTTGTGGAAACCATCTCTGATGTTACTGAGCAGACCATACCCTTGTACGTGTTCTTCCACATACAGAGGTGCTCCCCATGGTGAGAGCTGCCTCAGATTTAAGGTTTGCCGAGATGGCTTGCTTTTCACCAAGACCACCCATATCCAGGCTGGATGTCTGTTCTGTTCACTTCTGTATTCCAGTATCTGGCAGAAAGTAGGGCCTGATATCGTCTGTTAACTATATAGATGTTAACACTACAAGATAGGTACTTGAAGAAAGGTAGTCATTATTATAAACCCCAATATCAAAGCAACCCAGAAGTCGGACAGAGATTGCTCAAAGTTTGTTTTCTTCCCTGATGTCTACAACAAGGTAAGACCCTCTTAGGATCAATAACCAAAGAACGAGGGCCTCAAAACCAACAAGTTCCTATTAAAATGTTTGCTACCGGATGGCATCCATTTCCCTTGGTTTTCCTAAGCACTGCTCTGTCTTATAATTAAAACAGCCTCTTCAGCTACGAAATGCTCTGGACGTGATGACAGCCACTGTGAATTGTGCTCTTCAACTGGGACTTCTATGCAGCCCTGGGCCTGGAAATGATTTATTCTGGGAAAGGAGCCTCTGTGTATTGAGACGCTGAGCATATTTGTGGGGGTGGAGGCTGGACCTGCCTTCTCAGATGGGCTTTCCCCTCTGTGTGTATATTTATTCAAGCACTCACCCCTTTAAAAATCTAACACTGGCTTCAAGGGGCAGTAAGACTTGAGAAATATTTTAATGCCATAATAAAAGTCACTAGATGTGTAGAACACAGATGTGGAGACAAAAGTGAACAGCATTCACAATTCTATTCATTAAAGATCCTAAGAGTCCTGAAGAGCAGGACACACTGCCATTCATTGCCTTTATGTGAACATTGCCTTCTAACCTATACGAACACTGTCAGTCCCTCCATGCCTCACACAGTTCCCATCACCACCCTGGCTTTTCACCCTAGGACCTGTTCTTGCAGTTTCCAGAACTCCTCTTCAGTATGCTTTGCTAACAGTTCCAGAGCCTATCTGTCTGCCACCTTCCCTCCCTTTTCCTTCTGTCAGCTCCTCCCTCCCTCCTTCCACTTCCTCCCTCCATTCCCTTCTTCCCTCACTCCCTCCTCCCCTCCCTCCATCTCCTTCCTCCTTCCCTCCCTCCCTCCATTCCTTCCTTCCTTCCCTCCCTCCATTCCTTCCCTCCCTCCATTCCCTCCTTCCCCCTCTCCCTCTGTTCTTCCCTTTCTATCTCCCTTCCCTCCTCTTTCCCTCTCTGCCTGCCTCCCTCTTCTCTCTTTTCATCTTTTCTCTCTTCCCCCTTGCCTTCTTTACTCTCCCTCCCTTTTTTACATCCCTAGTTCTTTTCTTCCTCTTTCTCCTATCCTTTTTCTCTTACTCTTTTCCTGCTTTCCTTTCTCACCTCTTTTTTCCTTTCTTTCCTCCTTTTATCTTTCTCTGCTTTCCTCTTCTTTCTTTTTTCTTCTTTCCTTCCTTTTTACTACCCTTTTGGTTCTTTCTTCCCTTCCTTTATGTTACTTCCTGGATCTCTCTTTCCCTTCCTCCCTCCCTTCCCCCTTTTGTCCTCCCTATTTCCTTTCTCCATATATCCAATTTTCCCTTCCTTTGGACTTCTGTTTCTTCTTTATTTGCTGGCTTTCCTTTCTCCCTTTCTTTTACTTCCTAGTTTCTTTCTTCTTTCTTCCTTTGTTTCTCCTTCCTTCCTCCTTCCTTTCTCCTTTCATTATCTTTTCTTCCTCATTCCTTCTTTCTTTCTCCTTCCTTCCTCCTTTCTTCTTTTTCCTTCCTCTTTCCTTCCTCCTTCCCTCTTTCTCCTTTCATCTTCCTTTTCTCCTTGCTTCGTTTCCTCCTTCCTCCGTGCCTTCTTCCTATCTTCTTTCTTTCTTGTGTCCTTCCTTTCTTCTCATCTTCCTTCTTTAAATACTTAAGACCAGGGGAACATGGTAGAAAGTCAATTCTCTTCTGAGGAGGACTATCTATGTAAGGCATTGCTACGATGCTTGTTGGGATGGAAAGAGCAAGTACTAGGATGGAAGTCCTTGATCTTCATTTACAATCCTTTCCTTGGTTGTAGATATAGCTTGTAGGGTACCACTTACATCACCATAGTACCATTAGAATTAAAAGAGCCTGGGATATCATTCTATTACCTGACCCCCTCCCCAAGTCACTATCTAGTTAAAGGAATCCCCGTGCTTGTATTTCAAGAATTTTGTTTGTGTTTCTACTCTATGCTAAGAAAACGTAAATAAGTTCCTTTAGGAAACTGAAGAGTTCAGACAAGTATAAAAAAAGGAAATTAACACCTGGCACATTTGGTAGTACTGCAAGCAATGCTTCCTATCACTCCTTCCTTTGGCAACAGTCTGGAGATGCATGCTCATATTTCCCCCTTTTACCCAGAAGACAACAAAGCAAAGGGCATCTAGGGAACACAGTGACAAGTGGCAGAGCTGGCAATCTAAAAGTGACAGTAAAAAAAGCCAGTGGCTCACTCCACAGCATCATCACATTGCTAGAGTTACCCATGGAATGAACACAGCTCTCCATAAAAAAAAAAAATAAAAATACACATACACATTGTAAGTTTCAATTTTTCCTTTCAATTACAGAGCCATGGACAAGTATAGAACTACCTAGTGTTTTCTATACCAAAATAAGGCTCATACTGCATGCACAAATTATCTTCCACCAATATTATATTTGAGCACTTTAATATTAATAAAAATTAAAAATGAATAAAACTATTCATTTTATAGTGACTGCATACTATAAATTTCTCTTTCATTAAATCACTCTCTTGGACACAGAAATGATTCACAAACTTCAGTGCATAAGTCCTCTTCATCTTAAATTTACTACAAATTTCAGTTATAAACATTCAAATCTCCAGTATGCAAATTATATCTCATAGTAGTGAGATAATTATATAATCTCCAGCTGTACCAATTGTGATTCAGATATCATTTTTAAAAGGACTTTTATAATCATGTTTCCAGCCATACCACAATACCATTCCCTTGCTGAGCCGTTTGAAAAGATAAACAACCCACTTAATTGAATCTACCCCACAATAGAATAAGTTAGGAGCAGTGTATCTATGTAACAAGAATGAAGAATCTTATGTCTTCTCAAGTGACTTTGTACATTATCTGTGAAAGACAATGCCTTGTGCCTGGGCCCAGAGACCCACACCACACTAACCAGTCACTCTGTATTACTGAATGGTTATTGCTTCAGTTTCTTCACTGAGAATTATAGTAGTAAGATATTCCCTACACATTTGTGTGGTGGTGAAACATTTAAATGCTAGGAAACTCTGCACACACCACACTTTAATAACTTATTATTACCTCATATTACTAACTAGATTAGACTAAAAATCTTCCACTTTGGGGGGATTAAAAATCATAGAAAACGTTAGGACCGTTCTATTAACTGCATAGAGATGTCTATAAAATTCACATAGGCTCTGTCTATTCTGGAAGAAAATTAGCAGTCCTGTTCCCCACAATACAGAAAAACATACACAAAGAAAAAGGAAAACAATTTATTTTTAATCAGACACTGTAAAGGTGCTTGAATTTTTTTTCTTCCTGACAGTTTGTTCTGTTTGGGATCTCCTGACCATCCCCCTAAAGCAGTTGAAAGTTTTCTCAGGGTCAGCAAAAATGCAAATCTGAGGCAATTTGACATCACTTTGTCCATTGCTTCTTTGTAGACTTCGGCTGCATTTTATGCTCACTGTTTTCATGGAGGTGGCTTGTGCCAGGCATGTCCTTCCAGAGGTCTGACAGAAGTTCTAACTTCCTTTCTTCAATCTTTTACTGTTAAGCACCTCCTGTTTCCCTTCCATGGGCTGTTGATAAGGAGTCTGGCTTTGAGTCCTAAGTCTGAGCAGTCTCTGCCTTCTTTACAAGAATAAGATGGAAGTCCTAGTTTTAATCTGAACCAGGCATCTCAGAAGTAATTTTTTTTCCTGGTCCTTTGTGCTACATGTGTGGTAGTCTCATTCCTGCGGCAAGAAGTAAATAATAATTACGGCTCACTTCAGTAATATAAATGTTTACATAAATTTAAAGTAAAACAAAAATAATAAGAAGAAATTGTATTAGGGTTGGCTTTGCATTTGATTCCTAGTAAACACGCCCAATTGCAGGTGTAGCTTACCTCTTTAAGAGAGTTACCAGTCCTGTGGTTACTTGCCCTCAAGCTTGAAGACACTGAGAAGCAGTCTCCTTTGTATTTAAATGAGGAAAGAGGCAAATAAAAACTGCTAAGGTAATTTTATTTCATAGGCATATTTAAATATAATATACTACCCAACTCTAGCCCCCTGGGAGATTGAACTCAGGGCTATAAATCTAAGTAAGCACTGGGCTACACCTTATCCCTCTCTCTGGTTTAAAAAAATCCAGGTAACTTACCCCTTTTGGCAACAAGACATTCTTGTGTTATGTGAAGAGTAGGAAAGAAAGTGCTGGGATAGAGTAAAATGGAGAAATTTGCTAGCTCCAGACATGGCCAATGGAATGAGTCCAGCATCGCCTTGATTTCTGAGGACCTAACTCTTCCCAGTCACAGTATGGTATGAAAAGAAGTTCCATGGAGTTTGCAGGCACTAAGAAAGCACGTCCTGGTCAGGGGCAGTTGCAGTGACTTGGTGTCTCCTCCAGCTGTTGGTGTTAAGGATCCTGTAGTGAGCACTCAAATAAATGAGAGAATCCAAATGCAAGGGGGATCACCATGAGAGAGAGATGAAGAGAAAGGCCCTGGGAATGTAGTCCAATCTCTGCTGTCTTTTCACATTTAAAGGAATGGAATAAAGTAACAAATGAAGGTATGTCAGGTTTCTGGGTCATTCTCTTGATAAGGTCACTCAGAAAGAATCATCAGATTCATTTTAACAGTAGCTCTAGAAAATTTGGTGATGATCAATATTAACCCATATCATGTTTTTTCCACCAATTTTAGGTTCTCAGACAAATTGTGTCCAATCTAAATAAAAACCTATTTTTACTATTAGAAGCAACTGATCTTTTACTCAAGAAGAGTCCTTAGCCTTTCCCTTATGTACACACACTGCTTGCACAGTCCTCGTGTGCTCCTGCATTTGGAGAAGAAAGTATAGATGTTGCCATCTATGTCCTGAAGCTGGCACATACCTGCTCATGAAAGCCAGTTCTTAAATTCTTAGAAACCTCCTGAGCTATCTGTTAAAAACATTCATTTTAGAGAAAGGTATTCATAGCACAGGCCTGTAAATTTCAGCATGTGAGAGGCTGAGGCAGGAGGATTCAAGCTGGAGGTTTACCTGGGCTATATAGCAAATGCCATCAAACAAGCAAACAAACAAAACACTCAGCCACTAACAACAAACATGCTTAGTTTTTACTGAAACATAAGATAACAAATATCTGAACCTCATTTCAGTAACTTTGATGTTATGTCTTGGAGGGTTCTGATACCAACTTAACTACAAAGTAAGAATGCAGTGTGTACTATGTCTCTCTTCCCAAGTCTGCATTAAATGATGAACCATTCATAATTTACTGCATTAAGTGATGTCCTATTCATAGTTTACTGAATTCAGTCTCAAAAGCATACTTTCACCAACAAAATCAGAAATACAATCAGAGCTTTTTTTAGGAAGCTCGTTTATAAACCAACACACTACTAGCCTCATTTCATTAGGTTGAAATAATAGTTTCATGAAGTGTAAATTTATTCTCAGCATTTGTCACCCACCAGAAATGCTGGACTCCATTGTGTATGCATACTGAAGGTCAAATGATATCTTCATATGCTTTCATAGACATTTCCTCTTTTTGAATGAAGAACCTTCAGATTACACAATGTTTCTAGATCTGCCAGAACAGAGCTGAGTTCCTACATTCTGGTCTTAACCTTTCACTACCAGCACACATTTCAACTGGTTGAGGACCTGAGTCTTCAAAAGAAACTTGTATGGTATCTTGGCTCCTCCTCCATGGAGGAGGAGACAGGTTGGCATGTAATATCCTCAGAGATGGAAAAGTTAACAATGACCTCCATTCTGCTGTTTGTATTTGTAGTTTATTCCTCACTGTCCTCCATGAAATAATGAATAGTCACTCAGTTGTTGGTGGAGTAACATGAGCAGCAAGTGTAAATGGACTATGGGTACATTTAAACCCCCCTCACTCTGTGTGTGTGTGTGTGTGCGGTTTATTTTATGGAAAAAAGTCACAACTTTAGGAAAGAAGATGAGATTCAAATGGAATGCACAGCTGTAACATCCAAGGAAAAACTCAATGATACTAGAAAATCCTATTGTGGGACCATGCAAGGATAGCTTGGTTTCTGGTAGAGCACAAGCATCGAACCTGGGACCCTAATGTGAAGATGGCAGGTGTTCAGCCACGCCCCCAGACTCCAGGCTCCTGACACATGACCAAGACCTCCATTGGTCCACGCTTTTCAGTAGAACGATGAAGCCCTTCCCAAAAAGGTTTGTGTCACCTAACATAGGTAGAGACCTCAGCCTCAAGAGATTTCTATATTAATGAAATACCTAAAGTCCAGAGGATGTAGCCAGTTAAGCATTCCTTCTTAGACACTCCTCCCTCCCTATGGAAGAGGGGGGATTCAGCAAGATTCATCTACCATCCACCATGAAAATAAAGCTTATAAAACCATGGACTTCCTCGTTTCTTTGGGGCCCACCATGGGAAACCGTGGAGAAGGTCTCAACTATCGAGCAGTCATCTGTTCTCCCATGGAAGACTTCTCTGCATTCCAGTCATGGGGACCACCAATACAACCAAGTCAGCCAAGCGAGTACAGTAACAAAGAGTCTCTTACCTGCAGAGCGCTGTCGGGGCTTTCCTCTCCCTCTTTTCTCTCAGCTGCAGGCCAGCCTGTAGCCCCCAGTAGCTGTTCTTCCGTGGTTCCCAGCAGATTCTGGGAGCCCAAGGACAGATCACTGGCTCCGGGGTCAGCCGTCAGCCTGGAGACCCCCACTCAAGAGCCCTCAGACTGAGTGAGATCTCCCCGTCTAGGCAGAGTCTAGCGGGCTTCTCTCACAGCCCAGCATCTGCCCAGGCACCTCAGAGTGAACTCAGTCAAAATTCCTGCACACTTCTGCTGCCCAGAGTTGTAGTCCCTGCTGACTGGAGCGGCAGACGTGGAAACCACAACTCTGCCCAACAAGATCCCAGGCCCACATGCCCACGCACAAGCTATCATCCCCGTATCCTATCACTAATTTTCTTTTTCACTTCTTCAGACTTTATCTAAGCTAGTGTTGGGACACAAAATTCTTAATATGCAAGCCTAGTCCAGCTTTGTTTCCCAGAAGGAAAACCAAAATCTCACTGTAAATGTAACTTTAATTTCCTCTGATGTAATTACAATCTTAAAGGCTTGCTGCTGAATAAGCTCACCCTTTCTATCCCTTTCTGAACTCTGGTTGGCTGGTTCAACTCAGCTTCTCTGGGTCTAACTCCTGTCCAAGCTGACTGACTGAACAAGCTTCTCTCGGCTTCTGACTAAATTACTCTGCTTGGTCTCAAACTAACCCTGACAATCTGTTCTAATCTCTGGCTCTGGCTCATTCTGTGGCTCATTCTTTCTCTCTTTCCTCCTGAGCTCTTAAGTCATCTCTCTTTCCTGTCCTGGTGAGAGTTAGGTATATCTTATCTGACTCATTCTGTCACATCTCTCTCTGATTCATCACTTTGTCTGCCTCTCAATTAGATATCACTTTCAAACATTGATGCTTCCTTCTACAAACTAACTTTACCTTCATTGTTCAGAATTAAAGGTGTATACCAAGGACATATCTGTATTCCACCCATATTACACAGACCTAGAAGATCTTTGAATGTGATCTATTGCCAGAGCAGCCATATTGCTAGATTAACATTCCTCTACATCTCACCAAATCTCTGTGAAATGGAAAGATTCATTACAGAATAGTAAGGGAAGAACTTAATTGTTCAGCACATTCTTCAAATAATTTTTCAAACAAGGTGGGCCATGGCCACTCAGAGATCATTTTCAGATTAAACTAGATTGGGGGATGGGGGTAAGAGGGTTTCTAAGCAGGACAAACATGCATCATCAGACTGTGTTTCAGTGGCCCCATATTTATCAAAGGAAAATTTTTCTGAGTTTAAGTATTGAAGACTCACAGAAGCAGAATTTGAGCATAGCATCAGCCACTATCCCTCAGGACTCAGTAAAATGCTCAAGAGGAATGCCAAGGAATGGCATAGAACCCAGACTGAAAGACTGGACAATCTGGTTGAAATATGGCCTTCTCAGAAATATGGTCTCATCACTAATGCTGAGCCTCAGCAAACTTCCCATTTCTGAAAAATGATGTCATAGGACCTACCTAAGAGGAAAGCAAGAGCAGTGACTTGATAATGAACACACAGTGCTGTGCATACATCCAAACATGTGCATGTGGTGACTCTTGATTGTACCATTTAAATGACAAGAGTGGCCAAAGAGAAGACATTATAAACAGTGGGAGCTAATTTCTAAAAGAAAACAATTAGCGATTATAAGAATAATTACAGAAATTAAAGTCATCTGAAGTTGGGCTTGGTGTGTGTGTGTGTGTGTGTGTGTGTGTGTGTGTGTGTGTGTTTGCACTCCATTGCACACCTACCCTACATGTAACTCCACAACGTTCACAAAACATTTCTTCTTAAGTTCCATGACCCCGATTTTGCACATCTCCTACTTCTGTGAAGATATCATCATGGTATATTATAGCTTCATCAGTCACTGCTTTTCTTTCTCATAGTAGTCCCATTTCAGGTCTGACACTGTTTGGTATGGGTGTGCGTTGGTATAGTATGTGAATGCAGAGACCCTTCAAAGCTCTGGATAGGACAGCCAGTCTTGGGAGAGAACAAAGAAAAGTAAATACAAGGAAAACTATGGTCCAGAAAACAAAAGGGAAGATCCTAGAGAAACATTCTTGAGTAATGTTTACCCTAGGGTGAACACAAAAAGATAAAACTCCTAGGAGAAGGTAATTACTTTTTTCTCTCCACATCACCTTCCACAACAGACTTTATTGACAAACTAAAGCATTCCTTTGCCTCCAGATAATTTGAGTAGATCAGAGGGTTTAAAATAACCTGGCCTCCAGTGTTTGATCCAGTGAAGCTTTTTGAGAAGACAGATGAAATGTGAAATATTTAGATTCCAAGGGCAGCTGTGGCTTCGGGATTTACCTGCCTATTGTCCAAGAACTCACAGAGGATACCTCCTACGAAGATCAAAGAAAAATATCACCACTACTTACACTGCAAAACTGAATTATTGCAGAAATCAATGCTAATCCACAAACACTTCACAAGTGATGATTTTGTTGCAAGAAACTTTATTGAGAGAATTTCTTCTTAATATTATCTCTAACGTCATAGCAGGAAATTTGTTCATCAACTTATATTGAGGACAACACAAGGATAGGTTTGTCTTTTCAGTGATTCCCACATTTCCATGGTCCTTAGACTTTCATAGTATTTAGAAGGGAAAATGAATACAACAGATGATGCTTGAGATTCAGCATTTGCATGTCACTCTGTGCACCCTGCCTCTGAACTCAAGAGCAATTCTGTGTCTGTATTATGTCTTCCACTACACAGAAGAGCCAGTCAAGGAACAGAGCTTCATGACAGGTTCAAGCTCATTTACCTGGAAATCATTGACTAAGTAAGTGTCTAGCTCCAGCTGCTCGGAGTCTAAACAGGTATGCTCCTTCATAAGAGGTATGCCTTAGTTTCTGTGTCTAACTGGCCCCACAATGAGTATAAGAACTTATTGGGGGAAGGCAAAATGCTCAGTGAAGTGGAAGCCATAATGTGCCAATGCAAATGTTATCCTTTGACAGGAATTTATAGAAAACTCTTGTTCCCAATGAGTAACGGTATTGGTTAGCATTCCCATTCCCATATCCACAGAGAGGTGTTGGAACTCAGAGGCAATAGGAAATTAGAGGAGGTCACATGGTCCACTAATACGCTGCAAAGCATTCAACCTTCCAAATTGAAGAACACTGTTAACTTATTTCCAAATAACTACAATCACTTAGCCATAACCATCTAAAAAAACATCAATAACATTTGATACATTTTATTATTTTAGTTATTGTTCATGTTACTATATTACTATATGACTTTAATAAATTTGGGACAATTAAAAAATTAGAGACATACCAGGCAGTGGTGGTGCACGCCTTTAATCCCAGCACTTGGGAGGCAGAGGCAGGTGGATTTCTGAGTTCAAAGCTAGCCTGGTCTACAAAATGAGTTCCAAGACAGCCAGGGCTACACAGAGAAACCCTGTCTCAAAAAATCAAAAACAACAACAACAACAAAAATTAGAGACATAAAAACATCTGAAACTTTTATTCCAGAAATCTATGTTCTGGTTTTCTTTAATTTTTCACTTACTATATTTATATGTCTAGGCCCATGTCTCATCACCTCCCACATGGTTCCTATGTTCACTGCCAATTTGTAGGAGTGATGTAATTTTTCTCCTAACAAGCTGCTGTGACTGTCAGCAATAGAAATCAATCAGACTTGAACACAAAGAAAATAATGATGAGATGAGCTTAAGAAGTCCAGTGAGTTTGTCAGGTTTGAAAGGAGTAAGTTTGAGCACAAACTGCGCCTCCTCAGTTGTTATCTACAAATGATTTAGTTAGAAAATTAATTCTTCAAAAAGTCTATATGCACTTGATGAAATTTTCTTATGAAGAAGCCATGGGGTTCAGCCTGGTTGCACCAAGAAAAGGATTTTTTTTTTCTAATAGTGGTTTTCAGTTTGTCTCTGAACCGGCACATATTCTGACTCACCAATGCTGGTATATATTGATTGCTAGATTTTTTTTAAAATAGAGTTCCTATATAGCACTCTATAGATGCAATTTACTCCTTACCACAGACCATTAAGCTTTACTATCCTAATATAAAAAGGAGACCAGGATGAGAGGATGTCCATACTGGCATGGGGACACTTCCTCTAGGATCAGTTCATATTTCCAAGTAAGAATGAGGCTGACCACGTTCCATCTCTGTATCCCAGGGTCCAAGAGTACTCTGTATGTTTTTGACATTTGACACAATCAAACTGATGAGATGATTATTCAGTTTGGGTGAGGGCTGAAAAATATATCACCTCTGCCTCCAAGTTTCAGGTGAGGCTCTACTTGGAATTTCAGTAGTATGTTTTGTTACAGCTGCAGCTGGAAGGGTCTGAAATCATGCCAGTTTACTACAGCAATAAATACCACTGCAGAAGATGTGCTCATGTTCATCCATCTCTTTCATTAGAATCTGTTTCTTCTCAGGAAAGCAATGGCACTACTAGAATTGCAATGGCACTGCAGAGTGAGAATGTGAGATGAAAATATGTAAATATGAATAAGCTTATGACAGTGTTATTTACAATACCAGAAAATATCTGATGATGAAGAAATGACCTAATATATCTTAAGGGAGCAGTGTAATGGAATACTATGTTGCCATTGTGAATCATTTTCCCCATTGTTTTGTGATTTTGGCATAAATGTTGTTTTTTTTGTTTGTTTGCTTGTTTGTTTGTTCTTTTGGTTTTTCAAGACAGGGTTTCTCTGTGTAGTCCTAGCTGTCCTGGAACTCACTCTGTAGACCAGGCTAGCCTCGAATTCAGAAATCCTCCTGCCTCTGCCTCCCAAGTGCTGCGATTAAAGGCGTGTGCCACCACTGCCCAGCAGCATACATGTTTTTTAAGTAGGTCATAGCATATATAACAAAAAAATGGACAGCTTATAAAAAACAGCTCACTGTATTGTGAGACAGATAATCCTATTTCCATTACCCTAAAAGCTGTGCAATGGCTGTTCTCACTTGCTCACTTTTATATTTTTAGAAATAGTCATTATTTTAGGCCAGCAAGATAGCTCAACTGATAAAGATGTTTTAACATGGACCCTGATATCCTGAGTTCAGTGCAGTGTCCAGAATATACACATGACAGGAGAGAATAGACTGCCACATGCTAACAAGTGGTACCCCTCACTTCCACCTCTCTCTCTCTCTCTCTCTCTCTCTCTCTCTCTCTCTCTCTCTCTCTCTCTTTCTCTCTCTCTCTCTCGTTCACACATACATACACACACACCTAGCCAAAAAATTTAAAACTTAAATAGTCATTATCATACCCTAAGATATAAACAAACTGTTTGGTAGAGAAATGAGAAAAGTTGAGATAAATTATGCATACATGTTTTTCTTGTGACCCCAATACAAAGCGAAGTATGCAGAAAAATGCAAGAAAGAAAAATTTAAATGTTAGCAGTGGTTCTTGTTCAGTAATTAGAGTGAAGGTGATATTTAGTCTCTTCTTGAGTGGAAAACTGTATCATGCAAATAAATAATTACCAGGAAAAATATTCTTTGATAATGAAATAGAGCTTAGCCAACTGAAACATGATTCTTCCTAGCTGTCAGGCACTGGGGTTGCTTTTCTAGTCTGTGATGTGGAAGAACTGAACAAGTTGCCTAAGAAGTTAGGCTGTTGCACAGGGCGATGGTTAAAGCAGTAAATTCCTATTAGGACATAGAAAATCATGACATACTTCTTAAGTTTCATTATTATTTAATTTTTGAGATTATAATATAATTACAACATTTTCCCTTCCCCTTTCTCCCTTCAAATTCTCCCACATACACCTCCTCTCTCTTCTTCAATTTCATGACATATTTTTCCACTAATGGTTACTGTATGTATGTAGGTGATGTATATTGTGTATTTCCTTAAATATAACCTGTCACATCCTTACAATGTTACTTATATTATATTTTCAGGGTTGACTGTTTAGCACTGACCAATCAATTTGTGTGCTCCTCTCTGTAGAAAACTACCTCTCTTGCTCCAAGCTCTCCTCAGTTGCCAATAGTTCTTTATGTGCGGTTGAGGCCTTGTGGGTTTTTCCCATCCACTTTGGCAGGTCAGTTAGTGTCATCATTGAGTCAGTCATGCTAATGAGACTTTACAGATATTACTACGAGACACAATCACACAACAAATTTCCTGATCCTCTGGCTCTTACAATTTTTCCACCTTCTCTTCTGACATGTTCCCTGAGCCTTAGGCGCAGGACAGCTCTATAATTGTATTCATTGGGACAGGCTCTACAGCTCTGCATTTTGATTGGTTGTGGTTTTCTGTAGAGCACCCCATCTGTTGCAAAGAGAAATTTCCTTGACAAGAGGTGAAGATTATGTTTATTTTTGAGTATAAGGATAAGCATTTAAAGATTATTAGGGATTATGCTGGTTTAGTAAATTAGTGGTTATAGATTCTCCTTTGATAAGTATGACTTCACTAGCACTGTGCAGTTAGTGAGGTTTCCAGTACTCATTATGGTTTCCCTCTTGTTGGACAGGTCTTAAACCCAAATAACAAGCTGTTGGTTACCTCCAAGATATGTGAGTGACTACTCACTATTCACTCTTGAGGTTATTATGCCGTGAAGGTCATTGATGCAGTTCATATGTATCATAACTAGTTAGAATTGTTTGTTGTCTCCCTCCTTTGGAAGCATTCATGGTACCTTCTGATACCATTGACATGCTATTTTTCCCTCTGTCTTTTTTTAATGTACAATGGATACCAGTTTCTGAAAGCTCAGAAGCACACAACACAAGGCCACTTGGGATATATGGCTTATCCTTCTTGTCACTGTGACTCAACTCCCAAGATACTACTTTTATCACATTCTAGACTAATTGTTTTCCAATTTAGTATGAAACACTAAAAATTAATGCTAAAAATTGTAAAATCACCAGAGTAGAAAGTGCACTGACCAAGCAGCAGAATGTTCTAGAAACATAATTAAAATCTGAAAATCAAGTGAACCCCAGGTGTATAGTGATAGCAACTTCCAAATTTTGCTTAATATTAACAGAGGGGAAGCATATCTGTTTGCCTCTGTTTTCTGCGGAGGCTGGAAAATATATTGCTGTGGGCATATGGATGTGAAGAAAGATTTAACTCTCAATAATCCTTGGATATATGATAAGATTTGCTGGACTCATTTTCACTCTGCCCTTCCTGCTAATATTTCTTTCTTCTGTTGAGTATTTATTCTGAAAACATACGCATTTGCTAGACAACAGGGTGTGTAAGGCTTAGAAGAACTGAAACAAGAACTAAATAGAAAACAAATGGAAAGAAATTCAACAATTCAACAAAGTAATTGACAATATGATTTATCTGGGAGACGAGAAGCCTAAAAACTTTCCTAATCAGAAAATCTTTCCTCTTGGGAAGTCACTTTTCTCAGAAGGAGCTGGAAAGGGGAACAAATGTTTGAGTCACTGCTGGTAAAAGCCTGGTCCTCCATCTGAGCAGAGGGTCCAGCTCGGCTCCATCACTCTTGTGTGAAGTACATTCCCTAGCCAAGTTGCCCAGGTTGCTAAGAAATTACAAAATTTGAGTTAAGGGAAGTTAGTAGAGATTGGAAACAATTACTATGGCTTAAACATACATGGTAATGAAGTCTGCAAGCCCAAGACTCCACACTTCTTTTTCCATTATCCAGAAAGAAACGATTTTTCCTGGAAAGAAAAGCCCTGGGACAATGGAATATCTTTCAAAAAATCTACTCTACTAGCCAAAATGGAGAATTTAAGAGCCATCAGTGCCCCAAAAGGACAATTTTTCAAACATTGTCATTCATTTAATGCCTTGAATACAATTAAATAATGGTATTTCATGTACTCACTATTAATTTTTAGGTGCCTGGTGGCTGCTGTGCTTAGTGATTATTTATGAGTTTGTTTCTTCTAGTTCACAGCTTCTATTGACCCAAGAAGATTTATTTTAGCAACATCTTCACTAACTTTTTCAGAGAAAGAATAGCCTAGCCTCATGGCTTGGTAAGATCACAAAGCATACTGGAACAAGAGTCAATGTTATACTGTAATGTGACTCGCTAGCTACTGATGAGTGTCAGGTTACACATACCATTAAGCTTCTTTAAGACTCAGTTTTTCTCTCTGTCAAATGGGAATGTAACAACTTCTGAAGCATCACATGCCATACACATATTAGACAGAATACTACAAACAAACAAACAAATACTTGCAACAGTCTCTTTCCTCTCTCTGTAGTTCTACTTCCTCACCTGAAAATGGAAGGTGGTAGAATTTGTGATGACTAACGTAAGTTGTCTAGGGTAGACCGTGAAATTGACTTGAAACCTAAGTGGAATTGTCATGAAATAGCAGATAGGATGGATTATCCTCGTCTGCTCTGGCTAAAGAACGAAGTGTGGTTACATGTAAGCTGACTATCTAGCAGCCTTCCCTCCCACAATGAAAAAGGTTCTGGGTTTGAACATGGTCTATGCTCTTTACCTATGTTTATTAACTAATTTGGGTATAATTAAGGTAGCATAAATTAGGACCTTTTTTCCCCCAGAAATTTAAAGCAATTCTAATAAATTTCAGATACAAGGTGGTAACTTCCTCTTGCAGGGATTCTTACTCACAGATGTACAGAATTTGCTTGCCAACCTCAGGCTAGCAGAGCTCTAATTCAAATGCTGGTGTTTGATTGTTTGCCAATACAAATATATAGCCCTGTGGATTTTCATTGCCTTGTAGGCTCTTAAAGGTTCAGGTTAAGATTTCTGGTTATCTTATTTCTTTAAACTATTCCACACTTCCTACTTCACTCTCAGTTTCCTAGGAGGGGAATGGGCAACAATATTCTGAGGCAAAATGAGATGTACTCAATAATCCAACTGTTCAAAGCTATGAAAACAGCTGCATAAATTAAGCCTATCAAGTATAACACTAACTCTGCTTGAGACAAAGATTTTAATATTTACTCTCATTTCTATGGGTTTTTTTTTTTACTTTTATTACAAAAATAAAATATTTTGGAAAATATTTTTAATTGCCGGGATATATTGCAATTGCAATCCTGTACCAGTGATGACAACTGTACTTCTTTAGACTTCACCTATCTGCACATACACAAGTGTTTCAGTGGTATGTACATTTCAAATAAGTTTAATTTTAAATGAAAACCAAAACTTTTAAATGTATAAAGAATTATAAGCATTTCCCCATACTTTCTATCTTTACTATATAGAAAATAGGTCATTTACATTGTATTTATCATTGCTTTGGGGACAATAATTGCTTAATCATTTAATACTCATAATGCATTTATTATTTCATTTTTAAATTGAATATCATAAACCAAACTTCAAATCCAGGTAGACTTGAAGAGGAACAAGGCCACATTTTATCTGGAGTTAGATTTGTTTTCTATATGTAATGCATGGGGTAGTTTTATGAGTAAAGGTCTGGGGATCTGGAGGGTTATTCTGTAGAACAGAGGGATTAGCATCTCTCAGATTTGTAATAACAGAAGTTACTTCTCGTTTATGCTGTGAACACAGCTTTGCTTCTTCACCTTCAAGTAGGAGACTCAGCTCAGGGACCGATGACCATTGGCATTGTATTCTGATGGTCTTCCAGCAGAAAGAAAGAAAATTAGTAGACAAAGGACAAATATGTCCTCTCCCCACATGACTGTTTCTAGAAACAGTGGGGTCGTTTAGTCTATCATATTGTAGAGCACCTCCAGGACAGAAAGCTGAGTATTTGTCCAATAGTAACAGGATTTTGGTCATGGAAATGGTCCTCTACTTTCTTCAAACATGAAACCACTTCACTTGGTCCTCTCAACATTTAAGATAACAGTAAACTGAGAAGTTGAGCATCAGTGCATATTAAGAGGAGATAATACAGTTAGTTTATTTTTGAGTCTTAATTGCTTCTGGCCATTTGGAAACAAGCATTATGTGTTCTGGGTCTTACAATTCAGAATGAGTCCAGATTCTTACATCACTCTCCTGGTAAAGCAGTAACATGTAAGTCATGAGACATTTATGCAACCTAAGAGAATAAGGCTAACAAAAGAAAAATTTCAAAGGGCAAAAATGCCTTAGCAGTAGACTACTTCATCAGTGAACATACACAAGAGCATGCATGGCCTGGAGGCAGACCACCATGAGTGGGATGCTGCCAAGTACCATCAGATCTACAAGGTAAGACAGGTTTGATTCTCACAAAGAAGACCTCTCTGGAACACCCAGGTATTTCAGAGAGTATGTAGATCATGAGTTCACACATTCTTTATAGCACTCAAAATGCTTTCATTAAGTTGCCTTGACCTGTTTTATCTCCTGTTTTCTGTTTCTGAGTTTGTCTTGCTCTTTGATGCATTCAGGTAGGGTAGGTGGACTTCTGAAAATACTTAGACCCTTGCCTTCATGTGTTTAAATAATGAAAGGCATTAATTTTATTCAGACAACACTGAGCCCAACTCACTTGAGGAAATGTATCTCAAAGTGTAATTTATCATCCAGAGCCTGTCCACTAGTCCCTCACTCCCTGGAAGTAAATTAGGCTCCCTGAAAGATACACTTAAACTCTTCCTGATACTAGGTGCCATCTAGGACGACAGGGCTGTAATTTACTCAATAATACCTTGGTGACCTCGAAAAGTTTATGTTGTTTTGAAAGTTTTTAATTTTCTTCTACGAGATAATTTATACACCTCAAGGTTGGGTGTGCTTGTAAATATGTTTCTAGAAAGGAAACAGCTATTGGGTAGAATGAATATTAAATTGTCATGCCACTACAGAAAGTAAGTATTCACAAATATATCATCTTGCCTATTCATGAGACCAATGTATAGCTCACTTAACAATTCTTGCTTTGTTTCTTATTTTACTTTATCCTTATTGATAAAGATTTTCAGATCTACATAAAATCATTTTTTGTTGATACAACATAGTATGCAATGTTGAAATACCAAACATAATTTTCTTCCTTCTATCCATATCAAAGTTTTCCCCACATGAATAAAATTAGTTGTTAAGACTTTGTATATTCTACTTCAGCTACTTATCTCTTTTGTTAAAATGAATCAAGGGCCTGGAAAGATGGCTCATCAGTAAGAGTGCTTACTGTCCTTGCAACGAAACTTGGTTCAGTTTCCAGTACAGGTAGTAGGTGTCTCACAATCACCTGTAATTCTAGTTCCAGGGAATCCTACAGTCTCTTCTAGCCTCCATGGGCACCCACAAACAAACTAATGCAGACACAGGCACATGAACACGTGCAGGTGCAAACATACAGACGTGACCACACACACACAGACACACATACATGTGCATGCAAACACAAATAAATAAATTAATTAATAATTTTAATAAATCAAATTAAGCTTTATCAACTAAATAAACATGATATATATTGAGTTTCACTTTCATTTGAAGAAACTATACTTTACAATTCTAAGATGCAATGATTTTTCACATCTTAATATCTCTAAAATCATGATTTATCTTGTAACTGAAGAACAGCTTAACTTTTGGGCAGCAATTTTCTCTATGATTTTCACAAGAATATAGGCAGATAATTTTGAAATACTAAGAGTAATAATATGAGAATATAGAATGATTCCATGACATTTATGAAGTAGAAATTTATATTTTTATATCCACTTCATCACAACTGTACCTCTAAAGAGGAGTTAATCTTCATCAACCAGGTTTTTTAAATCTTTCAAAGTGAACACACACTCACTAAGCGTTTTATAGGCATGTGAACAGTGATGACGTTTAAGGAAAAAATACATAACCTAAGAAGCAGTAGAATATTTATTTACAAATTAACAAAAATAACTAATGACGACCATTACCACTCCCCAAGCAAAAAAGTGTGAAATGGTCCCTCAACAACAAAGCTTAGCTTTGGCAGGACTGACCCAGTGGAGGTCATGTTTATAGCTGTCATACTTTATTTTGTCAGAGACTGTGACTTGGCATGCCCTTTTCAGTAAAGTTTCTATCCATACCCATTCTGCCACAGTTGCATGTCCTCTTGATACTGTTGCTTCAGCATGCGAGTTCATATCTGAATTCCAACAGAGAAGTTAGGTAATTAGGAGAACTGCAAACAAAACAAAATTTCTATGTAACAAGAAATAGAATTTCTAACACTATGTCTCTGATATTATCCTGAATGATGAGATAGTTGCATAATTAGTTTATATGCTTTTAAGACCAAATAATACTATACTGAATAGCTATCTTCATTCTATGAGCAAACTGCAATGCCGTTCAAAGTTTTTCTGTTGTGCTGTTCTAAAGTATCCACAGCTGGAAGTCTCACTTTTAACATACAAAAGGAGAAAACTGGAAAATATGATTCCATAACACCAAGCTCCCTGGTTAGGGCAATTTGCAGGAACTATTTTTTATTAAAATTTAAACCATTTATGAAATTAATTAAAAACAGACTATTCAAATGGAATGTATAAAGTATCATTTGAATTCAATGCATTGTGAAATTCAACAAATTAACATGGTTTTCTATATGTCCATATACTGTTGTATATGGACTCAATCTTCCATGTCTGAGGAACTAAAATGATGAATGTTCCGAGGTCATCTACAGTGTTCCTGTGCAGCTGAAATAAAATTTATTCATATATTCAATGTGTATTCACAATCTGAACATTTAAGTAATATGTCCTCATTCACAAGTCATGCACATCGTCATGGTTACATATGACACTGTCTCACTGTTACAGCCTGTATACTTGCAGAAATAATGAACATAGCCAAGAAAGCTCTAGCTTCATTAGAAATAGAAAAGAATATCGCTCTACTACTTTTTCCTTAGGATTTACTTTTAAAGATTAATCTGCATTTAGTGTTATGACTCAATCTCTGACACTAAACCAGTAACTCTGAACAATACAATCTGTGGCTGCTTTCTTACTTATGGCCTCCGTAACATCCAGAAATTGATGGTTGTTTTTGTTCCTCTGGTGCCACATCCATATAATAATGGTAATATTTACATTTATAGTTATTTGAGTGAGTTATTATGTGTGGGAAACTTGTCACAAAAGATAGAGTTCTTCGTTGATTGCTTAAAATTAGTCTGTAGCAATGGAAGACAAGCTTAGCCTTTTAGTTCTGTGTAGCAAGAATGGATTTAACAGATTAGTTTTAATTTCTCAGTAAGGTTCATAAATAATGCTACAGTTTGAAAGTGATTTTTTTCCCTTCTAAAATTCACATTGAAATTTAATCCTCATTATGAAATATGAAGAGATGGGACAAGGTAGAACCTCTGAGAGGCCTGTAGAGCTCTGCCCTCCTGAATAGATCATCATTCAAGGGATTAACATATTATCTCAAGAGCAGGTCTGCTATCAATTTCAGATTGGGTATGTTTCTCTTAGGCTTCCTGCTCCATATGAAGCCCTGTGCCAGCTGGGAATTTTAGCTGCAAGAGGATCATCACCAGATGGGTACTCCCAACATTGAATCAGAAGTACGAGCTAAAAGAAATCCCTTTTCTTTTTACTTTACCAAGTCTGTGTATTGTGATATGAGCAACAGAAAACAGATTAAGACACATAAGTTTCAAATGCATTGAGTAGTTCAACTGAATAAATATTTGTTAAATAATATGATAGAGCCAAAGAAAAGGCAGTGTATTCAGGGTCGTGCACCAGTGTGTTTACAGAGCAAGAAGATGCCTCAGTACTCATGCAGAAGGGCCCTCAGACTCTTCGTAAGTCTTATAAAAAATGTGACTTCTTGTGATGAAACTATAGTGTGGCAAATTAATTACATCAGGGAGTCTTGAAGCAATTACCAAGAAATATCTAGAAGTTGACTTGAAAATGCCAAAAAATTTGAAACAGTATCCATAAAATGATTAAAGGAAAGCTATATAAAGGCAAATCAACACTCAGAGAACTTTCAACATACCTTGGATACAAGAACAAGCAAATATGTCTAGCATGAGTAGTTTCAAATAAGGATTTGGGGCACCTTATTAATTTGGTGTGTTAAAAGACAAGGTAAAACTCACATTGTCTTTATCGCAGAAGACGGATTTTTCAGACTCCAATTTTTTCATAGCTCTTGGATCAGGGTCATTGGCTCTTTGAGTAAAAGCCAAAGACTTCTGCTTGAAGCCAAAGGTCCACAAAGCATGGGTGATTTCTTTTCCTGATAGGAAATGTGTGAATTTTCTAAAGGGAGAAAAAATATGACCAGATACTTTGAGGGTCGTAAAAGGGGCCTTTATCACAGCACTCAACAGCTCTTGTACTTTTTAATTCACATTTGCCTTCACCACCACCAAATCTTCCTCTGATTCACACAGAGCAGATGGTCTTTCCCATTTGGTAATTTAGAATTTAGAATAACAGCTCTATCCAAACAGGCATATCGGCAACCCTCCCCCAAAGGCTTTCTCTTTCACGTGAAAAGAAATTTTGTACAGCTGTTAGGAGAATATCGTGTTCTCTATTTCAGCATACAGGCTATCTGACGTGCGTCCAATCTGCAGGTCTTCCTTACTCTGTTCCTGTAGTGATAAAGCTTTAGGGAAGAGGTTGTAAAAGCACTGCCTAAATCTATGAGCACCCACAATCAGCTTGTCATAGAAATCCATGTTCAAAGCTGTTGCCTAGTAGCAGCATCCTTGATAAGGATGCATTAGATTAGTTCATTGACTATGCAAACTTCTCAAATGAGAATTTCCTTTTCTTACTATTGTTTGTTTCTTATAAGTAAAAAGAAAAATGTTCATAAAATTCTAGGTAGGATTTAAAGAAGACAAAAATGCTAAATTGTTGCTTTCTCCTATAAATTGCTTACTACCAGGACTTTGATGATATTATTATTATTATTATTATTATTATTATTATTATTATTATTATTATTTTGTGAAACAAGGCCTTACTATCTATCCCTGATTGGCCTGAAACTTCCTAAATCAGAATAAACTTGAGATCAGAGATCTGTCCACCTCTGCCTCCTGAATGCAGGGATTAGAGGTTTGAGCAGCCTCTAATGTTTCAGTGATTTAGAGTGTACTGCCTATGCAGATGCTTGGTTTTGAATCCCAGCACCCACACAACAGCTCAGAGCAGACTGTAATTCCAGTTCCAGGGCATTCCAACACCCTCTTCTGACCTCCTCAGACTCCTGTAAGCATATGGCAAGAAAATATACACTTGGATACAAACACATAAACTTTAAACCAATAAGCACATATATCTCAAACCAGTATTTTAAGAGCTGATAATTATTTTACCCAAAAATATGTATAGAAGGAAAGATGGCAATGAAAGTCAGAATATGGAGTTATAGAAGAAGCTGTGCAGGTGAGAGAAATGATGAATTTTTTTATGCTCCAAATGCATTTGTGATAAAGATTTATTTTATGTATATAAATACAAGGTATCTGTCTTCAGATATATGAGAAGAGGGCATCAGATCCCATTACAGATGGTTGTGAGCTACCATGTGGTTCCTGGGAACGGAACTCCAAACCTCTGGAAGAGCAGTCAGTGCGTTTAACCACTGGGCCATCTCTTTAGCCACCATCAAAATGAAATTTTAAGTGTGTGCGTGCGTGCGTGCGTGCGTGCGTGCGTGCGTGCGTGCGTGCGTGCGTGCGTGCGTGTGTGTGTGTGTGTGTGTGTGTGTGTGTGTGTGTGTAGTGGGGCATGTCTTTAATATTAGTACTCAGAAGGCAGAGGTAGGTGGTCAAGGCAGACCTGAATTCTATATAACAAGCTCGAGGTGAACCAAGGCTACATAGTAAGACCATATTTGAAAACAGAGGTTGGGAGAGGGAGGAAACCGTCAAGGTTTAAGTTTTTTTTATAGGCAATAGATACTGCCATCTCTTTATGTGTTTCCCCACAGAGAATGAACCATATGGAGCCTCAGGTGTTATATGCGATATAAATTTATGTATAAGCAAAGTATGCATGCGTGCATATATATGTACATAGGTTTCCCTGAAGGCCAAGCTCTTGTTTATTTTCACACTCTGCACAACTCCAAGCATAATGTAAGACTCTGCACATGGCAGGCACTCAATACTCACTGACGCCAAAGAAGAATGGCTCCACATTTGTGTTCATTAAGGTGTACATATTGTAAAATATTGGTAAGAGCATAAAATTGGGTGGTGTTGAAAGTGACAGTTAGATTGTGGCTTGTTAAGCAGTAGCTTTCAAATCCTTGCTAAGTCTCGTGCCTACCCTGGCCATCAAATGCGAGACTTCTCTCCTGTCCCTGAAAAAGTCTACTACTTAAAACTCACACATTCCTAGGTGATTTTATTTAGCAGTGATGGATTAAGCACCATTCAGCCAAAAATTCCATCAGCTCTGCTCTGAGATTCCTTAAGACTCTGGTTTAATATTGTTGTCCTAGTTGTAAGATAAACATCTGAGAGAATACTCTCAAAAAGGGGTGATAGAAAGCCCTTGTTTACAGCTCCTGCTATGGCTGTTTAAAATATTTGAGATAATAATGTGGCCCCACAATAGTAATAGTCCCATTATTATGATATGTTTTAGGTCATTTAGTATACTTTTTTAATCTTGTGCTTGCAATAATCCCAAGACAGAAACTCTCTGATCCAACACTTCTTAGAATGTCTGTAATAATCACCAGTAAAAGTAGTAAGTTGAGACTGGGGACTTAGGGGAAGCCCACCTCTTCCTTGGATCATAATTTTGGGTGCTACAAGAAAAATTTGGGGCAAGTTTGTATTTATAGTCTGAGCTTATAATATACTGTTGCAAGTGGGCTTTTAAAATAGAAAGAAGAGGGTGTGGGAATGTTTAAATGTTCCTACTTGTATTATCAACTTTCAGTGGACAAGTTCTTTGTTCAGCTTTCAGCTAGATCTGTTGGAACTGGTTTTGTCCTATATGTAGACAAGATTTCTGGTTCTTAAAAAAAAGAAAATTATAAAATGTGCTTATTGAATCTATTAATATCCTCTCCCCAGCTAAATGAATTCTAGATCATCCATATCAATACAATGTATTCATAAAGTCAAACTAACATATAAATATATGAATGTAACCATATGAATCCCACTGTGGCAGCTTCAGAAAGCCAGACCTAGTCTCAAAGTTTAAAAAAAAATAGTAATAATAATAGTAGTAGTAGCAGTAGTAGTAGCAGTAGTAGTAGCAACAGCATGTAGGCCTCCTTCCCATAGCATTAATGGCTTTAAATTACAATAAAATAACTTGGTAAGTATTGCTTAATGAGAGCTTCTCTTTCAGATGGAAAATCAAATAGCTAATTATAGCAAAATGAAGAGCATTCTGTAACAATTTATTGCTTCTAATCAACTGTGCAGTTAAGTGTTGATATGGAGTAAAATGATCTTCGACAATAACTGTTACTTCAGTTTATCTTTTTTCCAGTTTTAGTATGCAAGTTACTCTGAAAACAGAGACTGATTAACTCTGATGGATATAACAGTCGCCCTTCCAGTACAAGTTCTCCATGAGTCTCAAAGCCTAACCTCAAAGATAGTAACCAGAAATCCAAAGGAAAATAACTGCAAAAGCACTTGGTGATGCACTGGCATCAGACACAAAAATACAATGATGTCTGCAAAGCTTGAGGGACTAATTAAGATTTTAATGTGGTCTCATCATTAGGAAAATATTAAAAATTGTGATTCAAGAAGCCCTGAGTTTCACAAATTAAAACAAAACAACAGAGGCAGTTTATTAAAGTATCCCAGGACTGAAGTTTAATAAAAAAACAACTTTAATTAATATTTGCTAGATCATATTTTATCATTACCAGAGAGAACCATTAGGAAAATTAAGACTGCTATGAACTGCCCACACTCACAACCTTTTTTTTTTTTTAAGTGAGGTCAAAAGGTAAAATATGGCAGCTGAGCAAAAGAAACAAAACAAACTATAAATTACTTCTGCAGAAGGACATGTTTAGTCAGACATTGCAGGGGTTTTGATTTTTATTGCTCATTATACTTTGACACTCTTGCTCAGTAACTGCATTTAAGGAATGCATACCTGGGTTGTGAGAGTGTTAAACTTCAAATAAGAGGCTAGGACTCAGAGTTTCACAGTTACTGAGGGAAGGAAACTAATGTAAGCTACCCCCATTAGACATGTACAATCTGCATCAAGATGCAGAATAAAGAAGTCAGCCTTAATTCTTGGGGAAAGGTGGAGAAAAGCCCCAACATCCTTTTCCATTTATGTTGACAGTATTTAGAAATGAAATGAAAGCGGGATGCATGGAATTTGAGATCTGTTTCTCATTATGCTGTTAAGAAAAAAAACATCCTACGCGTTGATCTGACATGAGGTGCTGATTGTCATATCACTGAACATGAGCTGAATTTCCTTAGGATGGATTCTAGAAGCACACTGCACATCCAATAATAATCTTTCATCACTTACATGCACCTTAAATTCTTGCATTGCTTCCAGCATCAAGACTTATGTGACTTAATTTGATCTTATTTACATTATTAGTATTAGTATTAATATTAATATTAGTATTAATGTGTGCATATATGTGCCTGCTATTCTGTATGTTTACAATGCACTCATAGTGGTAATGGAGGCCAAAAGAGAGTGTTAGATTCCCTGGAACTAGAATTGTATATGGTTATCAGCCACCTAACATGGGTGCTGGGAACTGAACCTAGATCCTCCATAAAAATAGTATGTTCTCTTAACCACTGAGTCATCTTTCTAGTCCCTTTAATTTATTTTTTTAAGGAGTAAAAGACAGTTCATTATGGAGCTGAATATGAGTAACCACTTTCCCTGGGAACAGATGAGTATCCCAATGATCTGTGAATACAGATTTTAATGACATAATTTTATAAATTATGTGTAGTAAAAAAACAAAAAAGGACATAAATCAGAGCACTTTTTAAATGCATAGTGGGTATATCAGGTAGGCAAGTAAGTTAGAGTAAGACAAAAAATTTTTTCTACTACATATATCTTAGATGCTACCTGACAGCATTCTTAGCCCTTTGACTGGTGGAAAACTAGGATTTATTACATTAATATATACCAAAGGTTTTTTGTCTCTTAGTGCCTAATTTAAGGCCAACATAAGATGAGCAAGGAATAACCAAGCTGTAATTGTAAAAATAAATAAATAAATAAATAAATAAATAGTAATTAACCTCTGATCCTGCAACACTCCAGCCTCTGCACATTGCTGACTTCTAGCCAATCAGACTTTATACACATGGTTTGTTTTAAAGCATTCTTCTATTTTTTTTTTTATTTTGTCGTTCCCCAGGTTGGTGAAGAATCAAATTTTGTGCATGCAGAAGCCACATATTCCTTATTAAATATGACAATATTTTGTCCCATATAGCGAAGAAGGCTTATTTTAGTATCTGTGGCAGAGGCAGCTGAGTAGTAAGCAGGAGAGCAGTCTTCAGGAGACAGGAATCACTGGCAAAGCCATTAAAAAAGAAACTCCTGGGTCATATCAAAACTATTGGTCATCACGATCCCTGTCTGTACTTTTAAAACATTTTGTCCTCTGAATATGACAATATAACTTTTACATACTGCCTATAATAGGACTATTAATTTAAAATTAAAATAACCAATAGCATTAAACTTAAGGGAGTGAAAGTACCAGATGATGGACACAAATATTGACAAGGATAGTGTACAATCATTTAAATGAATAGATTAAGTAAATATTCCTCCTATTATTAGAGTTATTTGTACTTACAAAATAACTCACTTTCTGGACACTGGACTCCTCCCAAGACATCATAGAGGGTCCACTGAACCCAGAGCTGTAGGTAAGAAGACCCACACAATGACTTACACCCATAGCTGGGTGAGGAGAGTGCTCAGATTCCAGCAGAAACCCAAACCCTGCCCCTGAGGAGAGGCACCACCCCATTTACCCCTCTCCCAGATCTGAGGCCTGGGACAGACCCACGCCAGGTCCGCTCCTGTATGGACACCGGACTTTTCCAGAGACAACCTAGAGGGTCCACTGAACCCAGAGTTGTAGAGGGTCCACTGAACCCAGAGCAGCAGAGGTACTACTGAACCCAGAGTGGCAGAGGAACAAGTGAACTCAGAGCAACAGACAACATATCCTGAGACATCCTAGAGGAACCACTGCACTCAGAGCAGTGGACACCTTAGCCTGAGATATCCTAGAGGAGACACTGCACCCAGAACAGCAGACACCTAGCTGGTCTGCTACCTTGGAGGCACCATATCCTGAGACATCCTAGAGGTACCAC
This sequence comes from Rhabdomys pumilio, assembly GCA_030674055.1. Classification (NCBI taxonomy): domain Eukaryota; kingdom Metazoa; phylum Chordata; class Mammalia; order Rodentia; family Muridae; genus Rhabdomys; species Rhabdomys pumilio. The sequence goes on from JANHMN010000004.1 coordinate 63,962,957, forward strand.
TGTACTCAGAGCAGCTGGAGAAAATCACAGAGACATCTGGACCCCAAGGAGATCAGACACAAGCAAGATAACTGGAAAGGCAGGCTTCAGTCAGAGACAGCTGGTACAGGTAGCACTAGAGTTAACCAGATGGAGAAAGGCAAGTGCAAGAATGTAAGCAACAGAATCCAAAGTTACATGGCATCATCAGAACCCAGTTCCCCCATCATAGCAAGCCCTGAACACCCCATCACCCCGGAAAAACAGGATTCAGAATTAAAATCACTGCTCATGATGATGATAGAGGACTTTAAGAAGGACATAAATAACACTCTCAAAGAATTTAAGGAGAAAACTGATAGACATATAGAAGCCCTTAAAGAGGAAACACAAAAATCCTTTAATGAATTGCAAGAAAACACAACCAAACAGGTGATGAAATTAAACAAAACCATCCAAGATCTAAAAAACTGAAGTAGAAACAATAAAGAAACCACAAAAGAAGACTACCCTGGAGATAGAAAACCTAAAAAAAAGATCAGGAGTCATAGACACAAGTATCACCAACAGAATACAAGGGATAGAAGAGAGAAACTCATGTGCAGAAGATACCATGGAAAACATTGACAGAACTGTCAAAGAAAATGCAAAATACAAAAAGCTACTAACCCAAAACATACAGAAAATCCAAGACACAATGAGAAGGCCAAACCTAAGGATCATAGGTATAGATGAGTGGGAAGACTCCCAACTTAAAGGACCAGTAAATATCTTTAACAAAATTATAGAGGAAAACTTTTCTAACCTACAGAAAGAGATGTCCATAAATATACAAGAAGCCTACAGAACTCCAAATAGTTTAGACCAGAAAAGAAATACATCCCATCACATAATAATCAAAACATCAAATGTACAAAACAAAGAAAAAATACTAAAAGCAGTAAGGGAAAAAGGTAAAGTCACATATAAAGGCAGACCTATAAGAATTACACCAGACTTCTCACCAGAGACTATAAAAGCCAGAAGATCCTGGACGGATATCATACAGACCCTAAGAGAACACAAATGCCAGCTCAGACTACTATACCCAGCAAAACTCTCAATCAATATTGGTGGAGAAACCAAAATATTCCATGACAAAACCAAATTTACATAATATCTTACCACAAATCTAGCATTTCAAAGGATAATTGGCGGAAAACTCCAACACAAGGAGGGAAACTACAACCTAGAAAAAGCAAGAAAGTAATCTTCCCACAACTCCACTACCAATAACAAAAATAACAGGAAACAACATTCATCTTTCCTTAATATCTTTTAATATCAATGGACTCAATTCTCCAATAAAAAGACATAGACTATCAGACTGGATACATAAACAGGACCCAACATTTTGCTGGATAAAGGAAACGCACCTTTGTTAAAAAGACAGACACTACCTCAGAGTAAAAGGATGGAAAACAATCTTCCAAGCAAATGGCACCAAGAAACAAGCTGGAGTAGCAATTCTAATATGAAATAAAATCGTTTTTCAACCAAAATTAATCAAAAAAGATAAAGAAGGAAACTTCATATTCATTAAAGGAAAAATGTACCAAGAGGAAGTCGCAATTCTGAACATCTATGCCCCAAATGCAAGGGCACCCACATACATAAAAGAAACTTTACTAAAGCTTAAAGCATACATTGCACCTCACACAATAATAGTGGGAGATTTCAACACCCAACTCTCAGCAATGGACAGATCATGGAAACAGAAACTAAACCAAGACACAATGAAACTAACAAGTTATGAACCAATTGGACTTAACTGATATCTATAAAATATTTCATCCTCAAACAAAAGAATGTACCTTTTTCTCAGCACCTCAAGGTACCTTCTCCAAAATAGACCATATAATTGGTCACAAAACAGGCCTCAACAGATAAAAAAAGATTGAAATAATCCCTTGTACCCTATCAGATCACCATGGACTAAGACTCGTCTTTGATATGGACAAAAACAACGGAAAGCCCACATACACATGGAAACTGAACAATGCTCTACTCAATGATAACTTGGTCAAGGAAGAAATAAAGAAAGAAATTAAAGACTTTTTAGAATTTAATGAAAATGAGGACATATCATATCAAAACTTGTGGGACTCCATGAAAGCAATACTAAGAGGAAAAATCATAGCTCTAAGTGCCCACAAAAAGAAACTGGAAAGAGCATACACTAACAACTTGACAGCACACTTGAAAGCGTTAGAATAAAAAGAAGCTAATATACCCAAGAGGAGTAGACAGCAGGAAATAATCAAACTCATGGCTGAAATCAACCAAGTTGAAACAGAAAGAACTATACAAAATATCAACAAAACCAGGAGCTGGTTCTTTGAGAAAATCAACAAGATAGACAAACCCT
>JANHMN010000004.1:63965352-63975406 GCA_030674055.1 Rhabdomys pumilio
AACCAGGAGCTGGTTCTTTGAGAAAATCAACAAGATAGACAAACCCTGAGCCCGACTAACCAAAGGGCGCAGAAACAGTACTCAAATTAATAAAATCAGAACTGAGAAGGGAGACATAACAACAGAAACAGAGGAAATTAAAAAAATCGTCAGATCCTATACAAAGGCCTATATTCAACAAAATTCGAAAATCTGGATGAAATGGACAATTTTCTGGAGAGATACGAGGTATCAAAGTTAAATGAGGAGCAGATAAACCATCTAAACAGTCCCATAACCCCTAAAGAAATAGAATCAGTCATTAAAAATCTCCCCACCAAAAAAAGTCCGGGGCCAGATGATTTTAGTGCAGAATTCTATCAGACCTTCCAGGAAGACCTAATACCAATTCTCTTCAAACTATTCCACAGAACAGAAACAGAAGGAACAATGCCCAATTTGTTCTATGAAGCTACAATTACTCTCATACCTAAACCTCACAAAGACCCAACAAAGAAAGAGAACTACAGACCAATCTCTCTTATGAATATTGATGCAAAAATACTCTAAAATTCTCGCAAACTGAATCCAAGGACACATCAAAGCAATCATCCATCATGATCAAGTAGGCTTTATCCCAGGAATGCAGGGATGGTTCAATATTTGGAAATCCATCAATGTAATCCATTACATAAATAAACTCAAAGAAAAAAACCACATGATCATCTCACTAGATGCTGAGAAAGCATTTGACAAAATTCAACATCCCTTCATGTTAAAAGTCTTGGAAAGATCAGGAATTCAAGGTCCATACCTAAACATAGTAAAAGCAATATACAGCATGCCAAGACCTCAAACTGTACTACAGGGCAATAGTAATAAAAACTGCGTGGTATTGGTACAGAGGCAGACAGGAAGATCAATGGAATGGAACTGAAGATCCAGAAATGAGCCAACACAACTATGATCATTTGATCTTTGACAAAGGAGCTAAAACCATCCAGTGGAAAAAGGACAGCATTTTCAGCAAATGGTGCTGGTTCAACTGGAAGTCAACATGTAGAAGGATGCAAATCAATTCATTCTTATCTCCTTGTACAAAGCTCAAATCCAAGTGGATAAAAGACCTTCACTTAAAACCAGATACACTGAAACTAATAGAAGAGAAGATGAGGAAGACCCTCGAATACCTAGGCACAGGGGAAAACAGAACACCAATGGCTTATGCTCTAAGATCAAGAATTGACAAATGGGACCTCAAAAAATTACAAAGCTTCTGTAAGGCAAAGAATATTGTCAATAAGACAAAACAGCAACCAACAGATTGGGAAAAGATCTTATCCAATCCTATATCCAATAGAGGGCTAATATCCAAGATATACAAAGAACTCAAGAAATTAGACTCCAGACAACCAAATAACCCTATAAAAATGGGGTACAGAGCTAAACAAAGAATTCTCAACAGAGGAAAATCAAATGGCCGAGAAGCACCTTAAGAAATGCTCAACATCCTTAGTCATCAGGGAAATGCAAATAAAAACAACCCTGAGATACCATCTCATACCAGTCAAAATAGCTAAGATCAAAAACTCAGGTGATAGGAGATGCTGGCGAGGATGCGGAGAAAGAGGAACACTCCTCCATTGTTGGTGGGATTGCAAGCTAGTACAACCACTCTGAAAATCAATCTGGCGGTTCCTCAGAAAATTGGACATAGCATTACCTGAGGATCCAGTTGTAAAACTCCTGGGCGCATACACAAAAGATACTCCAACATATAACAAGGACATATGCTCCACTATGTTCATAGCAGCCTTATTTATAATAGCCAGAAGCTGGAAAAAATCAAGATGCCCCTCAACAGAAGAATGGATACAAAAAATGTAGTACATTTATACAATGAAGTATTACTCAGCTATTAAAAATAATGAATTTGAGAAATTTTTAGGTAAATGGATAGAACTAGCAATTATCATCCTGAGTGAGTTAACCCAATCACAAAAGAACACACATGGTATTTACTCACTGATAAGCGGATGTTAGCCCAAAAGCTTGGAATAGCGAAGACTCAACTCACAGACCACATGAAGCTCATGAAGAAGGAAGAGCAAGTGGGGATGCCTCAGTTCTACTTAGAACGAGTAACAAAAATACTCAAGGGAACAAATATGGAAACAAAACATGGGACATAAACTGAAGCAGGGGCCATCTGGAGACCATTCCACCTGGGTATCCATCCCATCCCATATACAGTCACCTAAGCTAGACACTGATGTGGATAGCTGGAAGAGCATGCTGTCAAGAACATGATATAGCTGTCTCCTTAGAGGTCTGCCAGAGTCTGACATATTCAGAGGACTCACAGCTAACCACTGATATGATCAAGGGTTTCCCAATGGAGAAGTTAGAGAGAAGACTGAAGGAGCAGGAAGGGTTTGTGACCCCATGAGGAGAGCAACAATACTAAACAACCAGATCCCCAGGGTCTAAACCACCAGCCTGGGAGCACATAGGGAGGGACCCATGACTCCAGCTGTATATGTAGGGGAGGATGGCCTTGTCGGGCATAGGTGGGAGAGGAGATTCTTGGTCCCATGAAAAAGGAACACAGAGTGTGTGTGTGTGGGGGGGTAATATGAGAGTGGGGAAGGAGTAGTGGGGATGGGGGGTAGGTGAGGGCACAGCCTCATAGAAGCATGAGGAGGGGGAATGGGATAGGAGGTTTCTGGGTGGTGGGAGGAAGTGGGGTAAGGGGATAAAATCTGACATGTAAATATCATACCCAATAAAAAAATTTTTTTTAAAAATTTAAAAAAAAAAGAAAGAAAAAAGCAGTAAGTAGTATTAACCACTGGGTTCTTTCTCCAGTGCCTACAACTATGTGACAGTTATGGCTTCACGTATGGGAATACATATAGAATGAGAAATTTGTGTGGCATATTAATTTTTAAAATAAATTTATTTACTTTTAATTTTTTCAAAAAAATATGTCATCTTTAGAGCATTTAAATAAATCTTTATCTTCTAAATTCTTGTGTCATTTGCTCATACAACTATAATTGTATGTGGAATGACTACCTATAACTCCAGGGATGACTCATTTTCATATTCAAATTATCACAGTGATAATGGATGTAACTTTGGATAGTAACTTGGTCTGTGTCATTATATTGGTATTAGACCAGGTTTATTTTAAAAAAGTAAATGAAAAGTAACATTATAGAAGAAATTAAATAACAGTGTAGTACTTTGAAACTTACTGTTTACAAGATTATCTTTTTATAGACCAAATGTTAATATTAATAGAATCAGACTTATAGAAATCAGAATTTTATAGTCATAATATACTTTTAACTCTTTATTTAGACATAACAAAATTTTGATTTTTATTATAATGGTTAAAAATGGACATGGGCTCTAGAAGGATTCACTGTAGTATTTTCTATTTCCTTTTTATAAGATTATCAATAATTCTTAATTATTAACACTTTAGGTTTCAACTTTATCAAGAAATGTTACTACATAAGGTGTAAACTATCATAAATGATGCTGTTATTAAAGATTAATGTCTTTGGTATAATTTGGACAAAAGAGTTAACCCAAAAATCTATAGTTACTTTCGGTTTTAAAGGTTTATATTTAACATGTAGACAGCCAAAAATAGAATATTTCTTGGGAGATTGAAAATAATCTTATGTCAATTCAAAAACCTTATTTTTTCACAAATTATATTGAATAGTGAGAAGATTTTTGTATTATACTTTTATTTTCTATATGAATACTATATTATTTACAGCATTTTCTCTTCTCCTACTCCCTCCCATCATCTCTCCTGTCCCATCACTCTCTTCTTTCCTTCAAATTCATAAGCTCTTCTCTTTAGCTTTTATTTTTACACACGCATGCACGTAAACACACATGTTAATAAATATGTAAATACAGCCTACAGAGTTTTATACACACACACATATACATATATATACACACATTTTTAGGGCTGACCACTGAACATTGGATAACCAGGCAAGAGGCCCATTCTAGTTGAATTTTTACTATGCATTCATCCATTGAATGTTACTTCCATTTCCTGGAGTTTGTTGCTACAGCAACAATGAGCACAGCTAAGCAAGTATGTATGGGATAGGATTGTAGTCCTGCCTGTAATGCAATGGCAAGGAATGCCATGGCTGGGTCAAATGGCAATTTTTTGTTAGCTTTTTGGGAGCTTCCCACAGATTTCCAGAGTAGCTGTCCCAGGTTTTGATCCCACCAACAATGAGTGAGCCTGTCCCCTCTCCCATCATGTGGTCATTTGTCTTCTTGAACTTAGCCATGCTGACCAGAGTAAGATGATATTTCAGAACTATTTTGATTTGTATTTACCTAAATTCTACTGAAGAGGATGGACACTTTCTGTGGTATTCCTTAGCCATTTTTGAATTTTCTTTTGAGAACTTTCTGCTCAGATCCAGAGCCCACTTTTAAGTTGAGTCATTTGTTGTTGTGATTCTTTGGTCTTTGTGAAAGCTTTCCTTCTCTGTTTTCAGAAAATATTGAAGTTGTGTCTGATTTTCTGTGTGTGCGTGTGTGTGTGTGTGTGTGTGTGTGTGTGTGTGTTGTGTGTTTAAGTGTACATGAAGGTCAGGTATAAAACTCACAAAGCCTTGAGAGTTTTTTGAGCCTGGGACTTGCTTTTATGTTCAGGTAACTCACCAGTGAATTCTAGGAACTCCTGCCTTCACTTCCCCTGTAAACCATCCTCAGCTTTTTATATGGATTCTGGAAATTCAACTCAGTTCTTCATGTATAAACAGAGAGTACTTTATTGACTGTGCTATATCTCCCAGCCCTGGATTTATTTTTATTATTATATAACATTGGTAATGTCATATAATGATGATGATAATTATTACCACATTTGACATTTGATTGGGCTACACTGCCTAACTTTTTAATTCTTCATCTTTTGACTAGCAGTTTGCATCTTAACTAACATGACCCTGAACTACCGCGATGAGGACATTATTGGCAATAACCTGTCCTTCTCCCTTCTGCATCCCATTTGCCTCCGTAGATGCCTCAGTAACATCTTCCGTCTGTAGGACTCAGGCCAAGGCTGGCTAATTCTTTCATGACTTAGCACTTGAGTCATTTTGATTGTTCTCTGATGTGTGTTCTTTGAATGTCCTTTGACAGTGCTATATGCAGAACTGCACATAGCAGCAGTCCCAAGCGCAACTTCATCAGTACTTTATGTGGTGCCAGGATAGCATCAGCACCATGAAGTATGCTTCGTAATAATATGACTGGCTTTCCTTCCTCATTTGTCAAAGATCATGCAGACAGGTTGCTGAAATATCCACATTCACTCCCACAGTGCGCTCCACATTTTGACTTGATAATAACTTCGAACTTTTCATTCCTAATCATTTGTTCTTATTAAAACTGCTTTGTTTTGTGGTATTGTATAGAAATAGCTTTCTTCAGATGAGAAGATGAAAGCCCATTCCTGGCGAGTGAAAAGATTCACCACAGATCATATCTTCTCTGTAGGCTTGATTTTGCTTCAGGATACTGTGGAGGAGAATAGAGAAAGTTGATAGACTACTCCAGGCAAAGCTAGAAGCTCCAAAAAAAATTTCCTTCAGTAATGTTGTACCTGTGATAGAGAATAATTATCAAGCCCTTGAAATGTGCTGGCGAAAATAAGCTTTTAATTTATTTTGTTTTTATTAAGTTATACTGAGATGCTCCATGTGGCTAGTAGTTATCATATTTTATCATAGTCCCAGAAAGTAAGGTGCCTGGAACAAGGGTCCAGAGACCATTAAAAAGTTAAGCATGTATCTCTGTTTCAAGTATTTCTCAAGTGCAGTTTTAGCGAGAATTCTGTATTTGACCTTACCTTACTAACATAGGTAGGATCATCATATCTACCCCTTCGGGCTATAAAGGGAAAATATATGCAGAATGTGGCTTGTTATACATATCCTTTAGATATGTATTTTGGGTATTTCAGAAGCCAAGATTATGTTTTCTTTTTACACTCAATTCCTAGGATGGCTTTAGGTCACAGATTTCAAAGGACACAGAAAATCTTCCCAAGTAAACTTTGCAAACCAGGAGCCTCAACTTTCTTTTAAACACTCACAAATTTGTTATCTATTCCTTCTCGACACTTGATTCTTAAAAACAGTTTTTGATTTTCACATTTTATTTTTTACAACACTTCATGATGTGGAATTTCTACATAAGATCAATTTAGCTTCGTGTTCCCTGTAAGATAATTGCAGAGACTAATAGACATCTGTGAATAACACTTCAAAATAACAGCAACCCCCCATAGTTAGGGAACAGAGCGATTATGAAATACTTAGTTTGTTAATGAGGATGGTGTTAACATAGTATGAGAATTCAGAAAGATAAAATGACTTCATAATTTGACAAATCAGTTACTTTTCATCAGATGTTTTCACACATGCAGTCTTAAATTAAATTACAGATATTTAACCTTCAGATCTTACATGTGCTTAGGACTAATCAGGTGAGTTCCAAAAACTAGTCAGTCTAAACCATCCCCAGACCCTAAGCCCATTCCTGACGGTTCATACTGTGCAATGGCCCAACCTGGCTATTCATACCTGCATGGCTCAATAGATTTAGTCGATATAACTGAGAGCAGTCATCTCCCATATGTGCCTAAAGATCCAAGAAGTCTTCGTGAGGTGATATCTACTAAGGTCCCTTTGGTCCTTTTAATGCTAACATTTGGAGAAATCTTTCTTTTGTAATAAGAGAAATTTCTTATTTCATGACTAACTTTTAAATTTTTCAATTAATTTATTTTTATGTGTGGGGGTGTTATGAATGCTTGTATGTCTGTAGACCATGTATGTGCTGGGTACCCATGGAAGCAAGAAGAAAGCAAAGGATCCTCTGAGATCGGAGTTACAGATGTTTATGAGCCGAGGATTTAAACTGGGTCTTCTGGAAGTTCAGCTAGTGCTCTTAACCACCAAGTCATGTCCCCAGCCCCTAACTAAATTTATTTAATGAGAAAAGAAAAATGAAAGGTTTCAAGTTTCATAAAGCCATTGTCCAGCATAAATTTTATATAGAAAACAGATACTATAGATCGAAACTACCCTGCATATGTGCTAATAGTCATCACTACTTTAAGAACATAGACTCCAAAATGTGCCCAGTGCCTAAGTAGTGTTTGTTGAACGTAATATAATTGTTAAGAGAAGCTAAAATAGCACCAGCACGATAAACTATGTTTTGTAATAGTTTGACTGGTGTATCTCTGATAGCCTACCATGAGCGTTTTCAACAGGTGTTAGCTATTGGTAAATCAAAGGGTGAGAACTGGTCTTTGTGTTTGTGTACCTGTGTGTGCCTGTATGTGCCTGTGTGTGCCTGTGTGTGTGTATGTTTGTGTGTATGTGTGTGTGTGTTTATTAAGGTACAATTTGATTTTTATGAACCCATATATAAACTAGACATTTAGGTACTCTCACCTCTCACTCCATTCCTGGCTCACACTAGAGAGCCAGACTTCAGACTTCTTACCCACTGTCAATGTGCTGTATATCTTGATCTTCAATTTCATTCGTTATCATAGGTACACAATTAAGCATTTCCTGTTCTCTTATTTCCTCTGTGCCTTGTCTCTCAAGCCTTTGAATGACCATAGCTAATTTTTCTGGTTGTACAGTTATTTTTCAATCCTTTTTTGAGAGGAAATATATAACAATTAGAATTGAACGATGAGAGCTTACTCTGGTGGTTATACTTGTAATGAGTACTGTGAAAACTTTTTCAAGTGTTGTTTCTAACCCCACAACTCCTAGCCTTTGTCTTGAGGAATCTGAAACAAAGTGTTCCATTTTTTTTAAAGCATGAAAAGTTTGACTATATAAAAAAAATTGTCTTACTGTGATTTGATAATGATTTGATGTTGATTCGCTATCTCAGAGGATTCTACATTGTTTCGTGCTCTGGGGATTTGGAATTTCCCCAGTCTCTCTGGCCATCCAGCCAAACTCAAAGAATTGATGCTTCCTCTGGAAACAATCTCAGGTGAATTTCTTTTCTGTGGCTTTGTCTCAGTTGCCTCCTGTGTTCTTCAGTGTTTCTGTCACATGTTCTTTGCTTCCTGCAAAGTTAGTGGGCCTTCCTCTTCTCCAGTCACATTGGGTTTTCCTTCCAATCATGTTGAACATCAAATGTTAAAGTAAGTTTTATTTACCTGAAGCATTGGTGGTCTCTGAGGCTTACTGCCTCCATCTGCTAAGCTAGACATAGTCCTGGAAGCTTCTAATCTCTGTACAATCTTATCTAGGCCTAGAAACTTTTCAGTCTCTGAGAGTTACTGCTGAATAAGATCATCCTAATTTCTAATTCTTTCTGTACCCTAGCTGACTGGTTGAATTCAGCTGTTCTGGATCAAACTCCTCTCCAAGATGACTGATTCAATATAGCTTTTCTCTTTCAGCCTCTGACTTTTTGCTTATACTAACTCTGACAATCTGTTCTAAACTTCTAGCTCCTTCTCATTCTCTGGCTCATTCTGTTTTCACCTGTGTCTAGTTTGTTCTCTCTTCAACCTGTCTCTGTAAACCTCTACCAGTAAAAAAAAACTCTCCCCCTCTCTCTCCCTGTGTTCTCTCTTAAGTAGCCTTTCTTTTTTCTCTGTTATCATGAGAATTGGACATATTGTATTTGGTCAAATCTTTCTCTGATTCATCACTTTGTCTGCTACTCAACTAGATATGACTTTCAAACAAGGGTGCTTCCTTCTCCAAATTAACATTAAGGTCATTGTTTGTGATTAAAGGTATATACTAAAGACTGGTCTGTATTCCAGCCAGAGAGATTAAAGATGTTTGCTAAGGGTTGAGCCATACCATAACTAGAAACTTTTTTCTATAAATAAGACAATCTCAGGTTTCACAGTGTGATTAAATATCTTGCATTGATTTGTGTGTGTGTGTGTGTGTGTGTGTGTTTTCTTAGTAATACAATAAAGACCAAAAACAGTTGAGTAGGATGATATAGCACATTCTATTAGGGAATCAAAATTGTCTTAACTGTCTTGCATTATCTCTGGAGAATCCAAAAATACATAAATATAATTGGGGATGAACCCCCTTCCTCCTGAGTGGCAAGTTCAGCTAGCAAATGTATCTAATTTCATAGGCATTTATTTATATATTTTTACTTTAGTTATAAGAATCTAGCTCTTAAATTAGGAGTTTATTTCTGTGTTTTTGAATTCATGCATTTTTTTCTTGTATCATCACTGAGTTCCATTAATTTTTTAATTATGCTAGATTAGTTCTTTTAAGTTATATGTCTTCAGTTTCATTGATGTAACTTCCCTTGGAGAACGTATATAGGACTGGTGGTCTTTGGAAGGATTGTATTGCTTTGGTCTTCCGTATTGTTTGTGATTTTGTGATAAAGCCTGGGCATGTGAATTGGTTGTATGTCTGATAAGTGGTTCTAGCCTGTGTGTAGTAGGTAGAAGTTTGGTTATGTTTGTGCTATTTCCCAAACTCTGTTCATTTCAGGTCGGGAAAAAGTAAGCAGGCCAGTGTTGCTTATTGATTGGAGACACTGTGGTAACTTCAATCTACTGATAGCTAGTGTGATGTGGGATGAGATCTGGTCTTAAGGATAACGTAAAAGTGCTTGGGTGAGATGTAAGAAAGTGCCCTTGTACAGCTCCCAGCTTGACCTAGGATAGAAAGGAAGCATGGGACAAGGGACCAGAAGGATAGAAGGACTTTTTGAAACAGAGCACAAATACCTGCTAGGCATGTCACAAGAATTCAGAGTTACAGCTCTTGGTTAGGCCTAGAAGAACAGTTTGAATTTCTCCTCCTCTTCTTCCTTCTCCTTCTTCTTCCCCTCCTCCTCGTCCTTTTCATCCTCCTCCTCCACACTTCTCTGATTTATTTTTTTCTTCTGAGATTAGTCTTTAAGCACAATATTTCTCCCTTTGCTTTCTTCCCTCCAAAGATTGTGTGTGTGTGTGTGTGTGTGTGTGTGTGTGTGTGTGTGTGTGTGT
>JANHMN010000004.1:63975416-63997602 GCA_030674055.1 Rhabdomys pumilio
TGTGTGTGTGTGTGTGTGTGTGTGTGTGTGTGTGTGTGTGTGTGTGTGTGTGGATGTGGATGTGTGTGTGGATAGATAGATAGATAGATAGATAGATAGATAGATAGATAGATAGATAGATAGATAGATAGACACATATATGGTGACTCTTTTTGTTGTGTTCTTGAATTGAATTTGTAAATATTTTACTGAGAATGTTTGTGTCTATGTTCATGAATGATATTAGCCTGTAATTTCTGCGGTTTTATTCCTAAATATAACCTGTTTGGTCTATATAATGTTATTTGTGTGTATGTTTCAGAGATGATTATTTGGCACTGGAGAGCTAATTGGTGTGCCCTTCCCTGGGAAAGACCACTCTATAGCTTTCAGCTTTTGTCAGTTGATTGTAGTTCTTTGTGTAGGATTGACGCTTTGTGGACTTTTCTCCATCCAATTTGGCATATTAGTTGGTGTTTTCCTTTTTATCTCGTGTTTGGGTGGTCATTTTGGTGAAACTTTGTTCTTATACTGCTAGGAAACACAATCTTACAGTTTCCTGATACACAGACTCTTAAAATACTCCTATCTCCCTTTTCAAAATGTTCTCTGAGCCTTAAGGAATGAGAGCATTTGTTGGGGTAGGTGTAGCTTTGTGTCACAGAGGGTTGACTTTTGAGTTTTCTAAATTCCAAACAAGGTGTAGTTTCTCTCTGCCTACAACTTGCTGATCAGCTTTTGAGGTTTTAGTTATCTGTCTAGCACCATGCCTACCTGGCTGCCACCGTGATCTCCTCCTAGATAATCATGAACTAAAGCTTTGAAACTATAAGCAAAATATTACCTGCTGTAAATTGCCTTGATCATAGAGTTTCCTCACAGCTGTAAAAACCCCATTTAAGACAGAAGGGATGATTGTTAGCCCTCCCAGAGTTATGATTTCATTTTCAGATGAAACAAGAAGTTTTGACCTTTCCTAAATTTTGTGAGAAACTAAAGGCTTCTTTTGTGTGTGTGTGAGAACTAAACACCGTTCTTATCATTCAGGAAAACTGGATCCAGTACAATTGTTGCCCAGCAAAACACTGTGGCAGATTTAGGAACAGAAACTTAATCACAGAGGACCGTAATCTAAGAGCCCCAAAGCCTGCTATAAATTAAAATTCAACTTTATAAGTCAGAAAAAAAATGGTTACAAAAAAAAACCAAATGCAGCGGAGGCCGAGCTCTTCTTGGACTTCCACAGTTATGGTGTGATCCTGTTCTTCAGAGCACTAGGACAAAAAAAAAACCAGAAAACAAAAAAAAGCCACCTTTTTCCCTAGAGCATGCCCTTGGGGCACAATGGACATGTGGGTGTTGGGGCCACATTCCTGGTACACAGTCAGAACTGGAGTATTTCAGCAAGTTCTTAGGGGAGAACCTTGGTTTAAAGACCATTCTTATCAGTAGTATCATGTTTGCATTATCAAAGCCATGAAGAAAACAAACTGTTGTCCGAGTCCCAAATGCATGGTTAGATCATAAACTCTGAGGTAAGACTGGGGATGGGTGTTTTAAAGACGCTCCTTGGATGGTTCAAAAGGACAGCCTGAATCTGTGTATGAATCAGCAGCTTCCAGGTCCTGCTCCATGGAGGAGGAAACCCCTATGGGCTACTGTGAGAGGTATGGGTCCAGTCCCTGCCTCGGCCCTCTCTCAAATCCTCCCAGGGCAGCTAAATACTTATCTGTTTCCAGAATTTGACTGCAGCATGATATTTTGTTTGAACAAAGGTTTCGGTGGCTAAAAAGTACGAACATTAATTCTTTATAGGATAATAAATTGTAGAAACCAAGAGCCTCTATTTCCTCCTACTTCTGTGTCATAGGGAAATTATGACAGTAAAATAAGCTATAACCAGAGATTATAAGGAAAGGTGACAGGACGCTCCTCCTGAGGTGAGAGGAAACAGGACAGCTGGAAATGAACCCAGGGCATTCAAACCTATAGCAAAGTTCAGGAGTCTGCTATTTCAGAAGTTTCTTGGCTAACTATAGCCTCTGAAACCCCTTGATGTCAAAGCATGAATTATCCTACTGCAGATGATAAAATAAACCTTCAACTTTTGATAAAATTTATGGCCCAAAGGTACAAATTAGAGACTTTTTCCTGGCTCTTGTTACCCAGCATTAAGTCAATGAGTCGATGTTAGTCTATATGAAGTATAGACACTTACAATAATTACATCATCAAAGAGGAGGTGTGGAGCCACAGACAACCATGCTCAAATTTTTTCATGGAAAATTTTATTTAAAAAATTAGAAAATTTAGGAATACCTATTTTTAAATATATTTATTTTAATTGAGCTGACTAAGTACCTCAGTGAAGATATATAGGGACCAAAAAAAAATATAAAAAGTTGAATAGCTTTATCAATTAAGGTAAGTTGTAGTGTAAAAGCCAACACTCTTTCTCCTGCCCCAAACACATATGTATGCTTGTTTGATTAGGAGCTCTCAGTCACTTGGTCCCTGGAACATGAAAGCTAACTAAAGATAAAGACTAGTAGCGGCATCACTGATGACAGGTGTGAGTTTCTGGAAAAGCACAAAAAGGAAAACAATATTTACATTTGAAGAGGTATGAAAACAAAAATTCGATGACGTCATCGGTGTCAGTGGAGCAGAGGGTGAAGGAATGAGCCTGGCAGTTGGGAAGACTGGGGTAACTGTCAAAGGTCTCGAAAACAGGAAAGCTCCAGTTGGTGGGATGCTTAACTGATCACCGGGACATCTGCCTCACTCCAACTAAATAAATATGAAGTGAGAAGAGGATGGACTCTCCATAAAACACTCATAAAATTATGTTGTGATTTCAATTGTCCTGCATGTGCACCTTCCTCTAGAATTCCTAACAAAGGACAACGACAATCCTGCCAGAGACGAGCTGAAACGAAGCCTTTCCCTTTTGAGGAAACAAGATCCAGGAATTCGTACCCTGAACACACACACCCTGTGACTTGACTACTAGGCCCGTCTGTAATGGCTGTAAACTCCTGAAGGACGGGAGTGAGCTATGTCATTCATGGTTTATGACACCCAACAACAAGCACAGGACCTTTATTTTGATATAAATTATGATGAGAAACATAAACATGCATAGCATGTTTGCATTACTGCCTGAGGATTCTGTAGCAAATTCCCATGCTTCATCAAATAAACACATAAAATTATAATAAAAAATAAATGAAAGTTAAAGTTAAAAGTCCTCCAGTCCAATTTGTATAGGGTTTTAAAGTGATACTTGGAGATGACATGTAGTCTTGTCTATCTGGTGCATTTCTTCCTGTAGTATTTTCAAACAGCCCACTCTTGTTTATTCCCTAATTCTTACAATCAGTTTACAAAACTAATGAAACCAGAGCTTCCCTAGATGATATAAGGGCAGGGAAAGGTAGGCAGCTCAGGTGCTGGGTCACCTTCTTCTCTTCATCCTAGACTGACCTGGAAAGTCTTCCATGAACCATTGATTGGGACACGTAGCAGAGCTCACTGAAAACCATTAGCTAGTGTGTATAATGTTATATAGCATATGAAGCATATGCAACAAGCTTATACAAATAAAGGGAAGTTTAAACGTAGCAACCGCTCACCACTTAAAGCCATTAAGAAACTCATTTATTTCTCTGTCAATTGTCTGGATACTGCCTGCATATACTTGCTTGCTTCAGGGTTATCTGCTCCTAGATTTTATTTGGGGATGAACAATTTCCCTTTTTTACAAATTAAATAAATAGGTAAATAGATAAATACGTAGATAAATAAATAGGTAGATAAATACATAGAGATAAATAAATAAATAAATAAATAAATAAATAAATAAATAAATAAATACATAGATGTAGCTAAATGTGTTGACCAAGCTTGTAATTCCAGCTTCACTGGAAGTTTAGGCAGGAGGATTACAGACTGAGGCTAGTCTGAACTGTACAGCAAGCTTAAGACCAAGCTGGCAAATTTAGCAAGATTGTTTCAGAGTTTAAACAATGGAGGAATTGAGCGGGTAGTTCAGTGGTGGGACACTTGTCTAGTGTAGAGTAAACTCTGAGGTTAGTCTTAACCTAAATAAATGTAAAGGGGGTAGGGAGATTAATTTAGTGAGGGAGATTGATGAAGGAGATTGAATTTAAAGCAGAAAAGACAAGTCTTATGAGCAGCTTCTTCTGACCTGTACACACAGTTGTGTCACTTTATCCCAATCGTGATAAGGTACCTTCTGGCCTTTAATCCTCAAGTTTCACCTGTTCTTGAAGCTCATATAAACACAGAATGGATAGTTTTCACTTTTATGTCTGGCTGCAAACAGCATGTGAGATTTTTCCCACGTGTCTGTGTGTTATCAGGTCATCTTCATTACCGACTAGAAATGACCTTTGCCTGTATTTTCCTTAAGTCAAAAGTCATCTGGCAACTGTACCTCTTACCTCCTCACCCTTCATCTATTCATAAATATTCATTGGGATTTAACAATGGACAGAACCTAAAATACCACAGAGATCACTGTTCATATTAGGTGCTGGCCTAAGACACACTTGTGACTGTTGGGAGAGCCTTGAAGGCAGAAACTCTTGCCGTCCTGACCTCCTGCCTAGTCGTTCATCCTATTACAAACTGCTAATAAGAGTGAAAACTCATTACTGTTCTCATGGTGCCTCGTATCAGCCATCCTTCCTCAGAAAGTCACTCGGACACTCCTCTGCCTTGTCGATAATATAATGATAACGTCGTGTGGGTTCCCCTCTTTTCCAGGGTAGTTCTTCAGTTTCCCTCCTTGTCCTTCTCTTTCAGACCCACACTCACAAACTGGATGCTTTCTGTCCTTTCTTGCTGAATATGTCTACTGCTTCTGCCCCTCATCTCTTTGTTCCGTGGTACTTTGAAACCTCTCTTCCAGTGCAGTGCACTGCTTAATGACACTGTCCCAAATAACTTTCTCGTATTTCTTCCCCAATTCTTCTCAAATTTCTTGGTTGTTTATATTTAGTATAATTTTTAATTTTTTGAGATTAAATATAGTTACATCATTCCCCTTCCCTTTTTCCTCCCTCCAATCCCTCCTGTATACACAACACCTACTATGTTTCAAACCCATTGGTGGTGGTGGTGATGGTGGTGGTGGTGGTGGTGGTGGTGGTGGTGGTGTGTGTGTGTGTGTGTGTGTGTGTGTGTACGTGCATGCGTAATATATAACTAAAACATACTCAGTCCATATGTATGCTTGAGGGCTGACCATTTGATACTAAATACCCAACTGGTGTGTTCTTCCCTGAGGAGGACTATTTCTTCTGCAGGTAGTACTTCTGACAGGGTTGAGGTATTGTGACATTTTTCTTTCCACATTAGCATATCGATTGGTGTCATTGTTATTCAGGTAATATTTAGAAGGCCATGTTGGTGTAGAAACTAGGAAAGCTAAAGAAACCCATTGCAGGCTGAGTGGAGGAACAATAGATGGGAATAGCAGTCTACATGTGATTTGAAGGAGGAAAGAGGAAAAATGAGAAGGTCTCTAATGAGGAAGTAGAGAAGAAAGGGGGAGTATAATAAAAGTAAAAATGTCTAAAAAAATCACAAGAAATCATACTATTAACTATCTATAAAAATTACCCTCAATATGCATGAGTTGGTATATAAATTCACATATACTTTGCTTACAATTTTCCTATTTGGGCTGTCAGTGCTGCCTCAAAGAGCCATAGACTGTCTAATAAGACTTCATCACTAGGAAAGAGAAGCCTTCTTTTAAGTTGTTGCTCGAAGTGATTCAAGAGTCTCCCAAAACATTACAGAGAATTTCTATCAGCCCTTGTTACCCTTATGAGGTGGCAGCTAAGTTTTTATTGCTAAAGACACCATGCAATTTGGACACAGGGTCCAAAGGACAGGCGTTGGAACTAACCTGAAAACCTCCTCCCTGAGGACAAGTTTTCATCGTACCAGACAGCACCCGGTAAGCTTCTAACAGGAAACAACCAATTGTTCTCAGCCTTCAGATACCATCTACTGAATATACTGTTCTCTTTCTTCAGCTTCACTGCCCTTTCCCAAGCACCATAATCCCTGATTCTTGTCTATAGCTATTCTTTTTTGCTATGTGGCTTTACTTCCCAGCACCTAACTTATTGAAATGGCGAAACTATAAGTACATCTGACAATATCACAATTGTAATAATGGCAAACATTTACGCAACATGCACCATTTTAAGCATTATATACAAATTAACTCACTCAATTGTCTTAATCTCTTGTTTCATAGATGAGGAAGCTGTGAGCCATAACCAAATCGCCTAAGGTCATACAGTTCCTTAGTCATAAGATGCAGTGAGTCTGGCTGCAGAGTGTTTGTTTCAAACTCCTTGTTTCTGACAATAAAATAGTCCCTTGGTACAGGATGTAGTAGGGAAAGCTAACAACATGTTTGACATAAATTTTTAGAAAAAGTTTGGAGATAGAATAGGCATAAGATTTTATCTGGCCAAGGTCCCTAGAAGGAAATGGAAGACAGAAAAAAAAAAAAAACCGAAAGTCTTTCAAGTATCCACATCCATGTAAATAACAAAAGGAACAGAATTCATCACCCCACCACTGCTACAAGGATGAATTACTGATATATATGCGCTGACTCATCTACAGAGAGCGATATTTGGGGGTACTCCAGGACAATTACTTAACTCGAGTTTTATAGATGAAAGTGTAATGGCAGCATATACATTATAAAAATTGAAAATGCTAGTTCGTTGTTCTTTATAATGCACCAAATGGGGTGAGCTAAATGGATAAAGTAATTGATTTGGCAGAAATTAAACCACATGTAATTTCTTCAAGAACATAGATAGTAGTTAATTATTTCCCACATTATACTCACATTCCAGAACCAGAACTGCTACATTTGTACGGGATATACAGCAGAAATAAACAGTGACAAATGCTTGCAGCTGAGTGGGAAACAACAGATACCCAGGAACTACTGGGTTACCACGACAGGTGTTTTATGCCATTCAAGTTTTGTTTTGCTTTGCTTTGTTTTATTGAGATAGTGCTGTGATTATGGGGGGGGCAGGGTGCAAGGGCAGGTGGTAAGAGTAGAAAAGCTACAGAAAGATAGATGGAACAACAGTGTAGTCAGTAGGTGGAAACTGAAGGCTGAGAACTATTGGTTGTTTCCCTCTTTAGAAGCTTACCAAGTGCCTCTTGTTCTCACGGAGAAGGTTTTCATATTAGTTCCAGCTCAGGTCCTATGGATCTGCAAAGTACTTGCCTTTCAAGCTTAAGACCAGAGTTCAATCCCAAGAACCCTTGTGAAAATGCTGGGTGTGGGGAGGATTATTTACAAACCCAGTGCCGCTGAGGTGAAGACATGAGGATGTCTGGGATGAGCGGCCAGCCAGGCTAGCCCAATTGGCATGATCTGGGCCAGTAAAATACTCTGTCTCAAAGGAGGAGACTGACATCCAGGGTTATCTTTTGATCTACACAAACACACATACACACATACATACACATGCATATAATGTTTTAGATTGTATCTCTATGTAGAAGCAATAATGATTTAATTGTTGCTAATTGAAAGGTATTTCAGAGCTGTGAGATATTACACTCAAGGTTATCTGCCACAACATAATTCTACTTTTTCTTACACAAACCTTTTGCTGATGAGGCCCAAGTTCTTCATGGAAAGGTCATTGGTTGGAGATTACACTATCCACAAGCTCACCAAAGGTGAATCATGCTAAATATTTCTACTATCTATGCTTTGATTGTTGCTCTAGTTTATATAATCTTATTTTATCATGAAATTATGCTAAAGGTTATTGCACAACTTATTCACTGGGAGGAAAATGATTAGTTTGCATTCTATACCAAAGAAGTAATTCAGGCTTCTCTTCACACTAGCACCAAGCCTATTGCTTTTCACTCTTGCCTCCAGACTTTCTCCTTAATTTCATTTAACTGGTTCTCTTTGTCTCAAGACACACTTCGAATACTTACTCATCTCTGAACTGGACCTAGTTCTTTTTCTGAAGAAATATTGAAGAAAGGCAAGTTATTTTGCCTGCATAGGATGCTTTAGAGAAACCTAGGTGAAAGTTCATCTCAGCATATCACTAACCTAAGCTAACTTCATCATTCTGAAAGGACTAAGCAGAAATTACACATTCCCAGTAAAAGATTTCAAGTAAAGTGGTCATTAGTATTTAAGGGTCTTTACTGTGTAACTCTAAGCAGGTCAAGCCTTCATTTCAGGTATACTCAAAACCACATCATGTCATTAATTTTAAATTTTAAAAATGAAAGTCCAATCCTGGTGGTGGTGGTACACACCTTTAATTCTAGCACTTGGGAGACAGATGCAGGTGGATCTCTAAGTTCAAGGCCAACTAGATCTACAGCATGAGTTCCAGGAAAGTCAGGGTTATTCAGAGAAACTCTCTCTTGAAAAAAAATCAGATAAATAAAAAATAAAAGTCCAAATCGATAGCTATCAGATTCTCAAGAATTTATAGCAAATGTATTAATAACAACAATTAAAAACAGTCATAAATTGATAGTTTCTGGTTAGCTTGCAGCTTCGGAAAACCCAGAAGTCAACAAGAATACAAGGCCTTGGGTGAAGGCCATTTGTAGACACTGGAGTCAGCAGTCACACCTGAGCTATGCGTCCTCATTACCCTGCCCTGTCACTAATTTGTTTCTGTCTTTCCATCTTCTAATTTATCAAATATAATTAATTCTCTTCTCTCAAGTCCTATGAGTTCAAGTCACCTTCATCTGGTGAATTCATACAAATTGAGGCTGTAGACTTCAAGCAATAAGACAAATAATTGCTCCTGCCTCTTGACCAAAATAACCAAACCATAAGATTTAAGATCTGAGAGCATAATAAAGAATATTTTTCTCAAAAAAAAATAAAAATGCAAACACTATCATGAACAAGTTACACGCGGAATCTGCAAGCCTTACCTCCTCTGTCTACAGGAATTACTTAGTAATAATTATTATTTAATATGGTTGTGAATATTAAATAATCTATATAAAGTTCTGAGATGTTCCTAAGACAGCATCAACAGCCAACCTATGGTGGATTTCATCATCAGCCTGTTTTCCAGCTAAGATAAAAGTGGCAAGAATAGACCTTATTATTTTAATCACAAACAAGAAAAACATTAATCATTCAGTCTTACCATCTAAGACACACATAATTTTTTAAATGTTAGATATATGAAAGAAACCCTTCCTCTTGTGCAGCCAAATCTATTGAGTTTAAGAGTTGAAGATTTTAACTAAATTCCCCTAAAAAAATCATAAAAGAAATCCTTGTTTAACTAAGGATGACTCTTTCAAGAGTGCCATGAAAGTGTTCTGAGGTGGAGACCTCTGCATGCTTCTCTAGTGAGTATATTTTTAAATTTAGGAATGATGTTTTAACTATGTGCATGCATCACAGACTTTTGTGATAGGCTAATAACATGTAACACCAATATAAATAAATACTTCTGATAGGCCATTTGGAAAAACATATATTTTTATATATAGTCCAATAAATATATTTGTAAAAAAAAAATATAAAAGAAGTGATACCCACTGAATTTCAAGGATTTTATTGAAAGGACAAAGTTCATACTAGCACCAAAGCCAACACATGGGGTTTCAGTACAGACGGGAAAACAGATGGATATCACTGTGTGAATGGGAATTTGGATTCTTGGTATCTGTCTTTCATTCCTGCCAGGTCAACAGCTATGAAAGATTTTAGTTGACTGATATCAAATAAACCTCTCATTTCATGTCCTCCTCTCTCAACTTTGTTCAAGATCTAGAACAAATATTGACAGAGATTAAACTCATCGAGTGAGCAGAGCACTGCAGTAAGACCTTTGTATACATACCTGAAGTCTGGTTAGGAGAACTAACTCGATTTAATTAATAGGACACTGGCAGAGATGAGCCTGAGACAGCTGATGTTGGCCTTTGGGTACTTTCTCTAGAGGAGTCAGTGATCTGTCTGACTGTATCGGTCCTATACGAGTTGTGGTTCTTCGTGGAAGTGGAAATGTATCGTCATTGGTGGTTATTTGACAACTATAGTTTACTATTTGCAAAGATAAAGCCCTGTATTAAAGACAATTCAAGGAGGCTTAAACAGAGAAGAAACCTCTAGTACAAGAGCTCACAGTCTGGGACAATAAGTGGGGCTATTACATTGTCAAAATAATTTTGCTTTTCTTTACCTTCTATTATTTTGTGATTTCATTTTCAATTGTTTTTGCTTTGGAGCACAAAATGTGTAGAAGACCTGTGATTTCTATTGAATGATAAACTTGAAAGAAAGGAACTCTTTGAAGGGAAACTGTCAGCATCGTGTTTTTTCAAATCTAAGATAACCTTGCTTGTAAAATAGAGCATTAATTTGACATGCTAATAAGAACAAACTGTATTGACAATCAAAATCATGCCCCTGCCATATGAGGAATACTTCTATTTCAGAGAAGATGGCAGTACCGTTGATTAGAACTGTCAAACAATGAGAGTCTACTTTCTAATCTACTGTATGAGAACCTTTCAAAGGAAACTACATACTATGTTATAGATAAAGTCAGGAAATCTCATCTGGGGTTGAGGGGTGAATTCACTCTGAATGCTTTTTAATTGCCCAATGAAATAGGTGGTTAATTTTGTATTCTACAAACCCAAGAGATCCCTACACCATCTTCCCATCAGCCACTGCAAATGCCAGAGTAAAGGAAATATTCACTGCTTATAAGGTGGTCAATTAGGTGTTTCTTGCCACTTCTGTACAGAACAAAGGACTCAAGGAAGAATTCTCTTTCTCATTCAGAATAAATCACTAACAAAGGTACTACAGTGGGAGGCCCAGGGAATCAAGAAATGCTGGAGGTCTCAGGATGACTGTGGGGTCATCTAAGAGTGTGTCCAGGGGCCCCTCTTCTCACCATCCCTAATTTAATTCACTGGACCACATTATGCTACCTATCATCATGTTGGGTGCTATGAAGGACAAGTACTGGAAGCTGTGTTCCAAAGGGGTTGTTGGAGGGAAAAGGAGGATAAGAAATCTTGATGCTAATGGATGAGGTTGAGGACGCAAACCAACAGAAAGAAAGAATGGGTCATGAGAACACGAAAGCGCACTGACAGTGGCTGCGTGAGTGGGGTCAGTCTACCTCCATGAACTTCAGAGATAAACACAAATGCCAGAGCTTGCTTACACACTTCCATCCTATGAAGTTGTTGATTAGCCATAACGTCTTACAGGATTTAACCAAATGCAATCAACCAGAGAAGCTTTTTACCAGTTTCTTAACTCTCAGTAATGAATGAGGCCACCCACTAGAATATCTAGGAATCTCTAAAAACAATCTCACCACAACGTCTCAGGAAAAATAAAACAATCCAAATTTTACTGTGAGTACAGAGATGCCATTCATGCTGCAACATTCTCATATCTTTACACCTCAACTGTATCTGTACAGTTAAAAAATAAAAAAGCCACAAACACAGAATCTGTTCTTATATGTATGCTCTGCCAATTCTCTATAGACCTATCTTAACAAGAAACTTAAAAAGTCTCCCGAAATCTGAGATATATTTTTTTTATATATTTTCCTTTTAGTCTTATAAAAGGAAGACAGAATGGAGACAGGATTTATGGGACTGGCATTCACATGACAATCTACATAAGCATCGCATCACAATGAGTCTCGGATCGGGCCAAACTTCAGGAAGCTGTAATCACTGAAGCCAAGCTGGGGGTGGAGGGTGGACAGGGTGGGATGTATTTAAGTTTAATCCCAAGGGAGCATAGGAATCTACAAAAAGGACAAAGTAAGCTGTCTGTGCTTCCTCTTTCAAATAATTGTTAAGCTATTGTAATTTCAAATATGTGTGGACTTTATATGCATGACTCTACAATTTTCGATAGATTTCAGGAAATTAATTCGGCTCTAGACCTTGAGGTTTGCCAGGGTATTGGAATGCTGTCCTCAGCTCAGTGGGTCCTCCACGGGGGCTGAACAGCTGCAACACTTGAAAGGCTGTTCATTGTGCCTTTCTCACTGTAGCCCTGAGAACATGAACTGAGGGAGGTCTACCCACCCTGCACAGCCTTTATTGCTGTTCAGTGTACCTTCCTTTACCAAGGCAGACACTCTCCATGCCGAAAATGAGTTTCTCCCCTTTGCCTTCCACTTCATAGTAGTCAAATTAGTCTACTATGTTCCCACATAAAGAATTTGACTATAAAATAAAATGTTCTCCTCAGCTTGAAGCGACGACTCTTTTACTGTGTCACATGAAGAAAGAAACAGCATTCCTTGCAATTCCCTAATGGTAAGCGTCCTAAGAAATATTTGTGCAGGCTGAACTGAAACTGCCCTGGTACTATGAAACAGAGCCCTCCTGGGGCTTGTTTCACATAAAAGCCATACCCTTTGTCTTTAAATGCCAAAGACTCTCCTCTAAATACACTTTCACCCAATTGCTGTCTATGAGTGCAGAAGTTGTCATCCTTTAAACATAGCTTTTTCTGTCAATGATGCCTTAAAAGGACGGGAAACAGGTTAGTTTTATATTTGTCACACATGGTCCTTTGTTGGGCTCCCCTTCACAGCCTTACTTTCTCTAGTTCTCTCAAGCCTGAAAGGTACCTGTTTAATACTATAAGTTTTAAAGGATGGGGGTCCAGGGTTGTTGAAGAAATTGCTGATAGAAAAATTTCAAGTGGCAGGTTAGCTCTTGGACTGAGTGTCAGCTACAGGTTAGGCTATTTTTGTGTCTTCTAAAAGAACATGCTGATCTGGGCAACTGTTGGTTGGCATTTTCTTTTTTTCTTTTATCAAAGCAAGTTTTTGTGGGATTCTGCTCTGAGTTGTAAGGTGTAAGTGCCTTTGGGTGGTCATAACCAAATTTTGAGAGGAAGGAAAGGGAGAGAGGCAGACCTGGGAGCAAGACAGGGAGGGAAGAAGGAAGGGAAGGAGGGAGAGAAGGAGAGAGTGAAAAGAGAGGGTAAAAGAGAGAGAGAGAGAGAGAGAGAGAGAGAGAGAGAGAGAGAGAGAGAGAATGATAGAGATGTTCACTCGGCATGTATAAGAGACCAGCCCTGCTGTATAAGAAATGTCTAAAGCAAGGGTCTCAGCTGTCCTTCGCTTGGACTTCCCTTTAGCTGTTTTATTAGACCATGGGTGGTTCTGGAGCTCCCCCAAAGTCACTGCGCTTGGGATTCACCAATCTTGTTTAAATGTTGATTGTGACTCTGTGGATCTAGCATGGAGATTTAGGCCTTCTTATAAGTCTCTAGATGCCACTGAGGCTGGTGGGTCACTGGCCATACTTCGAACAGCAAAGGGTAGAAGCTGCACATCCAGAAGTTAGAAGCTGATTCCACTTTCTAGGACATGTGTTTTTTTCAAAGAGATTCTCTTGCAGACTTCCTAAGCTGAAGGAAACCCTTTGGTGCTCAGAGATTTGCATGAATTGCCCTGTTGACAGAAGGACTTGCTTTGATCGCTCTTGCGTTATCTTGTGATCCATTTGTTTTTCTTTCTAGAAGTGCCAAAAACTGCCAGCAACAGACAGAAAGGGAAAATTTCTACAGCTATTGTCCTTTAGCAAAACACAAATGGACTTATTAGGTATAAAGTGATAGTTCATTCTTAACAGACATACTATTTTTTAAAAAAAAATAATAATATCTATGTCATTTAAAAACTATTTGACTAAAAAATTGTTTATTAGAAATCTCTTTCTTATAACTATGGTGTTAAAATTGGAAGCAATAGGAAATTATTTTTATATACTGGTTTGCATATAGACTTATACCATCATTCCAAACATACAGGAAAGATTATTGATTATTTATCAGTAATGCTATGAAAGTTAGCTTCAAATAGCAGCTTTACATTTTTATTGAGTGTGTACAGGTATTCATTTGCGTGAGCATACATGTCTTCGTGTGTGTGTGTGTGTGTGTGTGTGTGTGTGTGTGTGTGTGCATATGTGCATTTAAGCACCCATGTGTGTATGCCTATGCATGCATGAATGAGTGCCTAGCTGTATATGGGTATATGTGTATGGTGTATGGGTATGAAGATGTGTGTACATTCCATGGTGCACATGTGAGACTTAGAAGACAAGTAGGAGAAGTCAGTTCTTTTCTTCCTTCTTCCAGCAAGTGGGTTCCAGAGATAACTCAGGTTATCACACACACACACACACACACACACACACACAGACCCCTCACACACACACAAACTCATTTACACACACAATAAATAAATGTCACCTTTACTCACTGAGCCATCCCACTGACCTGAAAATAAATATTTAATATATAATTATTAGCATGTGCAAAAGGATGAAAAATCCTGTCTGCTTGGACTCCTGCCTGTTTTAATTTCCATCTTGTTATTTGTCCTGATGGGTGGAGCTACAGTTCTCCTCAGTGTATATCTGAAATCAGGAAACCAAATTTCTGGAAATGTACTACAGTTTTGTTTTGCCCTTAGGGATCTGCCTTGTGTCAGACCTGTCATGTATTAAACGTGCTATATGGATTCAGACCTGTCATGTATTAAACGTGCTATATGGATTCCTTTTTTTTTTTTTTTGTAGTAAACAGGTTCTAGGTAGTGTGACAATGTAGAGAAGAGAAGAAACCAAAGGAATGAGTGTAACTCAGCAGTTCTCTCTCAATGTGTAAGCCAACACCCTTTTGGGGACAAATGACCCTTGCACAGGAGTGGCCTAAGACCTTCTGCATATCAGATATTTACATTATGATTCATAAAAGTAACAAATTTAAAGTTATGAAGTCACAACAAAAATAATCTTATGGTTGGGCATGGGGTGTCACCACAACAGGGGAAACTGTATTAGGGGGTTGCAGCATTAGGAAGGTTGAAAACCACTACTCTACCCTAACATCTGTTCAGACTAATAAGGAGAGTTGATGATAAACTGGAAACTAGCATAACCTTGTGGAAAGTATGTTTTAAATTCTTAGTGATTCAACGTGTGTGTGATTTAAAGTGCTTGGGTATGAGTAAATGACAGGAGAGTGGCCTAAAACAAATACTGTAGAAATAAATTTGAATTTAGAAAGGAATTGGAATATAAAACAGGCACTTAATCCAGATCAGAAAGAAAATGCACATGATTAAATATAGAAGTGGTTCAATAGAGGACACCTTATAGCAAAAGTAAAATTCTAGAAGGTCTAAGGTTTAAATGCATATAAGGGCTAGAACAGGTTTAAGAGACTCTTAAGAACATGTGCAAAAGTAAAACTTAGAACAATAGTGAGAGAAATTAGATTTGAAGAAAAATCACTGTGCACTGAAATGAAGGAAATAACAACAATCCTTATAGCTTATGGTAAGTCTAAATTACAGCTGGAAGAGTGTCAGCTAGTTACAGCATACTGAAAACGTGAAAATCTCCCAGAGTACAACTGACACTGCCATGATTCTCTTGAGTCATTTCCAAATATATTCCCAAATAAAAGTGTTTGTCTTCGATGCCAGGAAAGGCTAAAACTCAAACTTGAGAATGTAAAGCCTGCCAATGGCCAAAAGCTCATTTACAGAACATCTTGAATGGATCCATTTCTCCAAAGTACATGAGAGACAAGCTTCCCTTCCCACAAGGGATGCTACCCAACAGGTATTCCACTAGTTACTACCAACACCTTGTCTTTGTCCCTTTGCTAGAAAATGACCAACAAACATTGCTGACCAGGAAGACACTGAAAAGGCTCCATATTGACTGGCATCTCGGTTGCTGTGTTAGTAGATGCTGGTCATTTGTCCTTCCTCCATACCACTGCAGTGTACCCAGAGATGAATGGGGAGCAATGAGTGTATCACTTTAATCCTTACTGCTTTCAATTAAGTACTGCATTTAGTTAGTAATAACGCATATTTACTGGACACTTTGAGTGACTGTGCAAACAATATTCTTTAAACAAATGCCCATGCTTGATTTATACAATATTCATAGCCTAAAAGTGCGACTTAGAAAGAAAAGGAATCAAAACCATAAGATATGTTTGCTAATAAAACCCAGCATAAACCTGACAGGATTATTGTGGACCCTCTTCTGGGACTGAAATGGACTCAAATTTGTTGAAGATCTATTTTAGGGGAAGAAAAGTATTTTTCCCTCTTACCTTTTCGTTATTCATGGTTTAGTATGCTACAAAAAAAAAGAATGAATGAAAGAAAGAAAGAAAGAAAGAAAGAAAGAAAGAAAGAAAGAAAGAAAGAAAGAAAGATTACCAACAATCTAAGAAGTCTTCACAAGGAGATGAGCTCCCAAAGAAGCACTGAAAAACATGCATTTTTCTACTAAATCTTATCGTGAAAGCAGAGAGTCATATATAAATAAGACTGGACAAAAGGGAATGTGGGCAAATGATATGAGACGGGATATCATAGCAGGGCATGCCTGCCTACCTTCTCCATGGTATTGTATTGCAAACGGATATCCCTCTCCCATGGTTGAAGGGCAACCAACTCTTGCATATGTATCCTACAGTCTGCTTCAGGGGAACGTTTTAGGACATACTTCAGGATAGAAGGTGGAAGATGACACACTTTTTTCTAATTATGAGTTTCACCACATTTCTCAAGCTTAAAATATTTGCTGTAACTTGTCTTAGATGCCACGATAACTATCTTACTTTCATTACTATTGAGCCTACAATCATCTCAAACACCATGCACCAATGATCTGCAGCCAACAGCGCCTGACTGCAACCTGTGGTGCTGTAGTTTCTGATAGTATCTGATTGTTCACCTGATATTTAACAATGAGGTTTAGTGTCCAAAGTTTCGAGGGAAAAATCCACCGTCTTTGATACAAAAAGACCAATAAAAGTCTCTCCAGCCCCACATGTTAGCACTGCAGTCTGGGCAAGAGAAAGGAGTTAGGAAGAACTTGGACAATCTAGAATTCAGTTAATAGACTCTAAATGTATAGAGTGAGGAGGAAGTGCTCTGTTTAGTAACAAAAACTCTGTATCATTATACTGATCCTTCATCTTAAATGAATGATGTATCTTAATTTCTGAAATTTATATGTATTCTCAGATACAGCTAGTTGCCTAATCAATAAAGATACAATAAAGACTTGTATTTACAAACAGGTAAAACACACACACACACACACACACACACACACACACACACACACACACACACAAAGGGTAAAAGGGGTTCTGATGTCAAGCCTGAGAACCTGACTTTGATCCTCAGTACCCATTTGATGGAAGGAGAGAACATTATCTTACCTTGTCCTCTGACCTTTACACTAATGTCATGGCACATGTGTCACATACCGCCTCCAAAACATATGAACAGATTTTATTATTATTGTCAGATACTCATTTTCCTGATCTCACTGTCTCTCAAGAATCCTATGATTTCAAGACTAAGCCAGACAACAAAAAAAATTGTCCAGGTTATAAGAATAGTAAACTATTAGGATTTTATGTTAGCTTCCCACCATTTTGACAAACTGCCTGACAAAAATCAACTTATAAGCAAGCAAGGTTTGTTTAGGCTCACAATTTCAGTTTTTCAGCCCAGTACTGGTTTGGCACCATGGCTTTTAGATCTATGATAGCAGAGCACATCGTAGCATAACACATCATGATGTCAGTATACAGTAGAGGGCCTGCTCACCTCATAGCAGCTAAGAACTAAAGAGACAGGAAGAGGAGGAGCCAGGGTTCCAATACTCCTTCCAAGGACACATTCTAATGGCCTACCTTCCTTCTAGGAGTATCTACCTCCTTAAGTTTTCACCAAAAGCCATTTGGGAAAACCTTGCACATATGGGCCATTGGAAAGACTCGAAGTCTGCAGCAGACTCTGTTGGGTTTTCACTTTGATTTGCTGCTGAGTTACAAAAAAATAATAAAATAAAATAATAAAATAAAATAAAATACATGCTATAAGTGATAGGTCTAGATAAACATGCCTTGAGAGTATGTGTGTAGTTTTCTGGATTCTGAGTGTTAGTGTGTGCTCAGTGCTACAACTCAGCATGAGAAGTCCATTTATTCTCAGGATCCAAGGAACTGCAGACTTCATCCTGTTGTATGGCACACTGAGAGAAAATGTTTACCGTCACACAGGCAGTTTTCTGGGGTAATATTGTTCCTTACATTCAGGCTTTACTCGGAACTACATCCGAGAAAAGCCTGAGCTATGGCCATCCATAGGAGGGGAAATATTCTTAGGGCAGGAACAGAGAATGAGGTGCTCCTAGAGATAACGTTTCCCTGCCCCCCCCATCCCCCCATGGACAGAAAGATGCATTTGGAGTGACTATCACTCCCTTTCCCTCCCTGCCTTTGAAGAGGATCATGTGTCTCAAGTTCCAACAAATATGTCATGGTCATTCTTATAAAGGGAGAAAAGCCAACCTCTGAAAATGGCTGTCAAAGGTTAAAAATAATCCAGATTCCTGACAAATTTAGAAAACTGTTAAAATCATCAGTCCTGGATTCTTCTATTTAAATTTCACAAATCAGTGAAAGCTGTATTTGATAGAATGTATTCTAAAACTGTACTGTAACTGGTATGCTAATCACTAAGAAAGCAACCCTTGGGAGAAAAGGGGGTCAGGTTGGGAGAGTTAGGGCAAACAGTCCTTGAACAAAAACAAACACCAACTCTTTCTTTGTCTGGCCTTGGAGACCATGAATAGCACTCTTTTCAAACATTTCTGATGGGTTGTTTTATTCTCATTTTACTAAATTGCATATTTATTGTGCATGATTCTTCGAGTGGGTGTGGAGATCTGGAGACAACTTGCAGGACTCTGTTCTTTCATTTCACCGAGTGGAAGATAGACATCAAGTTGTCAGGCTTGGCAACAAAACTGTTACTCCTGGAGCTAGCTCACTGGTCCCTCAAGCCTCCGATTCTTAATCGAGACCCTCCTTGCACACACGTCCTCTGAGCCTTCATTTAATGGGCGATTACTTGTTCAGTGTCTGTTCCTTGAGAAGCAGAACCCTAGATGGCAAACTCCAGAAGCAAAAGCTAAAACTGATATAACCTATGCTGTTAGTCATCCCGCACCCGACACATGGTTTGTATTGAATTAATACTGCTAATTGATTGCTTATTCTCTGAAGAGGGCAGCCTCAAGCTTCAGTCGTTAATTATGTGAAGGTGTCTTCAGTGGCAGATGCATATCTTTCCCCTCTGGCCTTTATAAATGTCCTGTGCCTCCTTTGCTACAGCCCTGCCTTTACTTCCTTAGAACTACCAGGTCAAGGGAATTAATTCTGTTTCCTCATGTACAGCTTACACGTCATATAGAGTGTACAGTTCTACACCTTCCTTTAATTATTTATGGCTGATAATATGTACTTAAGAGCTACTGAATAAATAAATATGAGTGAATTAATGAACTACGCACTGCCGCTGAGTGGATGGTATCTTTGAGCCTTTATTTTTAAAATTATGTTAAATGGAGATTTGACCAACAAAATTTCATTTAACAGCTCATATGTACAAGGCACCTAATCATTGACTTTATGTTTCTCTACATCAATTTAATTAATTCACTTAAGCGGTGAACTAAAATATCCATTAAGGGCTTGATTTTGTCATACTTGAAAATGTTCTGAGCTCATGGGATGAAGCTGATTAGCATGTTAGTTTATATTCATTCGTTACAGTAATTAGGCAGTATCTTGGCCTCCGAAGGAAGATAGCTTAGCCTGGGAGAGCAATCTTGCCATTGGACTGGAGCTTTTAAAAATCCTATGTTTTGATGGTCTCAGTTTATAATCATTTTAGTAAATGTTGAAATGGAAGCCAGGTACATTTGTTGTCATTGCTTCTGTTAACGATTTATCAGAAGGTCAGTAGTTTAAACATCACTAATTTGTCACCTGTGGGACACCACATTCCTTGTGGCTGCCTTCCTCCCTGTAAAGCCTGACCACTCACATCTCTCTGACCTTCCTTCTGTTGCTGGACCTCATTCTGCCTGCAGCTGGAAAAGTCTGTTCTTGTTGCAGGAATCTATATAAATTGTTTGGGGTCAACCCAGTTAGCTTACAGAATCTGGAAATTGAGATGTGCACACCACTCGGAGAGGCACTCACCACTGTGTGTCAGGGAGAATTCTAGCAGCATGTTAACTTATGTGTATGTGTGCCTTGTTAGTGGAGAAGTCTGATTAGTTGCTAAAGCAGCACCAGAAAGGAGATAGTAGAGAGAAAACAAACTGAAGACTTCCTTTTTACTTCCTATTACTTCCTGGAAAGAAGAGTCAGCCATGGGACAATGGAAATGAAAAAGGATGAATTGGGGCAGTGAGAATGTCAGACAGATAATGGTCCTCAGGTTTAAAACAGATCCTCGAACACTCAGCATTCATACTGATAAATCTTGTCCGAATATAATTCTTGTCCAGAATACTTTTGGGAAAGTACTCTAGCATTTTCTCTTAAATATAATGCTGAATGGCTCTGAGATAATCTGGACTTGCAATCCTGTGTCAATGCTTGAATGAACAAAGCGTATAGACCCCTGGTGAGAAACCTTAGGGAAAGTTTCAGAGCTGGGAGCTAAATTCAGCAGGAAGTAGCAAGAAGGGCTTTACAAGCTTGATTTAGAGTAAGAAATAAAATGAATGTCGTAGAATGGAGAGATGAGGATTGATCAACTAGCTAAGAAAACACAAATATCATTAAGGTTAAAAATAGCATATTGGGAAACGAAAAGAAGGAAAAAAAAAACCTAAAAGTGAAATTACAAAACTCAAGAAAAATATGTAGCCTGTTGAAAGTCACATGAATTCCACTGCCCACCAAATATAGAGATTAACAAGGACTTATGTAGAGATGCCACACTGGAGACTGAACCCCTTGGACTTCGTTATATGTCGGAGTCACCTGGAGTATGTTACTCTCCTGAATTGATATTTCAGTGTTAATTTTTCCTGAGAGAATCTGGCCTGACTCTTCTTTGTGAGCCTTGGCAAATTCTTAGTCTGTTGGTGGTATGGCTGCAGGCCCAATTCTCATCTAGTGAATGTAGGCAGTGACTGCATGGTTTTGGTATGCAGGCCTGTTTATGTGTACCAGAAAAAGAACTTCAGTGTAAAGGCAAAAGCCTTTAAGGTGTTTCAGCCTTACAACAACTGCTAAGCAAGAGGTGGGCTACCTCCTTGTTTCTGCACAGGTTTCCCTGGCTTTGTTAATAAAAGCCAGATTCTCATTTCCATGGTTACCTTATGACAATGATGGGTAAGAAGTGGAGAGAGAGCAGATGTTAAGAGAGTCAACAAGTAATGAAACTTATCCTTCATTCCCAGTATTAGACTTTTGCTATTAAAAAGATATGGAAAGGTAGTTGATATCTTTTCTGGTTTGTCGTTTCTGTGGCTCAAGTAAAAGTCATTATTTAGATGACAAATAATTTTGCTTGCATTCTCCATTTCTAGCATTATACCAAACATTCAGACACAGTATCTTTAACGAATTAAGTATCTTCAGAAAGTGAAAATCTTTAGTGTACCTATCCAGATGTTTGGCCATATGGTGCCAAACACCTGCACGTTCATTCAAGAAGCTTTCGTTGAAATGCTTGATCAATTATGTGAAGGTAAAGCAGCTCAAAGACTATGAGTCCCAGAGGGCCCAGAGGTTGTCTCGTTTCTCCATTCTAAAGGTAACAGCTGAGTCAAGAAGGTGGACACAAAGCTTTGGTGTTTTAGATGGTGGCAGTGACATACATTCATCCTAAGAGTTGTTCCTAGCTGAGGGTTGCTCACTTCAGCATGTTTCCTGTTAGGCTGGTAATAACCTTGACTTTAGAAACTCAACTGGTGAAGTCTTAGAGGTGTGGTGTAGAGAAACAAGAACAGTTTTAAAAAAATCTAGGAATAAAAAAACTTAGTTCTTAGTATGATCAGTTGATCAGTTAATTTCAAAACACAAGAATAAATAGAAGCCCTGTTTCATTTACTACTAACATTCCAGCACTGCCCAAGGACAGACACTGGCCATAGTGCACATATGAAAACAATTTAGAGTGCCTATCAATACAAAATGAATTAGCTAAAGTCCTTGGACTTGAAGTTAACAGGAGAAGTTTAAGATTAATGGGTCTAGAAATATCAT
>JANHMN010000004.1:63999608-64018963 GCA_030674055.1 Rhabdomys pumilio
TTCTTCTTCTTCTTCTTCTTCTTCTTCTTCTTCTTCTTCTTCTCCCTCCTCTTCCTCCTCCTTCTCCTCCTCCTCTTCCTCCTCCTCCTACTCCTCCTTCTCCTCCTCCTCATCTTCCTCCTCCTCTTTCTTCTTCTTCTTCTTCTTCTTCTTCTTCTTCTTCTTCTTCTTCTTCTTCTTCTTCTTCTTCTCCCTTCTTTTCCTCCTCCTCCTCTACTTCCTTCTCCATCCTCCTTCTTCCATTTCTGTCTCCTCCTTCTCCTCCTCTTCCTCCTCCTTCTTCTCTATTTTTTATTCTTCTTTCATCTTCCCTGTTCAAATGGTTCTCCCAGTCCACAAGGAAGCCATATTCTGCACTTAGGAAAGAGACTTCTTTCTAGTCAGATAATAGTCTTTGCTTTTATAACGCTAGATCCCTGTTCCAATTAATCATTATTTCCTTGACTTGAGTCATAATATAAAATTTTGTGTATACTTCTTGTATGCCAACAAGTTATTACCACTTCCCATCCAGTGGCCTTATTAGCTTTATCTGTGTTCTTGCCGTGAATTAGGAAATGAATTATGAGTTTCAAACTAACTGAAAAAAATTTTATAACTCAATGACTTCTACCATTGCAGCATACCTGCAACTCAAATTTTTGGATTATGCTGCTATACAACAAAAATAAATATAGTATGGTGATCTACTATCAGTGTTGTTTATTCTCCATTGAAGTGGACAGGATGGTATCTCTCTCTTACCTCTTATTGTAAACTCTAGGGTATAGAATATAGCTATGTAAATTTTAGGCAAGATACAATTCTGTTCTAGAAACATACTTTATATTTACACATTTTGATTTATTCCTATGCTTCTTTACTTTTACTTTGTCTCCAAAGTCTCATGTAAAGTACATAGAATATTAGAACAGAAGTATGTAAGAATGAAAAAATCAAGCCAACAGAGTTTGGTGGTGAAGCGTTATAGAAATGAAATGGTTACTTTCAGACCATCACTCGGGCTCTCTGCCTTCATGCAGTCAATGTTAGAGGGCTGTGAGAGGACAAACATAATTATGAAATGATTCCCTGTCTCAAGCATAAAGAACTGTAAAGACCTCAAAAACAAAGCAAGCCATAATTATTTCAAGGGTTGAAATTTTGAGCCTTTAGAATCCTAGCTATGAGGCTCAGTCATGGCCCCACTCTCCAAATAGTGAATTTCCAACAACAACTAAAGGCATTCTGACAAAATGAATTAATGCAAAAGAAATGGTTCTAACCACTGTGCTTGAAGTATATCAGCTGGTGGTTTGTTTTAATAGAAGTCTAAAGTTTGAACTACCTACTAGTAGTTTTTTGTCTACTAGTATGCACCAGACTTAATATATAAATTTTGCTCAAAAAAGCCCTCCAAATTATGTCATGTAATTGACAGAAGTAAGTCTTTGTCGTTGTTGTGCCTCCACTGTGAAATCTACAGTGTGGAATTTGTAAGGAGCAGTATCTGCATTTGCAGTCGGTGAAGACCTGTTAATTTGTGCTAAGGGACTTTGTAACTATTTCTCAAAAAAATGATATTTTTCAATAATATAGTTTGTTTTGGAGAAACTCAGTTCTTGGTCATGTCATGATGGCTCAAGAATGTGACATCAAAAGGATCCTCACAACTCACAGAGAGACCAGCAGCATACACAAACCTACACAGATACAAACCAGACGAGATCTTAGTAGTGTGAGAGAAAAAGATTCTTAAAACCCTGCTTTGGGAGATGGAAGAGAAAAGAAAGCAACTTACTATTTCAATACTAACTTGGCATCAGGGAGATGATTCACTAAAGTGTCTTAAGTTTTCTCTTCTTTATTGATGAACTCAGTAGAGGTAGGCCTAGCCAGAACAACCCACACCAGGGTAGGTGTACATATGTGTAGTTTTTAGTTCAAAAACTGAAATGAAATTTTAATTTATTATTAAAAACACCGCGTTCATAATTGAACATCCCAGGTAAATAAGACTACCCTCCAACCATCTTTAAAAAAAAAAAACTCTATGATCACCAAACTTTGATTTGTAAGGAGGGCTTCAGTCTCAGGGTGGCTGGGAGCACATTCACACTCCTTGCTCTTACGTTATGAATAGGGAAGAATCCCCACCACCCCCAAAGAGCTGATGAATTCCGAAATATGGGGTTTTCTATGAGAATGCTTCACACAACAGTTCGACTCAAACTTGCCAGCTAACTACATTAAGGAGTCAGCTGATACCACAAGAGAAAAGGAGCAGAGATCTGTTTCACTGGGGCCAGTGTGTCTCTGCCTAAGTTCCCCAGGCACCACTAAATGTACTTTTCTAAAAGACTTAGTGATTTAACTTCCTGATATAGGACACTATACGCTTAAGGGTCCAGAGAAAGAAGAAATAGGAGAGCTGATGTTATGCCAGCTAAAGATCTTTCTTTCGCTAGGAAAACTTACAAGGATGTTTGGAGAAATAAAATGCCAACTGCACAAAGATTTAAAGGGTAGAAGTCAGATTCATGACTTCTCGTTAAATTCTTCCTATGAATCAGATTCTATAGAATAATGCTAAAAAGCAAACCTTATCACATCCAGGAAAGCCCACTGTATATATTTAAGACCTTATAAGTTTCTATTACTTATGCTATATATTGTATTAAAGCCCATTTAAGGCACAAGTGTTAGCTTCCTTAAGCCAATGTTTTTATAAGTTCATGACCATGATAAAATATATTGCTTTTCAGAATAAATACCCTTTATGCCTATCATAACTGTGTTCTACCAATTTAATTATACCAACACTCAAAGGAGAAAGTTTCCTAGAAATAGACTGTGTGTAATGCCTACAGTGACATCTACTGGTAAGGAAACACTCCTAGTTCTTCTCAACAGTAGACTCCTAGGCTCACATTTTCATTCTCTAGGCCGGAGTTTCCTACCAAGCATAATTCTTCTGCTTAGGTGATTAGTTTCAGAATCTTTTTTCATAATAAAAATGTGAAAGTGACATTTTATTTGGAAGGATAAGGATATTCCATGCATTTGTCCGTATTACTCCACTAAAAACTGTTTCTCTGTGTTCTCTGTCTCTGTCTCTCTGTCTCTGTCTCTCTCCCTCTCCTTTTCCCTCTCTCTTTCTTTCTTATTCAGTTCTCATAATGACTTCCCAAGTTATATGCTGTTATTTTTATTTCTTGGGGGAAGAAGAGGACATTCAGAGGAGCCAAAATTCTTGTTCAGGCTAATAAAGTCTGACGTAGTTAGGATTCTAAACATTACTTTTGTACTTACTTTCAATCATCTTCTGTTTCTATCTGACATACACCTCTATATCTGAGTTCTTTCCAGCCAACTTTCAACTCTGGAGTCTGTTGGAGCAATCCAACCTCCACACACTACTCCCATTTCTTTTCTTTCTCTAGCAATGGCAACTTAGAAAGTTGGTGCTTACTCTCCAAGATAGGAGATTAAACGTATTTTTCTTTCGCATAAACATTAAAGTTTCTGACTACAAGGGATCTAAAGTAATCTTGCAGAAAGTATCACGTGACTATCTTTCGATACCGTGTTTGTTTTTGTGGAACTCCATTACTAGTGCGAATAAGTAAACTTAAGCAAATTGTCCAAATCTGCAAAAACATATAATAAGAGATCTGTTGTTTAAGCCATGGCTTCTTAAACTGTGGGACACACCCTAATAATGTGAGGGCTGAAAAAACTGACCTCAGTAAAAAGGTTTTGAACACACAGCAAACAGAAACTAATTCAAAGCCAAGCAGAGAGTCAATCCAAGATGTTTTTGGAAGCACTCACTCACTCGTGTAGTATCTTAGAACATCACTGCATCTCATTCTGAGCACAAAGCATGAATACCTTGCACTGCATTAGCTGTACACTGTTTTGTTTACTTAAAATTATATATATGCAAGAATATGTATGTACACACACACATACACATACTCATACATATACATATATATGCCACTTGGGGTGACAATGTTCATTTCAAGGGCCATAGACAATTTAACAAAAGCCCCAGTGCTAGACATGAGAAATCTCCTAAAAGTTATTGTCCAGGGACATTCAAAAGACTGTCAAACTGATATAGGCTAGGCATTTGGTTGCCTCCAAGAGCTTGATGTATACTGATAAAGACACATGTCAGATACAGGACTTGGAAGAATTTATCTGGAACTGACATGGAAAATTCCTCATGGAGGACTCACAATTTTAGTACCAGGACAAGCTATGCAAGCTCCCAAGGGAGAAAAACTACCAATAATAATCCTACTCAGCTATGAAGTCTATGAACAACAATAACCTAGTGGCAAGATACTCTGAAAGGTGCAGTAGTGGCACTGATATCTGGAGGTAACCAATAATTGTAAAATTGCACTCAACGACTTCTCATTAGTAGAGAATTTATACTGAGTACTGTAGACCTAGCCAACCACTCATGGTTAGTGAGATCATGGACCTTAAAATAGAACCTACTACTATCATTTTCCTAAACAATTTGTAACTGTATCCTAAATAAATATCTTTATACCCAAGGATAAATGTAACTCTCACTTCTCATCAAAGACACTTCTTTTTGCATCAGACAGAAACTGCTACAGAAAGCCACTAGTTAAAATGTAGTAATAACTGACTGTAGGATTCATGTTCTTGTTTGATCTATCTGCAAAACAACCTATGAACCTAATGCTCTGGAAACAGCCAGAGGGGATAGGAAGATTGTATAGGCAGAGGACAAGGATGGATCATCTGCTGTGTATTACAGGGAACCTCCATCCAGGAAATTGCAGCAAATATGGTTCCCTAAAAAAGACCTGAAAAACACTGCCACCAATTAGTGTGCTGATGTAGATGGTGAAATTTTTCACATGACTTCACCCTTAGATGCAGAGACTAAGGCAGATGATTTTTGCTGGGAGAGGGAGAGTCAGTTTTCTCCAGGTACATGATAAGTTATTCTATTCTAAGAAGTCAGCCCTAAATACATCATATAAACAACATCAAATGAATTCAGCTGTGTGTGTGTGTGTGTGTGTGTGTGTGTGTGTGTGTGTGTGTGTGTGTGTAACAATAGTATTTTTTAAAGCCATACATTTGAAGAATGAGGGAGAGACATAGAAGAAGTTAGAGTTTGGAGATTAAAAGGGATGAAATCATCAAAAGACTAAATTAGATTTTTTTTAAATGTTAAAGAAATGTGAACATTGTTAGAGTAGAAATCTATAGTGTAGCTTTTGGCCGCGGCAGCCATCTTCCCGTTAACTTACCAAAATGACGAACACAAAGGGAAAGAGGAGAGGCACTCGGTATATGTTCTCTAGGCCTTTTAGGAAACATGGAGTTGTTCCTTTGGCCACATACATGCGAATCTACAAGAAGGGTGACATTGTAGACATCAAGGGAATGGGTACTGTTCAAAAAGGAATGCCCCACAAGTGTTACCACGGCAAAACCGGAAGAGTCTACAATGTCACCCAGCATGCCGTGGGCATCATTGTAAACAAGCAAGTTAAGGGCGAGATTCTGGCCGAGAGCATCAATGTGCGGATTGAGCACATTAAGCACTCGAAGAGCAGAGACAGCTTCCTGAAGCGGGTGAAGGAGACCGATCAGAAGAAGAAGGAAGCCAAAGAGAAGGGCACCTGGGTTCAGCTGAAGCGCCAGCCTGCGCCACCCAGAGAAGCGCACTTTGTGAGGACTAACGGGAAAGAACCTGAGCTATTGGAGCCCATTCCATACGAATTCATGGCCTAGCGTACAAAAGAGAAATAAAGGATCCGACTGCAGAGTTTTTCCTTGGGTTCAAAAAAAAAAAAAAAAAAGAAATCTATAGTGTAATAAAAAATCTAATAAATAAAACTAGTAAAAATAATAAATCTTTTTAAAAAGATTATTTATTGAATTTTTATGGACTTGACAGAAATTTTGATTTCTGAAATGCCCCCAACAAACTTCCGCCATTTTGTTCTGCACACTTAGAAGAAGTAGTGTTCCCAGCACTAATAACGATAAACTCAAAACTCTGAAAATTACTGAAGATGCTCTGTGTCCTACTTTATCACACATTGAGTCAAAATTCAATCCTTCAGTCAAAAATTACCATGCATACCTGTCTCACTAGTGTGCAAATTTTCTTTCTTCTTTATTAAATGGGAAAAAAATGTAAAAAGAGATATCAAATAATCATTTCATACTTTCTTTATACTATATTATCAGCAAGTATTTGACTTGTACTTAACTATTTTATAAGTCTTAAGTCAAAAAAGGGGGTCTTGAATGGAAATAGTTTAAGAAGCCCTGATCTAGTCCACAGCCATAACTGTGGAAGGAAAGCTGTGTATAGGGCTGATTCAGCTGTAACATATGAACCACTCATCGGGATGTTGGTTAAGGGAGGCTCTGCATGCATGGAACCCAAGGCTCATGAGAACTCAGCCATTCCTGCACAGATTTTCCATGACTCTAAAATTGTTCTAAAAATAAAGCTTACTAATTTTCAGAAACTGGTGATGGCTGATCCAGGCAATTAATTTCAAATCTCCAGAGCCAGGCATTTGGACTTGCAGGTGTTTGCTTTCCCAGCTGAGTCTCATGTGCATCCCAGATTCAAAACTGATGTACTGGTGTATCCTACATATTGCAGTGTTCTGGTCCT
The DNA here is from genome assembly GCA_030674055.1 of Rhabdomys pumilio. Taxonomy (NCBI): domain Eukaryota; kingdom Metazoa; phylum Chordata; class Mammalia; order Rodentia; family Muridae; genus Rhabdomys; species Rhabdomys pumilio. The sequence goes on from JANHMN010000004.1 coordinate 64,006,282, forward strand.
CAGGCTGCTAATAGCTAGAAAGAGGCATATCAGAAATGGTTGCAAAGTCAGCCATTTGAGGTTTTTTTTTTTTCCTCTTTGTGCTAGCATTCTTGGGTTGTCGTTATTGTGACTCCTCAGCTTCAGCCTTTCTTGTTACAATGATTGTCGTCATATCATACATATATAATATGTATGTTTGTAATACATATTATACATTCAATAAATTCATATTATAAATACAATATAATAAATTCATATTCTTACAGAGGCGCAATATGCCTCTAGCAGAAAACCACTACCTTCCTCATATTTGGAGTCTTTGTCCCAAAGCCACCAAAATCCTCTTTAGTTCTGTATCGGCTGGAGGACTAGAATTCCTAACAGCTCCAATGTGGTTTTGATTTGGCTCTCATATCCCACAGCTCATTTCTCTGCCTTCTCCCTTCTAGAAGTCTCAACCCTCATATGTTTGCTGAAGTCATGAAGTTATCCAAGGTTAGTCTCCCCACCATGAAGAACATCAGCCTGCTATTTCTTCCACTGTCATTTGGTTCATGTTACATGCATTCATGATTATTTAGGCCTCTTAAATGTAAGGAATCATGGAAAGTCTAAGTTACTCCTCCATGCTTTTACAGACAGTTTCCAGGAGTGGATGATCATGGGCAATCATAGTTCACATCATCAGATGGCAAGCTCTTCAAGGGCAGGCAGGATGTCTTATCCATCTCTGCTCCCAGCTAGTGCTTGACAAACATCAGTAGATAGAAATGTATATGGAAAATGTAATCCCCACCAATCGTCATGAGATTCAGAAGTGTGCCTCAAGATTTAATGCTATTTATCGCTCATATTTGTTGCTCATACTAAAATAAGCTCTTGGAATATTGTTCACATTAGGGACAAAAGGGGGTTTTCCTACTTTATCTGAACGCCTCACTGAAAGACTCTTGATCAAAGTTTGTGCTGTGAGACAGTTCCATAAAGAAGTATCTTTGGAGACATTTGTACCCCATTCTAGTTAACCACAATTAACACAAGGTGCACCTGAGAGCCACGATTTGTCATCTCATTTAGGATAATGGTAAGTTGCCTTCCAATAGGAAGAAGTTCTTTTCTTAAGGGGAAAGCCAGACCCTGCTACAAAACCTTTTGCTGCCACAGTGTTCGAGCTACACCCTGTGAACTTAATTATTATGGGTTTTTTGATAAGATACTTGAGACAGGCACGGGGGATATAATGATAATAATCATCTTCATAATTACTCTAGATTGTTTTTTACTTTTTTGTAAAAAAAATAAGGATTTCAAATATGAAATCTTTCATCAATCTATGTTGAATTTAGAAAGTTTTGAAATTCACTAGATCAGCTAATAGTCTTGGAATCCAGCCTTTTATTCCCAAGAATACACGAAGTAGAACTGAATAGGCCACCCTAGCTTAAAAAGTTGGTTATGGGAGGAAAATGTTATTAAAGAAACTTGTACATATTCACTGCTTTCATCAATTATATAGTATCCAAATGTTCCTAGTCTCAGTAATTAACAGGAATACTCCAGACTACGAGACTTGCCTGAGCAGCAGAGAAAGCTAAGGCCAGTTCCACATGATAGAGTACAGCCAGGCTTCTGGTCAGATACCAGCGTATCTAATTGCCTGATATTGTTTTGAAGGCATCTAAGTAGAAGATTAATATTTTGGGATAGGAATGTTACAGTTAGACAGGCCAGATGTTTGGCTCAGTGTGTTTGGGGCTGTGATTGTTTAAATACAACCTAAAGGAAGCTCTAATGAGTACTTTCTGTGGTGGTGAAAATTCCCATGATGCCTCCAGGGTTGCCACAGCAGTGGGTTTACATTTCAACCTGATGTCAGGACGCTGGTGGGGGCCTATTAATGCCATTTAAAATACGTTTTCTGTGTGTCTAATTTGGTATACATTTAAGTGTGTACATATACACATATAAATGTTTGTGCTTGCTATTAAGGTATTCCAAGTAAGGCTTAAAACATTACAACCATCTGATTTGCATTTTTTTCAACAAGAACCAACATTCATATATATTTATGGAAACAGTTTGGCATAAGACTTTCTACTAAGTTATAATAAAAAGCTTTCGCTATCACCTTGGGGAATCTGGCAATCAGCCTACCTCCTACCCAGATCAGCCTTCCCCACCTACTCCTGTTTTTTCCCACTCACTGCAGACATAACTTAAAACTTTGGTCTTGCTTTGAGTGGGTATTTGAGGAGAAACAGAAAGTTCGGTTAAGCGGGTATGGTAATCCATACCTTTATTTTCATTTCCTAGACAATGAACGCAAGTATATTTTACCCTTGTGTTTTAAAATTTAACTTCCAATAGCATAAAAAGACTATTTGAGTATGATTCTAGCCTAAAATAGAGCCATATTATATCAATTTTTCTCATCCATACTCAACCTATCTGTAGTACAAATTGATCAGTAACTAGTTACCAAATAAGCATCAAGGCTTTAAAGTTATGATTACTTACTCCTATCAGGATAATGACAATAAGACAGATAGTGAATTTTCCTTCAGGCAAATACAAGATTTAGGTGAACATACTTGTGAGCACTGATGACTTCATTTAGTTGTCAAATTACAACAAGAAACAATAAGTTGATCATTTTGTAGACGGCAAATCCATAAGTTTGAGTGGCTAAAATGGGACTGAGGATATGGCTCAGTGGTCAAAGTGCCACATAGGCTTGAGGACCTAAGTTTGGATCACTAAAATCCATGTCAAGCAGGGCAGAGTGATCAGGTCTGTAATCCCTGAATTCCCGCAGTGAGGTAAGAGGTAAAGACAAGAGTCTCCACAAGCTGTGGGGAGAGCTGGCCTGTAATACACAGCAGCAAGCAGCATACATCTCTGACTCAAACTAGGTGAAAGATGAAGATCAATGTTAATTGTCCCATAACCTCTGCATGTACACTGGGGCAGACATGTACACTCAGGGGCAGGGATGGAGGGCTTTAAAGTGACTTGTTAAGGACCATACAATTAGAAAGTAGTAAGAACAAAGAAAATGGGTGGTAGTTTGATGGCTAAGAGGATAAAGGCAACTGTCACCAAGTCAAATGAATGACCCTAGTTCAGTTCCTGGGACTCATGAGGTGGAAGAACACAGCTAATTCTCCCAAGTTGTTCTCTGACCTCTACATTTGTACCAGTACATATCTGTCCCTTCCCACATACACATAATAAATAATAAACAAATAAATGTAAGAAATACTTTTTGTCCAGTGACCTCCACATGTACACATAGTAAAATAGAAATCTAATGATATTTTTATTTTTTATTGGATATTTTATTTATTTACATTTCAGATGAAACTTAATATTTGTAAGATACATGACTAAACAAGTCCTGGTGGTTGGCTATCTCTCCAGAACCCAGCATGATTTCCCTACTGTTAGGCAGGCCTTTCGTCCAATTACAAAGCTGTTGACTGTCATCAAGATATGAGTGCAACTATTGTGCCCTTAGGGCTATTGTGCCATCCTGGTCATCATTATTGTTCACGAGCTTCACGGCTGAGTAGGACTATTATTTGCTTCTTGTTTGGGAAGCTTTGTAGTACCTTCCAGTACTGTGAAAACTAATACTCAAGGAAGAGGCTTTCCGGTCAGATTTTAAGAGGGAGCCAAGCTGAGTAGTAAAAGGGAAGAAAAGAAGGAGGAAAATGACATAATTTTGTTTAATTTCTTAAATTTAATAAATAAAAATGAACCTAATTCAAAATACAAATATATATTTATTTCATTTTTGATATTATTTAATTTTGGTTAAATAAATATCTCTAAGTACATTAATATTCTGTCCTACTATGCATCTACTGTAGAATTAATAATTTTATCAACAATAATGAATACATGTCTGGAGTGGTAGCTCAGCAGTTAAGAGCACTTACTATTCTTGCAAAAGGCCGAATTTGGTTCTCAGCAACTGTATTGATAGTCTCATAACTGCCTGACACTCCAACTTCAGCATATCTGATGCCCACTTCTGAGCTTGGTAGGTACTCACATATATGCCTTTGACAGCCCCTTCCCAACACAGATACACCAACATACACATAAATTAGTTTTTAAATGAACAGAAATATGCATGTATTCCCCTTTCAGTTGAATATTTATTATGTATGAATCATCACATTCAATTCTCAAGCAATCTTTACATCCCTATAAACTGGGCATAATTATGTATATATGAGCTTTTCTCTGCCCGTATTGGCAAATCTTGGTGGGGAGTGTATCTATCGTCCCTGTGTAAGTACATCTGTTTAAGATATTGTCATGTTGGCCTATCAGGGAAGAAAGGAAATGAGTTGTTGGAAGAATCATAAGTAATAAGAGAAAAATCCTCAAAACTTTGGATTAAGAAATTATTTACAAAGCAAACTGAAAAAGAAAAGAAATGTATAACCACGAAAGACACATAAACATATTAAACATCTAAATAAGGAAAATAGGGCTGGAGAGATGGCTCAGTGGATAAGAGCACCGACTACTCTTCCTGAGGTCCTGAGTTCAATTCCCAGCAACCACATGGTGGCTCACAACCATCTGTAATGGGATCTGATGTGTGTCTGAAGAGAATGGCCTCTTCTGGTGTCTCTGAAGAGAGCAATGGTGTACTCATATACATTAAATAAATAAATAAATACATAAGTCTCTAAAAGAAAAGATAAAATTAAAAAAAACCCGTTATATATGAGTAGACCAAAAACAAGTATCAGATGACGCATGGCACAGCCTAATCATCAGTCAGAAGATGTGTGCTTTCACAGGTACTGACTACAACATGACAAAGCCACCAGTATAAAGACGATAAAATCACAAAGGAAATTGAGGAGCCTCCAAAAGAATAGAGAGGCTTATTCTTATTAGGAACCACGGAAAAGCATAGTTAAACATGATGCAAGCCTCATTCAGTGGGAATTCATAACACCTAAAATAAATATTAAAATCACAATATTTAATATTGGATATGTGAAAATATGTGTGTGTGTGTTTGTGTCTATCTAGACACATAAATGCTCCTGCCACTTTAAAATAATAATGCCTCATCTACAAACAAATTCACTGTGACTAAGAACTTGGAGTCTAGGTAAATATTCTCCAAATAGCAAGGACTTATCGAAGTTTATTGGCAGTATCATTTGAAACACTAAAATTTTGAAGCTCCTCAAGTCTTTATTAGTACAAATTTAGTTACAATTCAAAGGAGCAAACAATTCTACAAAGATCTCAAAATTCCTGTGTTTAATAAAAAACCAAATTACAGGATAAAATTCACATGGGCTTATGAAAATAAAGCCTGGATGTCTCTGAAGTGATGCCCGGATTTGCTTTAAGAAACAGAAAAGGTGCCCCAAGTGGAATGAAAACAGCTCCATCTGAGTGATGCTATGCACAATGAAGCAGCTAAAGGGGGCGATGACGGGACTCAGTTTTTGCTATGCAAGCATAAGGACATGAGTTCTGTTTGCCACTAACCATGTAAAAATCTATCTGTGGCAGTGTAGACACAAGTTATCCCAGCACTGGGCTCAGAAGTGAGCAGTGTTAGGAGGATCCCCAAGATTTGGTGGCCAGCTAGTGCAACTAATCAGCTAGCTCAGGCTCGGGTAGAGACCCTGGATCAAAAACTAAGGTGGGTGGCAATAGATGAAGACGCTGATGTTCATGTGCAAATGCTCTGGTGCACATACCTGCACATACAGTAGGCATGCACACCACATACATGCAAAAACAACTAAAGCAAACATGTCAAAAATATTATTTGGAAATTTTGCATATAACTGAAGGAGAATTAGACCATCCTTTAAAGAGAAGGAAAATGTATTTTCATGAGTCTCTTACTATTTTTAATTTTATTTTTCAGCCATCTGTGATACTCTTGAGCAATTTTTGTTTTACCATCAATGAAATTCAGTGATTAAACCTATAAATAATGACAAGGTTAGAGTTTACATATTACATATTACATCAATCTTTTGTAATTTTACAAGGTTTTTTTTGTAATTTTTACAAATTTTGTAAGTTTACAGCTTACATATTACATCAATCTTTTGTTAATCTCAATACAAGAAGATACAATCTCCCAGCATATATTTTTAAAAGTTTGTTTTATTTGTGTGCATGTCTGCAAGTGTCTGTGGAAGCCAGAAGAGGCCATGGAATCCTCTGGAGCTGGAGTTGCAGGCATTCTGAGTTGCCCAGCGTGGATGCTGAGAACCAGACTCCAGTTCTCCAAAAGAGCAGAAAATGCTTTTAACTTGTGAGCCATCTCTTCAATCTCCCCAGTGTATCTTAAGATGTATCCTTTACATCCATGTTACCAAATATTTCTCATGTCGTACTAAACAATATGGCCACTGGGGTCACACTTATTTACAAATATCTCGTCCATCAGTTTTTGCGATGTGTGATGTAATCGTGTATTCACCTTAATGTAAAAAAAAAGAACCGTTTTACATCTGTCACTAGCGTCAGTTCATAGTGTGCATTCGAAAGGCTGAATCATTATGTATAAGAGAACATATACTCAGCAAACCATGTTTAGTGATTTGAAATCAAGGACACTAAGTCTCAGAGAGGTGAAATACTATCTGAATCATCGAGCTGGTGAAAATCAGAGTCATAGGGTATGTACTCGGAGCTTAAATACTCTTCAGAAAGTTGGCTTGTTCATTTCCTTGGAACATAACAATGAAATACCAGCTTCGTGTAATACAGTGGTTCTCAACCTTCCTAATGCTACAGCTCTTTAATACAGTTCCTTATAGTGTGGTGATCCCAAACCATAAAATTATTCCATTGCTACTCCATCACTGTGATTTTTCTACTGTTATGAGTTGTAATATAAATATCTGATATGCAGAATATCTGACATGTGACCCAGAAGAAGGTCTTGGCCCATAGGATGAAAACTGCAGGTTTATGAGATTCCGAGAGATGCAAATTTTCCGTTACAAAACATATAATAGGGACACTTTTCTAGAAGTCCAGGGTTACGGTCTCAGAACTCACAAAGTAGCTCACAACCACCTGCAACTGTAATTCCAGGTTATCTGACTCCCACTCTGGCCTCTGTATACATAATGCATACAAGATGTGCAGAGACTCATGCAGGCAAAACACCTATACACAGAAAATAAAATACTTTAAAAATTTTAGGTACACAGAATGCTGATGTGGTTGGAGGAAAGCAGTGAGTTGTAGGTAGCTGTCAAGAAGGCAGAGACAGCACCAAGCATCACTGAAGTTCTTAAAGTAAAATGCTCTGACACCATTAAAAGGGAGATTTGTGGCACTGCTATAGAACTGTCTGCATTGGATTTCACATATTACAAAGTGAAAGTGTCTTGGTTACTGTTCTGGTACTGCAAAGAGAAAGCGTTACCAAGGTAACTTATAAGGAGCAACCTCATAGAAGCAGGGGAGGGAGGATTGGAGAGGGGGTTCCAGAGGGGAAACCAGAAAAGGGGATAACATTTAAAATGTAAATACATAAAATATCCAATTAAAAAAAAAAAGAAAGCATTTTACTGGGACCTTGCTTGCAGTTTTAGAGGATTTGTTTAGAATACTCATTGCAAGAAGCATGGTATCAGGCAGGCATGCAGTCATAGCTTATCCACAGGCAGGAGACTGAGAAAGGGTAAGACTTCGAAAGCTCAAAGCCCACCCCCCAGGGACAGGCCTCCAGTGAAACCACATCTCCTAATCCTTCCTAAACAATCTACCAGCTGAAAACCAAATATTTAAATATATGAGCCTATAAAGGCCATTCTCATTCAAATGACTGCTTACGATGTGAGTATCTATAGCATGCTAGCCCCGCCCCCGTACAAAATAATCATAAATATGTCTTCCAGCCAGAGGTAAGAGTTTCTATAGTGACGTGCATATGAATAACAATTAAGGATAAAGAGAAAACTCAATTTTAACTTTGTATCCCCTGGTTTCACTTTATGTTTTTGCCCTGAAAATACATTACATTATATTAAAATCAATTGCAAAATGTTTATAATATCATCTATTAACATGTTACATATATACAATGTCTGTGTCTGCTTTATTATTTCCCATCTTACAGTAAAAAGAGGATTGGGAAAACTTTGTAAGAAAGAGGCTAAGGGGAGCTGAAAGTGAGTCAGCAGTGGAGCAAGGGGAAAGACAAAATATAAACAGGAACTTATGTGAGGAAAGATAGGAATTGGGAGGTCTGGGAAACTGTCTCTATTCTCAATCCCAAAATTCACCAGGAATCAAGGTGTCTAGAATATGCTGGTGTGGTTTTCAGTGCTGCAGCTTGGAGTTGGAAAGATTTGCAGCATAGAAATTGCCCCTGGGTAAAAGTGAGCATGTCTGGTCACCATGAAGAAAGCTGCTGCTCATATCAGACAGGTCTTTGTATTGAGTTTTCCAAATGCTTCCACAAAATTTTGAGACATACTTGATAAAACAGTATCTGGACATTCAAAAATCAAATGCCTTAAAACTGGACACCAAACAGTCTTATTTGCAATATTTTATATCAAAGAAAATAAAAGAGAAGTCAAGAAAAGTCTTGTGAGCATCCATGTCCCCTGAGTGTTCTGCTAGAGATGAAAGTTCAAACATGGATGGGGCTGTGTGGCTGTGCAGCTGAGGTACCTTCCAGGATCCCAGCACATGGCAACTAGCCATACAGATGCATTCAATATTGTTTGACATTTTCTCAGTGTACCCTATGGAAGCAATGACTTCAATAATGAAATCAGATTCCCTAACATAAGGTTGATGGGTTTTTTTTCTTATTATTGTAAAATTTGTTGTCATAAAAATTAAAAATATTTTTGGATGAGGAAGAAGAAATCCCACACTGGCAACTATACAGTGAACAATGATGAATCGTTTTAACAGATGAGCTGGGGATTTAGTGTTCTTGGACAGCAAGAGTTGACTGCACGGCTTACAGCAACCCTGGGATGCATGAAGATTTTTCACGCACGTGATGTATGTGCTTTAGAAACTTAAGGTTTGAACGAGTCCCGTGTGGACATTCCACTCTGCTATTGTAAAGAAAAGCCAACTGCAAATTAGAAAGGAAAGAGAAAATAACAACTAACATCGTAAGCCCCTATCTTAGAACAGGAGAAAAGTTTAACCATATGTAACTTCAGAAGGAGTGAAGAAACAAGAATTTTCAATTTCCTGATAACTTAAAAAGCTGGTACTTACTTTTAATTCTTGTCTTCATGAATAAGTTATTTGTTTTAGCTGTTTCCTATCTCATCTTACGCGGTTGGTCAATGTAATCCATCGGTTTTCCTACATTGTTGCTTGGGAATTTTCTTGATTTACGTTTCAAAAGACATTAAGGACATTTTCCAAGAACTACCCCAGATTCTAACTCATTGAACTTCCAGCCAAATGAATTGTACTTATCAAGCTGTTTTGTTTATTCTTTTAAGATATCATATCAAAAGTTGATCAGAGACTTTTTTTTTTCTTTCAAAAAGAGAAGAAGAAGGAATTACAGATTGAGCTTTAACAGATGTTTGGATGTTTTAATTTTTGGAGTCTGCAATTCCCACTTGACTTAATGAGCTTGTCCAATAGCCCTGGCTTTTAGGAGAGGCTGTGTGTTCTCACGCTTGTTTCTTCAGTTCTGAACCACACAAGAACACTGGAAGGCAGAGTTCAGCACAGAAAGCAAGGATTCTGTGGGAACAGAATTCTCACATGCTAGTGGCTTCAGAGTGAGGAAGCATCCTCAGCTTCAGGGTTGGGGGTTGGGGGAGCAAGGCAGCATAACAACAAGAAAATATTTCAAAAATACACTACACCATAGAGTTAATTGTCCAGCTCTTTGCAAGCAAGTTCTAAATCTCTTTGAATATTTTTAACTCTCTGATGGCAAATGGCCTTTTATTATTGATGGTGGATTTCTGTCAACTTTTGTGTGGAAAACATTAAATTTAGTGTTTTCAGATTCTGTCCCATTGAATCACATCAAAACAAGTTGATGTCTTTCTAATGTTAACAGTACAACCCTTGAAACCTTATTTTCCCAGTGCTTGTAACTCTTCTGTATTGGACCTAAATGTCAGTGTTTGCTTTCTTATGTCAATGGCTCAGCAATTATGTTAAGACTCTAAAGTTTCAAGTTCTTGGCACTGAATGCATAATTTCTCATAATGACATTTTATTAGATTATCCTTATAAACTCCAGACTTTCCTGTGATGGAATTAACTGGTGGGAAGTAAAAGAAAATCCACGCAGATATCATAGCTAGCACAATATAATAAGGACAAACTACTGAAATTACCATTTACTTTAAATTGTTCCAAATTGTAGATTTATTATACAGTTAATCTCCTAAAAATGGTATTCACTGTGTGGACTTTTAAGCTATTGCTGGGTCCTAACTTTATATTTGTTAAACTGAAATAAAAAAAAAAAACAAGCACAAAAAGAAGAAAGTAATTTTCAAAATAAAAGAAAAGTGAATAGAATAAATGCCAGTTGCATCTAATTAAGAAATAAAACAAAAATGTAGAAAGTAGCAATTATAAAATGTTTGTAAACCTAGAATAATAAAGCAATATCAGTTCAAGTCTGTTACTCTCTTCTTTAAGACTATTATTTCAAACTGTCCATCATTCACTTCAAAGAAACTTCTAAACATGTAACATGAAATAGTAAAGTAAATTTACCAGATTATTCTAGGGTTGAAATGATAGTTTATTAATAAAAATTCTGAAGATGGGGTAATAGGTCAGCAATTTAAATTTAAAATCGAGGTATATGCATACATATACAATGCTATATATAATGCAGGTGATAAATTTTAACAACATTTGAATAAATCTCAGAATATCTCAAAGAGAATTAAGAACTACAATGTTTAACATATTTATATCAACTGCCAAAATCATACTAGAAGTCAAGAGGCATTCACAGAGTACAATAAAAATGACAAAGATATATTTCCCTGTGTGCTTTTTGCCTTCAGTCACGATCCTAGTGGAAACGAGAGAGATAAGCCATATGATGTGTTATGGGGACATGACTCAGGCGCAAGGTGGGGCAGAGCAACCTCAGATGATTCTGCAATGCCCAGACTACCAGGAGCAGAGAGATGCTCTGGTGGGAGAACATCAAAGTACAAAGGGCTCTGGAAGGGCACAGCAGTCTGCTTGGACACAGTCCCCGGTCCAACTAAGCAGAGAAGAGGACTGGAAAAAAACCTTGGTTTCAGCCCCTCTAATGTCTGGACAGGATTCTCCCTGGCTGGCATGGGTGGAACACAGCAAGAAAGCATTCACTGAGTAACATAAGATAGGATGTTAAAGACATACTCCTTAGTTGAAAAGATATCATTTCCTTCCAAAACAATTTTTTACATAACCTCACCCAGTTAAGCTCCTCGTAGCATCTTTAATTGAAATTTAAGAATAGATTTAAAGATAACTGGCACCAGAGAAAACTATGATTACTTTTACTAAAGGTAATTAAGGGACTACTTGCCCATTCAATTGAGATATAAATAAACTACAAAATAAAAAAAAATAATAAAATTTATCTTACAAATCAGATGAACAGAGCATATTTGTAATCTTTTCACTGGTATTTAATAACTAATGACAATTCTATAGGTACATCAAATGTGCTTTGGTTATATGGATACTATGTTCTACCTTTTTTTCTCTGGCTCCTTTTTCATTGCATATCTTTGTCCCCTAGGTTCTGTGTGTGATAACTGTCTTTTAGAGTCTCATTTCATGTAAGATGAGTTTCTAGTTCCATCCATTTTCCTGCAAATCACGTGATTTCGTTTCTATTTGTGGCTAACCAACCCTCTGTTGTACGTATATGCCACCACCTTTAAATTAATTCTAAGAGAGAACATAGTTGAGACCGTAATTTGTCCGATCTGTTGTAGTGAATATGAGTACACAGATGTCTCCAAGGTCAGCTGACTTTTATGACTTCAGAGACCTGTCCTGGAGCAAGGTGTTATAACTAAATTACACGGTGTCTTTGTTACTTTTCTATTTCTGTAATAAAACACCATGACCAAGGTAACTTGTAAAAGAAAATGTTTAATTGAGCTTCCATTTCCGAATGGTTACTATCTATGATGGCAAAGTAAAGGCATGATACCCAGAGCAACTGAGAGCTTACATCTCAAGATTGTGAGCAAGAGGCAGTATGCACACTGGGAGCAACACAAAGTCTTTTGAACCTTCAAAGTTAACCCCCAGTGACACACCTCCTCGAACAAGGCCATACCTTCTAATCCTTTTCAAACAGTTTCACCAACTGGGGATCATGTATTCAAATATATGAGCCTCTGGTGTCCATTCCCAGTTTTGATTAGCATTCAAACTACAACATTTGGCAAGTCTTTTTCGGTTTTTCTAGGAAAACTATTAATTACCATAGTGGCTAGAGGAGTTTTCATTGCCAGCGCCTATGTAAAAGGGATGCCAGGTCTTACGGAGCAGCTTTGGGATCCCAGCTACTCAGGGGGCTGAAACAGGAGGTATAAGTACAAGGGCTTCCAGGGCTACAATGCGAGCTCTGGGCAACTTAGCAAAGTCTTGTCTATAAAAAAAAAAGTGTGTAATAGCAGCTGGAGCTAGAACTCAGTGGTAAAGTGATTTTCTAGCA
>JANHMN010000004.1:64018973-64046317 GCA_030674055.1 Rhabdomys pumilio
ACATATATTCAACAGAAAAATACATAGAGAAGGAAGCCTGGAAATCCTTCTTTCCTGATGATGCAGTTCCTATCTCCCTTACCGGGCTAAAGACTATTTTATTAGACATTTTATTAGTAGATTTAAGTCCATCCAGTTAGTACATTTATATGCCCATCTATGTATACAAATAAATATTTTAAAAATACCAGGCAATGAGATGGCTCAGTGGGTAAAGGTACTTTCTGTGCAAACCTAGTGACCCAAATTCTGGAAAATACAGGAAGGTGGTTGGAAATAACCAACCACAAACTGGCTTGTGCCCCACTCGCAGATGCCATCACATCAGTACCTAGACACACATCAGGCACTAAGAGCACAAACACACACTAAAAGCAATTTTCAAATGCAATCAAACTAGAAGTTATCTTGTGCCTTAATTTTTCAATTAAATGTCCCCAAAACATTTTGTGGTCAGCATATGGACATTTATTTTATGGTAGCGTGGTTTTCCACATACATCCTATGTGTTTCCCTATTCTTTCCCTCTCGATGCCCATGACCAGATTCACTGGACTTGGACTTTGCATCAAATTTTCTTACTATAAAAGTCTTTAAATGAATATAATAGTAAAGTAATCTAAATTTTATAAATGTGTGTGAACATATATTAATTTGAAGTACAATTGAAAATACAAAAGGAGTGATTCAAGTAAAGACGCATGTGAAATTATAGCAACTGTCTCCAAATAGCCTTGAAACTGGTTCATTTGTTTATCTTCCCAACAGCATCATGTTATTTTCTCCCACACGTTCACCAACATTCAAAATTATTTTCTACTTTTAGTTGAGAAAAATCTTTATAGTGTATAACATGTTTTGAAATACAAGCACATTTGTAAATTGACTAATGTTCATTCCTTCACATATTTTTCTCTTCATTATATGAACAGTTTAAATTTTTAAATATATTCATTAAACTCAAGTCCAATTGGATCACGGACCTCAACATAAAGCCAGATACGCTAAATCTAATAGAAAAGAAGGTGGAGAGTAGCCTTGAACATATTGGCACAGGGGACAACTTCCTGAACAGAACACCAACAGCCCAGGCACTAAGATCAACAATTACTAAATAGGATCTCATGAAACTAAAAAGCTTCTGTAAGGCAAAAGACACTGTCAAAAGGATAAAATGGCAACCTACAGAATTGGAAATATTTTCACCAATTCCACATCTGACAGAGGGCTGACATCCAAAACATAAAGGAACTCAAGAAACTAAACAGCAACAAGCCAAATAACCCAACTAAAATAGGGGTACAAATCTAAACAGAATTCTCAACAAAGGAATCTGCAACGGCTGAGAAGCACTTAGAGAAATGTTCAACATCCTTAGTCAATCAGGGAAATGCAAATTAAAACAACTCTGAGATTCCATCTTACACCTGTCAGAATGGATAAGATCAAAAACTCAAGTGACAGCAGATGCTGGCGAGGATGTGGAGAAAGAGGAACACTCCTGTATTGTTGGTGGGATTGTAAGCTGGTACAACCATTTTAGAAATCAGTTTGATGTTGTCTCAGAAAATTGGGAATAGATCTACCTCCAGACCAAGCTATACCACTACTGGGCATAAACCCAAAAGGCGCTCCTCCACAACACAAGAACTCCTGCTCAACTGTGTGCATAGCTTTATTTTGAATAGCCAGAAACCAGATTTCTTTCTTTTTAAAAGATAAATTTTCTACTGTGTGGGTATACCATTTTCATCATCTATCTATCTGTGTATACTTAGGCTGTTTCAATAAGTTGATGTTCCAGAATGCGGTCCTCCATCACAATACAGCTTCCGAACTCCTGGAAGTTGTGATTACTAAAAGAAAACTTGTTCAAGATTGGGCCCATTAATGTAATGTTCTTTCATTGTAAGGGGAGGACCTCATGAAAACCTGCCCATCCCCAAGGATTTATGTTCAATTAACAGTGAATAGGGAACAGTTCATAAGGTCCCATCTCTTGTGTGTGTGCTGTATATTTGTTGTATACACTGTACACTTGTTGAGGGAGAAATATTTTCTAAAGTGGTATAGCCACCCAAAATTTGCCCATAATCCTTTATCTAACCCACAACCTGTGTAAATATCCCTACTTAAACTTACTGTTTCACGAAACTAGATTTAAGGGTAGTCATTTCACCAAGCTATGCTGAGCTTGGCGCCACCTGGGATGACAAAAGATCTGTTGTTTCAGGAAAAGGTTCTTCAAAGGTTTGGCTATGGTGAACAATGCTGAAATGATCATGACAATGAAGGCTTCTACTCCTGCGGGCACACATATCTAGTAATGGATTTCTAGACCCCGTAACAATTGTATTCTGAATTCTGGTACAATGTCTATACTGTGCTCCAATATGACAGACCTATCTGTATTCTCACCAACGGTGTACAAGGATTCTCCCATTACCTTCCACATCCTTGCCAACATGTATCTGTCTTTTTTATAAGAATCATCATACACAGACTTGAGGTAATATCACTGTGCTATTAACTTACACTTCTCTATGATCAATGATGTTATCAATTTCCAATATGTGCAAGAGTTTAACTACTAAATGAATTGTGTTATTTACACATTACTGTTATTTCTATTGGATATAGAGGGAAATATCAAACCACGAATGTCAAGGAAGTTTAATAAAGAGTCAAAGCGTGTTAAATTTCAGGGTAGAAAATATATGTACAAAAGAAATGGTCTCATTTCTGCACACTTGTGTCCACATGTGACTGAATCAATAATAGTTCCTGAGCTCTTGCTGCATGTGACGACCTGTTCTCAGTGCTTTCACAAAGTCTACTTTTCTTGGGTCTAAACTTACCTCTTTTTCCTGCTCTGTGAAAATGGAAGCAGATTCTTTCATATTTTTCCTTTCTATCTGGAACAATCTTAAATGTTGTCAGTAGAGGGTGATAGCGAGACATGGCAAGCGCAGCCCTTCTCAACCTGTGGGTCGCGACCCCTGTTGAGGGTGACAAATAGCCTTTTCAAATGAGTGGTATATAAGACATCCTGCATATCAGATATTTACATTACAATTCATAACAGTAAAAACTTACAGTTCTCAAGTAACAATGAAATAATTTTATGGTTGGGAGTCACCACAACATGAGAATCTGTATAAAGGGGTCACTGCATTAGGAAGGCTGAGAACCACTGCTGCAGAGGATTCACTTCCTCTTTGGGTAGATTTTCTGGCACCTGACGCCATCCCTCCATCAAGGAATAGTAACAAGTATCGTTGGCCCCATCCTCTTCTTGCTGGACTCAGCTTGGGAGTGGAATCTCCTACGATTACCACCATGACTCATGAAAACTTTCCTGGACAATCTACAAGATACATATTTGGCAGATTCCACCAATATGTCTTCACAGAAAATTCTTTTCCACTGACTCCACTGTCCAGCTACAGCTGAACCCTTATTAGTGAACGATAAGGTTTGAGTGAGAAGAGAAGGCATGCACCTTTAGGTTCTTCATGTTGGATTGTGTTACTAATATCCATAGGAGCCCTGATAAATGAATGAAATCGAGGGCATAACCACTCTAAGATATAGTTGAGGAGATGGATTTACTGTGGATATGAGAGAGAATAGACAGAGGCACGTGGAAAGATTCAAGCTCAATGGGGCCATGGGGAGAAGTAAGAGAGAAGGCAAAAAAAGAGGGGGACTTGTGAAACATTGAGAGTATGCACACTGACCATAAAACGATCTTTAAAAAAGAAACATGTTACATGCATGTGGTCACTGCCTTTGTATGCTACATGTATATTGTGGTTTTCTTTATATGACCAAACTCACTGGTGTCTCATGTGACTGCTGTAAAATTTCTGTTTCTTTCCATATGTATATGAATATTAATTTTGTAAAGTGATAGATACATATTTAAGCTAGAAATAAAATTCTGAGACTTCCCTCTGGCCCATATTCTTCACAGAGTCATCCTACATATTAAGCAAAGTCAGCCGCGCTGCCTCCCATTTCACTTCAAGTCTCTTTCTCAGAAAAGAGACACCAGCGAAAGGACAGTTGCCAGAAGAGCTGTGCTGGCAACCTATTCAGCACTGAAAGGGGGGGGGGGGGACTATAGTTAACTTGTAATCTGCATAATTACAAACCCACACAAATAAAAAACATTCATTATGGGTGAAACTGAACTGGGCCTAGTTTGTATCCTTCCCTGGACTATAAACTGCTAATATCTTCCATAGTGCATAGTATTTTTCAAATAAATTTGGGAAGTAAAACTACAGACGTTATTGCCTGTGCTTGCTAGTTTTATGTCAGCTTAACACAAGCTAGAGAAGAGGTCCTCAACTGAGAAAATGCCTCCATAAGGTCAGGCCATAAGCCTGAGGGAGAGACCAATCCACTGTGGGGTATGGACAACCCTGGGCTAGTGGTTCTGGGTTCTATAAGAAAGCAGGCAAAGCAGTCCTGTAAGCATCGCTCTTCCGTGGCCGCTGCACCAGCTCCTGCCTGCAGGCTCCTGCCCGGTTTTGAGTTGCTGCTTGGCTACACTGTGATATGGGAGCCATATGAAGTCTTTCCTCTGCAAGTTGCTTTTTCATCCCATTTCATCACAGCAACAAAAACCCTAATTAATACATTATATAAATTCTTTCTCCCTTCCTTTTTATTCAATTTATTTTTCTTTAATTCTCAAGCCACACTCTGACAACTAAATCTTACTCTTAGAGCCTGAGGAACAGCCAGCTTTGTTTTCTAACTCCCGAAATTGCCACTGCTGGTCCCTTTGCCGTCATTCTCAATGGTTTTCAATAAAATCATCTTTTCCTTGTAGTCTCTTGTAGTCGCTGTTCTCTTTTCCCCGGCAGATTGAGGTTTCATGACCATGTTACTTGGTTTCTTTCTTTTTTGACCCATTTCATCAGCAGACTCTAAAGTCAGAAAACTCACCGGATTTAGTTACAGGGCATCTTCTTTAATTAATTACTTAGCATTTTTTTTCTCTGTGTGTTTTCTTTATCATCCTCTGTATTTGAGTCTCAGAAAGCTTGGATTTCTCAGATTGTTTCTTGCATTTCCTGTCTGTTCTTTATTATTTCTGTAGAGTGAAAAATTATTAAGACCATTTTATAAAATATATACAGGCTCACCAGTTCCAAGAAGGCGGAAATGAATGTAGGATTTCAGGCCTTCACTGCCCTGGGATACATCCCGGGAAGAGTATTAACATTCCTCAAGCCTCAGGGAAAAGAACCCATCTGTGGATGGGGAAGGCCCAAAGCAGGAAGACACATTCCTAACCACAAAAAGATGCAAGTCACCTAGGTGGGACTTCAACCGGAGCAAGTGAGAAATAGTTTAACCTGAAATAGTCGGTAATAACATGGTAAGACTACATTCTTGAGAAGAATGAGTGTGCAGAGTGATTTTCACATGATCCTGTATCATTTAGGTTTGGGCTCCTCTGGAATGTTTCGCTATTCTTATGTTATGTATCCTTGACAACCCCTCACCCCGCTTCCCACTCCCCTGGTTTGTGGTTTAAAAACCCTCCCCAGACTGACTGGCAGGGTCAAACTGTACTCCTGCGCGAGTGTACAGTTTGAACGCTGGCTGCCAGCTCCCTAATAAACCTCTGCTAATTGCATCCAGTAACGGTGTCTTGGATTTTGTGGGTGTTCGCGACTTCCCGAGACTTGAGTAAGGGTCTCCCGAATTTGGAGGTCTTCAATTTCCTGCTCTTTGTTTTTTGCTTTCTCTCCTGGGAGATTTCAACTTTTCAACTTGATAAAAAAAAAAAAAAAAAAAAAAAAAGATTTAAAATTCCTACTGTTGCTTTTCACTTTTTAAAGTTTTGTTTCCTTGAAACAGAACAGAACAAAGCAAAACATTCTATTCTAATGCATACTGCTAAATGAAAGAGCTCACATATAGAGTAGCCTCATTCAAGAAAAAACAAGGTCCCCAATGCTGTAGCAGCTAACACCAACTGTTAGAGGTAAGGAAGAGCCACAGGGAGGCTGTCTTACCATAGCTGAGTTAAACATTGCATGCAGCCATGCAGCCATGCTGCCATGAAGCTATCTCCATGACTCCTTGACACCAGAGGCAGCAGAAGAATTTGATTTTTTCAATGTCTCAGATTTCCTGGGTGTTTTGTGCCTGGATTTTCTTTTATTTCCTTTCTTTCCTTTTCCTTTCCTTTCCTTTCCTTTCCTTTCCTTTCCTTTCCTTTCCTTTCCTTTCTCTTTCTCTTTCTTTCTTTCTTTCTTTCTTTCTTCCTTCCTTCCTTCCTTCCTTCCTTCCTTCCTTCCTTCCTTTCTTTCTTCTCTCTGTCTCTGTCTCTCTCTGTCTCTCTCTCTTTCTCTCTTTTGATTTAGCATTTTTATTTTTATTGACTGGGGCATTCATTTCTTCTATCCTTCTATCTTGTCTTCAGTGTCTGAGTCTTTCTTCTATACCTTGTACTCTGTTGGAGAGACTTACTTTTTTCTTCGACCTCCTAAGTCTTTCATTTTCAGTTTTATCTCAGTTTAGGTTTTCTTTAGTGATTCCATTTCTATGTTCATGTCTTGAACTATCTGCTTCATTATTTTCCATTATTTGTTGTATTTTCATAGATTCACACCTTCTTTAAAGTCCTTTAAAATATTCATTATAGCTTTTTTAAAGTTCCTGTCTTGTGCTTCACCTATACTGCATTTCTTGGGCGATTTCTCTATAGTAGCATTGCTGAACACTAGTGGAAACATAGCTTCCAGACTGTTATTGATTGTGCTCTTATTCTGTTGTCTGGGCATTTGGGATGATTGCAAGGCTAGGCGTTGATATCTGGTCTTGTCTTTCTTGGGTGGGTTTTTCATTCCTTGGTTTCTGTTGTTCTCCTTGGATCTTAAAGGAGTGTGGTAGGTGTGGGTTGGCTGCTAGAGAGTGTTTCTGAGTCCCTGTCAGGTGTGACCACCGAGGGCCTTGGTAAAAATTGTTTCTAGGTATTTGGAGCTGATATTAAAGAATAAGGATAGGCTAGAAGTGTGCTGTCGTGGTTGGGGGAGAGGGCATTGGTGACAGAGAAGGTCTACATGGTAGAGGAAAGCTAAGTCTGCCATGAGGATCTGTGGAGTCGCCAGGAATGGAGGAAAAGAGGGACAGTAGGCTGCTGCTGGAAGTCTGTTACTGGGCTGGGGATAAAAGCAGGAGAACTGGAAATGAAGGACAGGAAGAAGACTGAAGATTGCCTACCAGATTCCCAGGTTGGAAGTGGCCAGCTGGTTTCCAAGGAGAGAGTGCTTCCACTTCCTCTGTTGCCTGCTGAGACAAGGGGATGAGATGAGAAAGGAACACTGTAGAAGAACTGCTTAGTCCTCTGGGACTGGAGACAGAGAGGAAGGAGAGGCCAAAGCAGGTAGTCTACTAAAAAGGTGGGGATAAGACTGGGGAACTGGAATTGGAGGACCCTTTTAAATGTGTTTTATAAGGCCCCCTCAATCTTCTTCCTCTTTCGGGGGCTAATGGAAGGATCATTGAGCTAGGTGTCCTTCACTGGGAGGAAATGTAACCATCTATTGTGGTTATCAAGCTATCAAGACAAGGTACAGCTTTATTGCTACAGAAGAATTTTATTAAGCTAATTTTTAGAATATCATACTTTTGAAAAACATCTATTACTCAAAAGCCTTTTGGAAATGCTACAGATACTACCTTGCTACAAATAATATCTTAAAAAAAAATAGAATTTGCCAGGCATGGTGACATATGTCTTTAATTCTAGCACTCCCAAGGGAGAGGCAGAGTGATCTATGTGAATTCTAGGCCAGTCTGATCTATGTAGTGAATTCCAGTACAGCCAGGGCTATGTAAAGAGATCCTGTCTCAAAAACCAAACAAACAAATGAACAAAAAACAAAAAACAAATAAACAAAAAAAAAACCCAAATACAAACAAAAATCCAACCAAACCAACAAACAAAAAAGATTGTCTTTGCATATTTAGCCCTTTATATAGTCCATCAGAAGTTTTGCTGTATTTACTCTGGTGAAAGCTGACGCAATTGTTATAAGATTATTTTTCACAATAGTAGAAGTATTTTAATGTGTTCTAATTGCAGCATCCTCTTAATAGTTGTTTTAAAACAGTCTCAAAGATGATAACATTGTAATCCCCAGTTCCACATTAAGGAACCAATTCATCCCAGGATACTAATGCATAAAGTAGCATAGTAATAATAGGTATGTAGAAATGTGTACTCGGGGAAAAATATAACCTTTTAAAATTACTTACAAGTAGAAACGCATGCCAAAACACATTTCATCACAACTAAAAGTAATTTTCTCTTCTTGCAAATACAATTGCAAAAATATCAAATGAGTTCTAAGGAGTAACTCAAGATCAAGTTCCCTAATTTCAAGCGCCCATGTAGCATGGATAATGGCATTTCATTAATCGTTCTCCAGTACAGCCATTTCCAGGCTTCACAAAAAATAAATGTGCAGTTTTTCCTCAAATAGCTCTTACCCAGAACACTGCTTAATATACAATTGGTTTTGTAAATGAATGCTTTTCTACTTAAAATAATGAAGGAAGAGTCAAGAGGCCTCCCCAACAGGCCCTCTGACCCCAAATTCTGCCAACTAGGCTTTCAGAGAGGACCACAAGTGTTTCTGAGAAATCAGCAATACCCTGAGATACTTCATCAACAACTTCTCATTGAACACATTTTCCTTAATACACAGAGATTGCTTAATAGTCAAGAATTCTAAACTTAACTAAGGTGTAATTTTCATCTCTTACCAAAATACCAAGTACAGGTAGACCAAAATAAAATTTACATTTTTTTAAAATATTCTGGTTAGACAGCACTCAACATGGTAATTTAACAACAATTACAAGAAAATATTTTCTCCTAAAGAGCTTTTGACTAATGAGGAGTTTGGTTTGGGGCAAGATATTTGTGTACTTATTTTTTCTTTATTTTGCAGAAAGGTATTATTTTGGTTGAGTATTGAAAAATAAGAAAAAACGTTGAATATCTGGAGTGATATTGATGGTGTCTCCTTCCATATTCAGCCTCATTGATTGGTTTAGTGTCTGCCTAAGAGAGTTTAGAATAATGTTAAGGATAAATTTTCTCAAAATTGTTCTTGGTCAGTATACTCAGCTTACCCTGCACATTTGCCACAGAGAACAGAATAGGAATGGGGTGAGAAAAAAAGTAGTTGAAGTCATTCTTGACACAGAAAAACATCTTGAGGACTCTTCTACTACCTTCATGTCTTCCTTGACCACCCAAAATGTTGAGAACATCTGTGTCTCAGTGGTAGCCACTCAACAGGTGCAACATACCTTCTTAGAACAGATGCATGAACAGAAATGGCAAGAAGACCTAAGATGAAAAGCACTCTTCCTTCTATTCAGGACAGCCATGCAAGACATTCTAAAGCCAGCTGACCACAGCAATGAACATCTTCATGCGACTCAGCAGTGGCCCCACAGAGTACACAATCAGCCAGAATATTCAAGAGCACTGAGAAATTATTGAAAGAGTCCAAAGTTTCCATTCCTAAATACATTGTGTCACCACCCTCTATGTTGTCAATACTATATACTATTCTACTCAAAAACAAAAAAAAGTCTATGTTTTAAAAAAAGAAATTGCAAATTAAAAACCATTAGGATATCCATACCAAACAACATATTGACTGAAAACATTAATATCAAAGTTCATAGCATTATAGAATGTTCTCTGAGAAACCTATCTAGATTATACATGCTGTGTGCAAACCAAATCTTCCATCCAGTCAAACTGGGGACAGGGAAGAAAATCAATTACTCAATTCAAACTCTTTAATCATCTTAATTCTGTATGTACTATGACAAGCAACTCTGTTTCTTTGTAACTGGTTGCCAAACAATGAATATGTCTTGTAAGGACTATTACTAGAGTTGTTGAAAGATTAGAGTCACCTAGGGCCTGCTGAGCCTATGATCTATGCCAGATTGGCTCAGGTGCTAACTTTATTGCATGTGAATCTCTGCAAGTCCCTGGCTGGCATTTGATCTTCTGATCCCTGGTTATTGCAAGTTCTAGTCACTATCAATTGCATGACGTGTCTATGTAAATGGTCCTTTCACAGTCTGGTGTTCACATCCACAGTATCCACATTCTTCGTAATTGTGGGTGCAGGTCCACTAAGAACTATAACTCTGGACAAAATAAAGAGGACTGTGTGAAATTAGGCAAACAACTCACCATGACTCCCTAACACTCCCTCAATAAATAAATACCTATTATTTGTTGCCCTGTTCCTCCCTCAACTAATATTGTTTGATTGGAAGGACAGGAGATAGGTCTTTCTTAAACAGGTAGCTAGCTAGAGAGAGAGTTCATCCATCAAATCCAACTGATCCATGAGCAGTAACACCACCACTATCCACTCTTTTAGATTGCTTTTGTTCTTCCCAGTGTGGGTACCTTGGAGCAGGAACTGTGCTCTTACTTTCATTTGTGTGATGATTATAGTGTCTGGTTCATACCAAGTACTCATATGTCAGTCATTAAATAATGAGAGGAAGGCAATTATCTTATTACATTCCTTGGCTATGACCAAGGATATCTATTACTTAAGAACAATGAGTCAACAAACTAGAAGTCCATGGCTGCCTATATTAAAATAGGGTTATCACATACTTCTTTCTGACTTTTTTGATACTAACTACTAGATACAAATTTCAGTAGTCTTTGCTTGGGAGACAATGTACCAGTCCTTGGTCTTTGTTTCCCTCTTTCTCTCAAATTTGCCTGATGTATCTAAGTTTAAAAATCCTTGGTAGTTCAGAAAATCTGTATGTTGTATATATAAAAAATTCCTATAGCTTAAAAGTAGCAATGTTATTATACATTCCAAGCCAATCTCCCTATGTTATTAAACCATACATTATTTATCATGCTATTTAACCCCAACAATTTGAAATATTCCGTAGAGATAGGACAGCAATTGCATATGTAATGATCCTGAATCCAGAGGTTTTGGAAGAGGCAAAACTCTCTAAAGTAAAAACTTAAGAAGTTCCTCAGAATGATGTTACTGAATTACTAGTTTGGTTTCTCAAACTTTTACTCGGTTCCTTTCTGTTTTTCAGTCTCATTTCTTACTGAACTAAAATTTAAGATAAAACAACTGTTTGTATATGTATAAACACACACATGACATGGTATGCACATAGAGGTCAGAGCACAACTTGATGCACTTTGTTCTCTCTTTTTACTGAGTGGTCCCTGGGGACTGAACTCAGGTCCTCAGGTTTGTCAGCGACTCCATTTACCTGCTGGACCACTTTGCTGTCCCCACTAAACTAAGGTTTCTAAAAACGCAACATGTTCAACTCACTTCGATTCCTTTTCCAGGAAACCCAATTCCACGTTTATTTTTTAAATATTTGTTTTTATTTTATTTATTTATGTGCGTTAGTGTTTTTGCCTGCATGTTTGTCTGTGTGAGGGTGTCAGATCTTGGAGTTACAGACAGTTGTGGGTTGCCACGTCGGTGCTGGAAGTTGAACCCAGGTCCTTTGGAAGTGCAGTCAGTGCTTTTAACCCTGAGCCATCTCATGTTTATTAGACAACAAAGATATTGTAAATTAAGCCATTCCTTTATGTTTGCTGATATTTTAATTTTACTATTCCTTCAATTTCAGGATATTACTAGAATGGGGAAACGGAGATGTGATGAGTTGGAAAGCAATGCCTTTCAAAGGGGTGAACAGCCAATAGACATAGTGGGTACGTCAAAACGACCCATTACTCAGCTTCTGTTTTCTTGGCTTTTATTTTTTGCCAGCTTCTACTGATTTGCTCTACATAACCAATATCCCCCACACCTTACGGCCACACAAACACACAGATATACACTGTGCTGGGATTAACGCTAGACAAATGCCTTGGAGCTCTTGTACATCAGCAGCCCAGTGCTTGAGTGAGCTAGTGTGTGTGTGTGTACATGTGTTGCACACTTATGGATACCGGAGGTTGATGTGGGCTTCTTCCTCAGTCACTCTTCACTTTCTTAATAATAACAAAGGGAAATCTGTGTCAACATATCCGATTGACAAGGTAGAGGCTGACACTGAAAAATCAAAAGCCCCAGATTTTATTCAAGCAACCAACAGCTTCCATAAGAATCAAAGAAACCTTAGAGCTCAAAGTGGAAAGGCTGTTTTCTTGGACTCTGGAACCTCCCTTTTCCTGACTCCCCTACCCTCCTCCCTTATTAGTCCCATCTGGGTTCCCCTCCCTAGGCATGCTCCTTCATCCTGCAGGGATGGAGGTGGGGGACTTTCCCCACTTCAGTAACAAGCCACAACCCTCTTAAAGAGGCTGCCTTTGATTTTCCTATCTGCCATTTTTGCCTAACTCTCAATATAGGTAAAATTACAATTTAAAAATTTGGGCTTCTAATTCAAAAGCTATATAGTTTTCAAGAGTAAAAATACAACAAGAGACTGATTTTTTTTAAAGACTGTGGTAATTCAAAAGGAACAGATACTAACCCTGAATAAATTGTTTACTCAGAATAACAAAGTCTGAAGCAAAGTCTGAAGCTAAGGATTCAGTAAATGGCTTATCTCTCAACCCACATTTTCTCCAGAGTTGTCAACAAACTGAAACAAAACTGCCCAAAGTTCTGTTACTGTCTAAAAGAAAAGGAATTAAATAACAAAAAGAAAATATGTCCACACAGTTGGATACAGCTCACCGGCTGGTTTGCCTAGCTAGCATCCAGAAAGCCCTAGGTTCTAGCACTATGTAAATCCCAAATAGTGGCAGGTCTGTAATCCCTGCTCTTGGGAAGAGCATCAAAAGTTCATGGTCATCTTGGGCGACATGAGATAGTTTTAAAAATAAAAATTGCACTGACAAATATCAGAAAGCCAGTTGAGATCCTGAATCAGAATGAGGGCTGTTTCTGTCAATAATTAAACAGAGCATCTGGCTGCAAACTGATCCAATGAGTTATACTGAAGTTACAGGTCCTCCAGAATTTTCAGTGTCCTAACCACGTATATGAGTCGAAAAACCACACAAAGATATAATACAAAATTAACTACAGTGGAGTTGAATACTTTCTAGTACCTTTTACTGTGACAACCTTGTTAGAGGTCAGCCAGAATGTCTTCACAATAAAGAAGTCAGTACCTGTCTTAGTCTCCCAGTGCAGCGTGTGTGAGCATTCTCACCGCACCTCAGCATAGGGTCAGTTTCTACAAACTTTTTAGTGATTATTTTATAAATTTCATATCATGTACCTCAGTCCCACTCATCTCCCTCTCCCTCCAAATCTGTCCTTGTCACCTCCTCACAAAACAAACAAGTAAACAGTCACTCCATGTAAGCTGTGTTGTGTACTGTGTGTCACCAATTATATCTTTTTTTGCCCAAACAGCTTTTTTTGAAAATGTTCATTGCTGTGAGTTATTGGTCTGGTTTAAAGACTCTGGCTTCTGCTACACTATCAATACTTGATCCTCGCTGGGACTCCTTTTTGATATCCTGTTGTTACTCTGTCTCCTGTGGGTATTGCAGCTTTTGGATCTGCAGGACTGGCCCCTTCAAATGCTCCAGCAGTTCATAGACGGAGTAGATGTTGGGGTGGGACACTTCAAAGCCCTGGATGTTGGCCTGGGTGGTAGCTATGTTGGTCAGCCTGACAGTTCTCCTGCACTTGTGGGTGGGGGCAGGTTATAAGATATGGAAAGCAGACCTCTCACAGATTTTTCAGAACCAGGCATCCCATATATGGTTTTCTTGGTAGGCTTTTTGCTCAAGGAGGAAGTTTACCCTGTTCTGTCTTTCCATCCACATTTAAGCCCCTTCTAAGGTTCTCAACTGATCTTCCCACTTCTGACTGTGCCATGGGCTAAGTCAGTGCAGGAAGAGGAACCCCTGGAAGAGTGAGTATGGGGCACGCACCAGATGTCTGTTCTTTACAGTTCACCCTGCAGGGGAGTTCCTGGCTGGTGGCCTGTAAGTAGAGTGCACTTAGAGCTCTAGCAGAGAACCTGTTTTCAGTACTCAGAACCCACATGGTGACTTATAACTTTCTGTAACTCAGTTCCAACAGTCTGCAGTCTAAGTGCAAATGCATACATGAAGCAAAACATTCATCCATATAAAATATACTATATAAGGCTATAAAAAAGTAAAACAAAATGAAATGAAGACCTGGCTGGCTGCTCCAAGGTATGGCTGGAGAGAAGTTTTTTTTTTTTCTTTTATTGTAGATATGAGAAAAGCATATAGAAGGGTCTAGACCAAACCAAACCATAGAGGAGAGGGAAGGAAAGAGCAAGAAAGAGAAGAGAGAAGAGAACAAATGGACGAAGAGAACCAAACACAAGCCAAGAGAGGAGAGAGCAGAAAGAGAGAGAAGAGAAAGCTCGTGGCCAAGATGGTGGGTTTATATCGGAAAGAGAAGCTGGGGAAAAAGAAAGGAAGCCCCCATAGGAAGGAGAGGTTATGGCAGAGAATAGAGTAAGAAGTTAAGGGAAGAGCCACAGGTATTGAGTGAGCCTACAGGCCAAGCAGACTTTGGTATGCTAAAGGAACCACATTTAGTCATGGTACTGAGTTTCACTGGGACTTGAGCAACAAAACAAGATACAGTACAATGTATGAAACGGGAGAAATGGGCTTGTGCCCCAATAGTTGGCATTATATAATGTGGTTCTCACATAGAATAACAGAAGCATCTCCAATGTCAACTAGAATAAAGTTAAAACTTTAGTAAAGTGACAAGTCTGAAGGGATATTTGACCCACAGGCTAAGTAGAAGTGATGGACAGAAAAAGCCCTGGTGCTGTTCAGAGATGCATCATGGGTCCTCCCCTCAGCCTTCCACCACTTGCAGGATGCACTGCAGGGCGAAACTCAAAGGAAGTTTTCAGAGTGAGAAGTTCTTTGGAGAAACTGTATATTTGGTAGGGATGCCATTCCTTCTAATGTGCTAAGTCTTGCTTCCTCATTATCTCCCTAGATAAAACTAGAGCATCTTCAAAAGAATCATTCAGAGAGCTGAAATGTTTTACTAAGGCCATTATTTTACTCTGTCCATTATCCAGATACTTACTGAACTGTAAAATCCATTAGGCCTTTCATGGTACAGCTATTAAAACTGATCACAGTATGAAAGTCTTTGGAGACTTGATGTGGGTCCCCTGGAATTTCAAGGGGTAAGGAGATCACTGTCTGGCTCTCCGTGGACAAGCTGAAATATGGAAGCCTGCTTGGTCATTGGTCCCAGATCACAGATTTGTATGTATTGAGATTCTGTATGGTCCTTGAAAGGTATCAGGTCTAAACTAGTACTGTGTTGAGAAAACTTTGAAAAAGAAGCTGTCTTCCTAAATACATGGGCCCTGGCAGGAGGAGTTGTGGAAGGTGTACCAGAAAAGTAGAAGTTCAAGGGCATCTTTATGAGGTCAGTGGGAACATACATCATTCCCATAATGGGCAGAGACCCAAGAAGAAAGCATGGGGGAGGTCTCCAAATACCTCACTAAATCACTGGCTAACAGATAAAGCCAGCCTTGGATAGCTGCCATTCAAGGACATTTTTGTCATTCAGCAGAGTATAAAGATACTTGGGCTCCTTTTAATATCATCTGCAGATCCGTACCCTAATATTGGAGAAGTCAGAAACAGCAGTACATAGAAAAGTTGGGGTGAATAAAGCTGGCTTGTGAGTCTGAACAGGAGAGCAAGGTAGGTTTGCTTCAAACAGAATGCATGATGATTATTTAAAACGAAATAGCTTGGAAATAGCTTGCAATCTCAGAATTTTGCAACTGGGATCAGGAGCATCAAGAGTTCAAGGATATCCTGGGCAACAGTATCCAGGGGCAGTGTTGGAGAGACCAATAAGAACTTAGTTTAGGCAGGAATGTTTAACACTCCAAATTGAAAGCAATTCTCTCCCACCCACAAATGGCTACAAAAACAAAAACACTCAATGGTGATTTTACAGAATATCTGCATTTTTGATACTTTTCTGTTATTGTCCCAGACATAGAATTTATGCTCTCTCTCCCGGTGCCTAGCAAGTCTTTGTGACTGCCCCCAGTGAGTGCATACAGGTAGAATCAGAGCAGGCATACAGTAGGCTTGCCAGGTTATTTTAGGATTTGTCTTAGAAGCTTGTAGCTGCCATGAAAAGCCTGAGGTTACTCTGAGGAGAGGGTATGCAGAGATTAAATTAAGAAGGGGAAGCAGTGATGGTTGCTGGAGACAGACACGATGTCAGATGCTGCTGTCAATAGCTGCTGGATGACATGCTTCAGGTGGGTGCATTTTACATTATTTTTAAAAACTCTATGCTGTACCTGAATGTTTAGAACAAACCCAGGACCAGTTCAGGCAGAGTCACACTAGAGGAATGCCTCCAGGGACCACAGACAGGAAGTTTTTTTACCTTTAAAAGAACAGCTGCCACGGGCAATCTCTAGACATTTCTCAGTGTGAATATGATAGATGTGACTGCCATGGCTGCCTAGTTAGCAGCCTGGGTGAGAAGCAGAGGACAAAGAGTCAGGATGGAGGCCAGAGTCCTCCCTCAACTAAAGCTGATATTTACACTTAACTCTGGATATTCTGAGATACATAGCTGACAGCCTTTTGATGTTATAAGCCAGTTTGAATGGGTCTTTCCCCTACAGGCAGAAGGCAACAATGAGAGACCATGTAGCAGTACTATGCCAGTAGGGAAGCAGAAGTCATCAAGAAGAGAGAGAGAGACAGAGAGACAGAGAGACAGAGAGAGAGACAGAGAGACACAGAGAGAAAGAAACAGAGATAGAACAAGTGGCATGACATGCCACTGACCCTCAAGTGTGGTGGGCTAAGGGCTGGAAACAAAGATCGCTGCTCTCCTGGAGCTTGTTCCCTAATGGGGGAAGGCAGAGCAAGGGGGGGGGGACAAGAGGCAGAAATTCTAGTTACAGGAAAACGATACAAAGGTAGTATAGAGTAATGTGAAACTCAAGAAGCCCCTACTTTCATTGGAGAACAGAGAAGTCGCTACAGAGGTGACACTTGATCCCAGGACCTGGATGAGAAGATTCTAGTCATTTGAAGCTGTGAAGAAAAGGCTTTGTTAAAGACAGCAGCACATTCCTGGAAGGCAAAATCAAAACAAAAGAAGATAAAGGAGTGGAAAATCTCTATGAACTTTAAAATGAAAATTAGTCATCTTAGGACATGGTCACACTGAAAGTAACTGGTTGCCAATATGCTTGGTGTGGTGTCTGAGCTGGTGTATTCTCCTCCCCCTTCCCCTGCTCTTCCCACTTTCTTCTCTTTCACTCTTTCAGTCTTTCCTGAGGTCTAGCTGTATTCCTTAGGCTGACTTCCTATTGTTATGCAGCTCATAACAATGAGCTTAAATTCAAGGTCCTTTTCCTCAGCCTCCTACTGGATTACAGGTGTGTGTCATCAAGCCTGTCTGGGACTATGCATCAGTAACAAGCCTCAAATCCATGTAAATATTTCTGATTTACGTGTGACATATGGAACATTGCTTCCAAAGCTTGGCCACGGAGAAATTAAAAAAAATAACCTTTACAAGTATCTGTAGCAGTTTAATATTGGGGGAAAAAATCTAAATATCTGACCACATCAGAAATTAAAAACAAAACACAACAACCAAAAATTCCAAAAACCCCATTAGTCCCAAATAGTTTGAGAAGCATTGCCCCAATCTGAGAGCTGTACAGTAAAGAGAAAAGCTAATTTAGGCAGACAACAACTTGGGCTCTCTCTCTCTCTCTCTCTCTCTCTCTCTCTCTCTCTCTCTCACTCTCTCTCTCTCTCACACACACACACACACACACACACACACACAGAGTCACAGCTTGTACATAAAATTTTAACAACCACTCATCTTTTCCAGAAAAATGTCACCAAAAAATGTCCTAAGGCCACATTGCAGTTTCAGTTACAGGACAGACTTCCTCATCCTGGAATATCGAGGCACCAGGGTACCAAAATGAAGCACAGGAATCAACGGAATCAATATGTCTTCCCATATGCAGTCGTCTCAAGTCGATTGATCAAATTTCAAACATGAGTAGAGCAGCTATGATCTTTTTGTGGGGGAGATGGGACTAAGCAGATATTATCTTTTGATAAGGGACTAACAACAGGACCAAAGAAAGAATTTGGCCCAAGTCTAACTGAGACAATGGGCTTATTAGGATTACTTACAGGGATATGGGTGACTATCACAAAAGTCCACCCTTTGTGGGTGACCACTCAGAAAACTGCATCCTTGGAGCTCCCTAGATGGCTTGTAGGCAGCAATCATTATTGTTTACATAGCCTTGGTAAGGGGCTTTTGTGCGTCTTGTCGCTGCCTCAGTTTCTCATGTCTGGTGTGCATTTGTTACTCCCTGCATGTAATTAGCACTCCTCTTCCTTCCAGGAAATGTTTCTATTCCCAGAAAACAGTTATTCAATTTTCAAACACTTTCAGACAGAAGGAGGCAAGATACAAAGAAACAGGGGTATACAGATTACAGTTAGTACAGAATTAGCAGCCTTGTGATAAATTTAAAGAAAAACCTAATCTCTAGTTCCATGTGAGGACATGTGTTCAGTCTTCCTCTGTGCTTCTTCTGTGTAACCTGAGAGGTACCACACTTTTTGGGGAAACCAAGATCTTTACCAGCAGACAGCTGTTCTGCTGCCTTTTCCAATTACCTTTTTAAAATAAATTTCTAAGCACTGAGGCAATCTCAAATGTGTTTCTTGGAATCTAGAAGGATTTATCTTGTTAGGTCATCATGGATGGTTTAATATGTGTATTTCCTTAGCATGAATGTTTTTATTTTCAAAGAGCAAACAATCCAGTGCAAACTGGTTTAGGAATGAAAGATTTGTGGATTTAGTAGATTTGAGGTAAGATGGAGCTGTAGGAGTCATCTTATTGTAATGGGTACAGAAAAGGGCTGGTGGTGGATGCCAAGTGTCTCAATATGCTACAGTGAAAACAGGCT
This sequence comes from Rhabdomys pumilio, assembly GCA_030674055.1. NCBI lineage: Eukaryota > Metazoa > Chordata > Mammalia > Rodentia > Muridae > Rhabdomys > Rhabdomys pumilio. Next base: position 64,038,024 of record JANHMN010000004.1, read on the forward strand.
TTAGAATTAAAGGCACGTCAGCATGAACACAGTGAGGCCAGGAGCCCTGGGGATGATAAGTGAAGAAGTGAGATAGAAAAGTGGATCTCATAAAGGACAGATGACAGCACAGGTCTCCTAGATCTTGAGTTACTGAAGGTTGTGAACTACCATGTGGATTATGAAAGTCAAATATGGGTACTCTGAAGAACACCCAGAACTATTAACCAGTGATTCATCTTTCCAGCCCCAGCCCTGAAGGAAACTTAATAGTTCTTTGGAAAGTCAGTTGTATTGGATGGTGTTTTCCTGGGAAAACATGAAAAGGGTTATTTTCCTGAAGTGAACACAAGTGAAAGGATGTTTTTGCTAAAGGAGACATGTGGAGGAATGTTTTGCTGAAGCAGACACAGGAGAAAGGATGTTCTGTTGAAGCAAGCACATAAAAGGATATATGATGAAGGATTCTTCACTAATGATACAAATGTATTGGTCTGTCTTCATTGCATAGTTGAGCTCCATTTGTTGGGACTTCATAGGGAAAAGTAAACCCAAAAACTTCTCGTGGCCTCCTGCTACTTCCTTGGACTTGATCAAATTGTCAGAGTAATATCAGCTGAGACAGACTCATGTGCTTAGGCATGACCCGAAATGTTTGGAGGGAGGACTTGACGGACAGTGAAGGAGGCTGAGCTTGGCTTGCTTGCATAGCAATACATGTTGGTCTCAAGTCTTTGCTGATCTTTGTTTTGCTGAGAGAGGTACAGCCAAGAACTCTTTTCCTGATGTTTCTGCTGCCCCTACTCACTTGTGCTGAGGCTGAGGCCTGGCTGTCTCTGCTAGGTAGTGTCACCACTGGTGAGTTGTGTTTGCTATCCTGACTCTACCAAACTGGACTGCTGGTATAACCATGAAGTACTTTCGAGTAGATTGGGCTGCTGCTGCTGACCTCTGAACTGAACTGCTGATTTCCTGACAACACAGATAGGATTTGCTCCAAAATCTAAACAGATTTACTTCCCCCATATCCTTACCTTCCTCTGGTGGGTGGTGGGCTAGACGGGAAGTTAAGGTGTGTAAGACCCATAATTAAAAATAGACAAAGAAAAACATTAAAGTAACACAGACCTGTATTTTTTTTTTAGCCAAAGGAGGATTTTTACCTAAAATGATACTAAACAACACGAGCACTGTGTTTCTGATAGTGTTATTGCTTATATTTCTGGGAACGAAGAACTTACTACATCAAAGTATTGATGGTAGAGAAGAAATGTTTTATGTAGATGGATTCTAAAATGCTATGGTCTCTGAAATAACCCAATTATTCTGGATATGCCAGGTTATTAAAATAATCTGACAGAGATTCTGGAATAGTGTTTATATTTCTTTTCAAAATGACCCATTTCAATGCTTTAAAAGATCCTTACTTACCAGAATGATGTGGAACCTGAAGCATTTGAATTTCGTAGGTTATGACCTCCTAATGCCTTTTCTCAGAAGACTTGCACGTGGACACACTGGTGGTTTCAGAGTCTCCATTCTGATATAAGAAGTTTGTTATATGAAGAGAAACAAGTAAAATGGGCTGGAGAGGGGGTGAGGAGAGGAAAGGGAGTGGAGATCAGGGGTGGGGAAATGGGAGCAGAAGAGGGATGGGAGTGAAAACAGAAATCAGGTGGGGAGCTTCTGTGAGACTTGCTGGAGATCTGGGGCAGGAAGACTCCCCAGAGTCTATGGGGTAACCTTAGCTGAGATTCCTAGCAGCTGGGGATATGAAGTCTGAAGAGGCCACCTCCTGTAGCCAGGCAGGACTTACAGTGGAGGGAGAATCTTCAACCCAAAATTTGTCCTGTTTACAGCTCATGGATAAAGATGGAGGAGACACTGAGGGAACTGGCTAACCAATGACTCTCCCAACTCGAGAACCATCCCATGGACGAGAGCCAAACCCTGACACTGTTAATGCTCTGCTCTGCCTGCAGACAGGAGCCTGGCATGACTATCTCCTAGGAGGCTTCATGCAGCAGCAGATGAAAGCAGAAGGAAACGGACACAGAGATCCACAGGCAAACATCATGCAGCACTCGGGGAATCTTGTGGAAGAGTCAGGGATAGGATTGAGCAAGCTGGATGGGTCAAGAACACCACAGAAGACCTACAGAGTCACCTAACCTGGGCCCATGGGAGCTCACAGAGACTGAACCACCAACAAAAGAGCATGCAAGGGCTAGACCTAGGCACCCTATACATTTGTAGCAGATGTGCAGCTTGGTCTTCATGTGGGTCCCTTAACAATTGGAGCAGTGGCTGTCTCTGACTCTGTTGCCTGCCATTGAATCTTCTTCCTCTAGCTGGATTGCCTATTTGGGCCTGTAAATGTGGGACTCAGAGAAATGGAGGGAGGGGGGGCTGTGATTGAGGTGTAAAGTGAATAAATAAATAAATTAATGAATGAAAAAAACCTTCTGAAAAGAGAAGTAAATTTTACATTTTCCTCCTGCTTTGGGTTCTCTGTTCTATCTTCTCCCCACAATGGCTTGCTCCTAGGCTCTTATACATCCACTATCCTCTCTCATCTCTACCTCCCCTTTCCTAATCTTTTCTCTTCCCAATAAAGAGAAAAAGAAATTATCTAAAACGTTTTATTTTTAAATGAACAAACTATTTTCTACTTACTTTCATTGAGAAACTAGAGACCAATGAAACCATGAAATCATCCAGCCAATAGATGAGGTTAAAAGTATTTCTGCCAATTATAATAAACTAGAAGTGCACATGTGTTGGACATCAGCTACACTTAGGCAAAGGGAGCTGTAAACACACCGTCTAGTTTCTTCTTAAATGAAGTATTGTTACTATGAATCATGCCAGGAAAAGGTAATGGAAAGAGTGAAGTGTTCCACATTGGAATCCCCTAAATTACAGGGGCCCGAGGAAAGGCTTTGGTACCTAGATTACTAACTTCTGAGTCCTGCAGAAACATCTTACCACAAGTGGCGAACTACTGTTAGGAAAGCAGAATACAGTCTGTGTTTGGGAAGCACCTAAAAGCATCCTTTTATGTTTGCTGGATCATAGATGTAATTTCTGGGATGCGCCTGTGAGCTGTCAGGAGTAGACATTTCACTTGTTTTAGAAATATAGAGTAGCTGGAAGTGTAAAACTATACATGCTTAGCTTATGTTTTATCTGATCAATTATACTATAAATAATTTAAGCTTGTAAAGAGTCACCCAAAGCTGCTTTTATATAAGAACGGCACAAAATAGACTCTTGGTATTTGGTATAATATGGAGTGCCTGAACTTGTGCCTCTCTCTCTCTCTCTCTCTCTCTCTCTCTCTCTCTCTCTTTCTCTCTCTCTGTGTGTGTGTGTGTGTGTGTGTGTGTGTGTGTGTGTATTTTCATGTAGGTATGTGCACCTAAACGTACTCTAGATCTGAAGTTGTGAGATGCCTGATATAAATTATGGAAGTTGAACCTGAGTCCACTTCAAGAGCAGAAATCAATCCTAACCACTGAGCAAACTGTCCAGCTCTTTGAAGACCTGCCACACTGATTTCTGCAGCAGAGACACCAGTTCCCATTCCCAACAGTGCACAAGAGTTCTGTCCCCCACCCTGCTCCCTCCTCCTCATCTTTGACTATTTTTGTTTTCTTAATCTTAGCCATTGTGACTGAGGTAAGGTGAATTTTCAAGTAGTTTTAATTGCATTTCTCTAATGGCTAAGGATCAGGGACAGTTTAAAAACATCTCTTAGCCATTTGTGTATTGTCTTCTGAGAACTCCCTGTTCAGTTCCATGTCCCACTTTTAAATGGCCTCATTCATTTTCCTGATGTTCAGTTTCTGAGCTCTTTATAGAGACACTGGCTTGTTCATGTTCATTGCTGCTCTATTTATAATATCCAGAAATTGGACTCAGCCTAGATATCCATCCGCTGATGAACAGATAATGAAATTTTTATACTAATACACAATAGAATCACATTCAGTCATGAAGACAAAATGAAATTAGGAAATTTATAGGTAAATGGATGGAACTGGAAAACATTACATTGGGTGAGGTAACCCAGACACAGAGACAAAAGTCACATGTTTTCATTCACATGTAGATCCTAATGTCTGTCGGATATTTAGATCTGTAAGTTTAAGTTGGAGCATCTGTAGAATACAGGAAACTAAAGAGGGCCTGTGTAGTTTGAAAACATCACTGCTTGTGGGCTTTGAGATTTTGTGCTATGGCCCTGCATCTAATTCACTCTTTCTTTGTTGCGCTTGCCTTTGAGGATATGAGCTTTAAGCTTCTGGCTTTAGTTGTCATGCCTACATGCTGCTGTGCCTCCTGGCTATGATGATGGCCTCTTATCTCTCTGGAAGCAAAAGCCAAAAGCCACTCTTCATTAAATTACATTGGTCAGAGTGCTTTTATCATAGCAAGAGAAAAGTAGCTTCTCTAGAAGTCCTTGGTGGGGAGGGAAATGCATATCTTAAGGGAGGGTAGAAAAATACAGGGAACATGAAGAAGAAATGGGGGGAAGTGGGGATGGAGGCTTAAGTGAGGAGAGGGATAGCATGTGGGGAAGTGGAGTGTTGCGGAGTGTGATACTAAACACTAAAAACACTAAAGATGTTTATAAAGTTGCCTGGAAACCTATTTTATGAGCTATATACCCAATTCTATGAATTCAGTTGGGGTTACCCCAGGCAGGATAAAAATGCTCCTTCCAGAAGTCACAAGCCAACAAATAAAAAGTCAGATATGTGATACCTCCTGTGGAGTGTGTGCAGAAGTGCCCCAGTGAGCATCATAGCAAGAAATGCTCTTGCCATTGCTCTTACTTCATAGTAAGGCTCTATTCTGAAGACAGCACATACTTTGGCTGCAGGACCTGGAGATTCCCTTTGTTATTGATAAGGAGCTCTTCGCCACTCCTTAGGTTTCTCATACGCCCCAGGGAGAAGCCTACTACTTTTAGTCTGTGAAACAGGCACAGTATGAAATTGCCCTGTGATTCCATTTCTTTACCCATACATCAGTATGCCTCTCAGACCCTATCACAGAAAACTTTTAGTGCAGGGTGTGGTGATTAATGTAGAAACTCGAAATTTTTAAAAGTATAGCAAATAAGTATCTGTGGAGTACTTGGTCACAAATAGAACATCTGCATAATACTCTCTTCCCCAAGGCTGAGTAATCATCACAGAGGTGTGCATATAAAGACTGTAAGAGCCAGAGGTCAAGGAAGAGCAGAGCAAAGCAAGAACTCAAGCAGAGCAGAGATCCATAGTCCAGAACTGATGCAGAGGCTAGCGGGGAGTGCTGCTTATTAGACTGTTCCTCATGGCTTGCTCAGCTCAATTTTGTTTGTTTGTTTGTTTGTTTGTTTGTTTTATAGTACACAGTACTAGCACCCCAGGGATAGCACCACCCAGATCGAGTGAGGGCATTTTCTCAGTTGAGATTCTTCTTTTACAAAGACTCTAGATGTTGTCAAGTTGACATAAAACTGACCAGCACAACTGAGCTACACTCAGGGATTCGCAGTGGCTGTGGTTGCTGCACAAAGTCAAACCAGTCTGTAGTCCACCCTGGGAGGAGAACAGGTTTGAGCCCCCACTCCTGGCTGAAGCACTACTTACATGCTTCCCGGGATGTTCACACTTCCAGGAGTATATGCAGAGAAAGAAATTGGAATTTATAGGCTATTAAAAAATTTTAAAAAGAGGATGCAGAGTTGGGAGGGTGTGGCAGTGGATCTGGAAAGAATCAGGAGGTGGAACCAGAGTTGATATGATCAAAATATAATGAATGAATTCCCCGAAAATAAAATACTATTCATTTTAAAAATAAGAATGGCTTAATCCATTATTTGGGTTTCAGAAGAGCAGATGGTCGTAAAGAATCTCAATGTGCCCTTTGGGGATATTACTGGAATGCACAGGTTTTGGAAATGTCTGAATCCTTTTGCTTTCAGATCCTTGGGTCGATAACAAAACGTGTAAGAAATCCTTTAATAGTCTCTATTAGGCAGACTGAGCCTTTGCACAGTATAGCAATTCTGTCTTATCTGCTTGGTGTTTTGTCTTCCTCTGTCAGACTTTATTTCAAATTCTTAATTTTTTTTTTTAAAAGCTAATGCAACACGCCATCCTGAGTAGTCACTTCTAGGAAGCAAGCAAAAGATAGCACAGGAGTAACGATATGGATGACAGCACATTGGATGTTATGGGTCCACCATCTCCTAGGGCCCATGTGTTATACAGACTTGGTTCCTCACTTGGTGATATTGGCAGGTAGAGATGCTTTTCAAAGGTGAATACTAGTGGGAAGTTTTCAGGTCTTTGGGTTCCTGCCCTTTAAGGGCACAGTGGAACCAGCCCCTTCCCCTCCTTCTTTCCTACTATCAGGTAAGGAGTTCCGTTTTGTCACACTTTCCATGTGATGTGCTGCCAGGCCAAAGGCCCAAAGCTACAGAGCCAACAGATAATGGGCTAAAACTTCCAAAACGTTAGTTCAGATAAACCCCTCTGCTTTGTAAGTTGATTAATGCAGGTATTGATTATGGTGATGGAACACCGGTACTGACGAGGTAGCTTCTAAGTTATACTGATGAATGTTCACCCTTGCAGTCACATGCTTATCCTTTGCCATTTGAACACAAGCATTTTGCTAGGCACTGAGGCTAAGAAGTGGTTTGGCTCTTGCACTCATGGAGTTTGTGGATTAAGAGGGAAGAGGGATAATGAAGTATTGCATAAGCATTTATAAATCAACCGTCATAAAGCAGGGTGCATATTATGCAACACAAAATAGTACACAATGAGAATTTATCACAGTGGCTCGATCCTCATTTGTAGAAGTAATGGCCACTGAGATGTATGAATGGCCAGACTTGAGCAGAGCCCTTAAGATTCCCTTTTGGGTAAGCCAGGTTAGAGCCAGGCAAACAGGGATGTTCAGTAAATGCTTGAACATGTGGAGACGCTTGAACTGAACATTCAAATTTGCACATTCTTGGCCATTCTATAAGAAAGTGCAAGTGAAAATACATGTGTTAAAGATGTATTTAAAACACAGAGAAGATTCATAACTGAATCTTGAGGAACTCCAGTATTCAAAGGTGTCCCAAGACTTGCAGATCTACTTGAAAACACGAAACACTGAGTCTATACAGCTTCCGTGAATGCAGGAGAAAACATAAACTATGTCTAAGTTAGGGTTTCTATTCTTGTACAAAACATGACCAAGAGGCAAGTTGGGGAGGAAAGGGTTTATTCAGCTTAGACTTTCCACATTGCTGTTCATCAGCAAAGGAAGTCAGGACTGGAACTCAAGCAGGTCACAGGAAGCAGGAGCTGATGCAGAGGCGATGGAGGGATGTTACTTACTGTCTTGCTTCCCCTGGCTTGCTCAGATTGTTTTCTTATAGAACCCAGGACAACCAGGCTAGGGACGGCACCACTCACAATGGGCTCTTCCATTCTTGATCACTAATTGAGAAAATGCCTTACAGCTGGATCTCATGGAGGCATTTCCTCAAGTGAGGCTCCTTTCTCAGTGATAACTCCAGCTTTTGTCAGACTGACACACAAAACCAGCCAATCCAAATTATGAGATGAAAAATACATCTTATGGATTTAGGTAGTAGAAGGTCTGTGCCCTTACTAAGACAACTGTCCAGCAGAGACTGGCCCAGAAGTTAGGGTCTCTTCCACAGCTATGATCAAGAACACACTGGGTAGAGACAGAACTGTGGATCGAGCCCCCATCCCTACCACCAACCCCACCTCCTTCTCTTTTCCTTTGTTTTTGGTTCTAAGATGGGAGGCCTGACAGAACAGATTCCCATAAATGCAGTAGGGGAGAAAGATGGGATGAACTGTCCCTCAGCCTAAGGACATCTTCATTTTCAAAATTCCTAGAACTAATTCATATCCACAAACGCTGAAGACATCCAGTCAGATTTCACATTTCCCTGAATGTCAAATCTATGCTGATTCTTATTTGTGGACCAAGGTTTTGTCCCTCTATTGTCTGCACCCAGGACACTGAATCCACTTTAATTAACTCACATCAGCAAGCAAAAATATTCATTGAAAGACTTCACTTTCATTCTTGTGTATTTTATGCGCTTCCGCCTTAAATATTTAGGAAATGTTAGAGGAACGCAAATTGCTTTTTAGTAGACAAAATAAAATTACAACGCAATTCTTGTAAGTATTTTAAATTCTGAGAGCTTTAAATTGCGCACTCTTAGACTTATAAAGAGAGAGAGAGAGAGAGAGAGAGAGAGAGAGAGAGAGAGAGAGAGA
>JANHMN010000004.1:64051692-64064590 GCA_030674055.1 Rhabdomys pumilio
TATACCTATACCTATACCTATACCTATACCTATACCTATACCTATACCTATACCTATACCTATACCATCTATGCAGTTTTCATAATTCCTTTTGAGGGGTAAATAGATATGAATGGAAAAGGTAGCTTAGGGGTGTGTGTGTGTGTGTGTGTGTGTGTGTGTGAAGGAGAGTTAGTTTGTGTACTTGTGAAGAGTTTAGAAGAGTGTTGCCTGGCCCCCCTTCTCCTTTCTCTACAATGTTCAGAGTATTTTTGGGAGTACTGATGATGAGCTGATTGCCTTTTAATCATGGGAATCAAAGGTGGAGATCCCCACTGTGCATGTAAATGACAGTAGCAGGGCCATTCATTCAATCAAGGGTAGGGGGTGTGGGGATAGTAGGCTCTCTAGAGCCTGTTGGCCAGCTGGCTAAAGCAACTCTTAAATTCAGTGAGAGAGTGTCTCAAATATAGAGAGTGATAAGGGAAAACACCTGAGGTATACCTCTGGTTTCTACAGGCTCATGCAACTCACATAGGCAGGCATACACAGAGACATGTACACACACTGATACATGTGTAGATACATGTACACATGTACAGCATTGCATTGCTGCTTATTATGAAGGTTGTTTTGTGTAGATTGGATCAGGTAAGTCAGCAAGCATTTTTAGTCTTTCTTGTAGCTGATTGGAGACAACAGGATAGGTCATCTGGGTCTGAATTATTGCTTTCCAGCCTGAGTATTTGTTCAACCCAGGAGGTTCTTGTTTTCTTAGGGAGACATGGGGCTATTTAACATAGTTGTTACCTAAAAAGTTTCCTTATGGCCCTTTTATTTCTTTTCTGCCTCTCTTACCTACCCATACCCCTTCTTCAGGGACCAGCAATGTGCTCTCTTTCACTGCAGATGAATTTATACTCACGGAGCCTGACTAAACAAAATAGATCAATTATACAGAAGGCCACAGCTTTTTCACTATGTAATTAGTTTAGAGTTCAAACTAAAGCAATATAAAGTTATAGTTATGATTTAGTTTTGCTCATTGCTCTCTCCTACTTCACTGAATATACAGTTAAGGAGATGTTCTGGTGTAGGATTCTTCTGTACTTTCAGTATTCAGTTACAGTATAGTCTTACTTTTGTCGATGAGTAATGACATCAGCTATAGAACCTCTTCGGTCCTATAGTTGAGAACTGTAAATTAAAACAACAAAAGACAATTTTACTGGTTAAAAGATCAGACACATATAATCAATGCTTCTAATTTTACTTGTAAGAAGGCTATACAGAAATGAATATCTCAAGTAGTTAGACTGAGGTGACAGATGTGTGTGTGTGTGTGTGTGTGTGTGTGTGTGTGTGTGTGTTTGTGTGTTTTGTGCATGTGTATCTGGTGTGTACAGTGGGAATTATTCATATTTTATTGGCATGGGAAAGGCTAATAACATCTTTACTAGTAACAATAAAGGATATATGTATTATAACAGTAAGTTTTTGTTATTTTAAAGAGAGGAAATTTTTGCTTCACTTGGGTTAGAAGGAGAGAGTCAAGGAAAATGTCTGTGTTTTCTGGTACTCATTGCCTTCATATCAAGATAATCCGTATGCCAAAGGAACATATTTTAGGATAGTGTATTCTGATTCCTGTGTGTTAGTGGGCATCAGACTTTTATATTTGGCAGTGTGTCTTCAGTCTTCTTAATGTGAGGCTACTTTTGGGTAGTCATAGAATTTCAGTGGTTTTATTAGATGTTAAAAAAGAATACTACTGGGAATTTTAAAGTGAAACGATCCAAGATACTTGGCTTTTAATAATATCAGATGAATAAGTCAGAATAAGTAATTCAAGAAATTCTTCCTCTGAGCATAGCATATATACATATATACATATATACAGATATACAGATATACAGATATACAGATAGATATACAGATATACAGATATACAGACATACAGACATACAGACATACAGACATACAGACATACTGACATAGACATAGATATAGGTATATATGGCTTTAACCAGTAAAGGTGTAATGAGCTGTTAGGATTATACAAATAATACGAGTTCTGTAAATGTTTCAATTAAGACTATTGAGTATACCAAGAATTAGAGACAGGATGAACTGAAAACCTGTTTTATTTATTCTAGATCAGGCTTTTCCAACAGAAAGGTAGGAGACATATGTAATTACAAAAGAGGGAGGGAAGAAGGGAGGGAAGGAAGGAAAGAAGGAAGAAGAGAGAGAAGGGGAGGGAGAGGGAGAGGGAGAGGGAGAGGGAGAGGGAGAGGGAGAGGGAGAGGGAGAGGGAGAGGGAGAGGGAGAGAGATGCATGTGCAGATGTAGGTGCTTGTGGGCTCGTGCAGAGAGGCCAGAAGAGGTTGTCTGCTCTCCCGGAACTGGAGTGACAGGCAGCTGAGCCAACCTGTGCCGGGAGCAGGAACCTGGTGCTGTGCAGGAGCAACAACTACAGATGAGGTGTTTTGTCTTCCTTTTTTTTTTTTTTTTTTTTTTTTTTTTGAGCCTCCGCAGTCATTATTATATTTTATACACACAATATCATCATTTAGAATTTGCTATATTTCACAAGCTAAATAGATATGCTGGCTCCTGCCTACCATGTTGGTAAACATAGCACTTTAAATCATGTATTTTGGCTTTGAGGAAGATTCAGTCAAAAAGAAGTGACTTCATGGTGCCTGGACAAAGTATTCTGCTGGCTGTACCCGTTGAGCCTTTTTTGGGTTGATTTTATCTTTGGACTTTTGAAAAAAGGTGTCAGTGTCGGTCTGGGATCCTCCTTTCTGAGCCTTAGAAGTGCTTGTAACACAGGCATAGCCCACCTGTCCAGACGGGTCATTTTATTCTTTATGTGCTTGTTTCTACTTTCTGTCTCTTTATTCCAAGTGTGATAGAAAACACAGAAAAACAGCATTGTAAAATCATATGTCATCTTTTTAATGTTAGTAAAATACAGTTAACGAATATAGTGAAGTCATAGATGAGTTATTTAAGTAAAAAGATGTGCTTATTGAAAAATTAAAAAAAAATTCAGAGAGAAAAAAAAATCACTTGTCAGGGTGAACCACAGGATTCCTAGAGAACTGCATTTGTGGGCTGAATAGTGTAGTTTATCATGTTAGTGAATCAGTAATTAGGGCACTGCATTGATGCTAATTTATCTCGACATACCTAAAGTTCATGTTCAGGGTCATATTACCTTATATTTTTAAATAAGTTTTTTCTTATATGAACTACTTGGAACCTTGCCAGCAAGATAAACCAGTGCCACCCTTTGCTGAATTTGCTCTGAGCAGTCTTGGCTACGAAGGACTGAGCTTATTACTGTAGGATTTAGGCAAAACATCTCTGCTCTCGGAGGACTATAACATTCTGTCTAGCAAATATGTAGTTCAGATCATGGGAAATAGTTCCAGTCGTATTTGATCTTCTTCCTGGGTGTGTGCTTATATAATTAAGAAGATCCAAAGTAAATTTGCTTTGGTTTAGTAACTAAGATCATGGCAGACTTTTTTCTCTTAGATCTTTTCTCTCTTAGATATCATTTCATAATATGTAAACTTTATTCCATCTTAGGGCTTATGGGAATACTGTTTATTCTGCTAGGATTATTAAATTTACTCTTCATGTAACCGACTTTTTAATTAGAGTACTTTGATTTCCCCTACTTTTAATTATCAAGATTATCTCCTATTAGTAGTTTTTAAAATTTAGTGCAAGAACCAAAGTTCTATCAAATGAACCATATTTGGTATGAGTGTGAAATATTTTTTCCTTGAATTCCTGGCAATAGAACAGCAAACTGCCTACCATGAACCACCTCCCAGTGCCCCACCCCACCTTCACTTTGAGAAAGGTTAACTAAATTGCTTAAGTTGGTCTTGAACTTCTGATCATCCTGAGTAGCAGAGACTCGAGATCTGTGTCATTAGACCTGGCTTAATTGAATGTTAGTACTGTACCCTGCCTAGTGTTTGGCAGCAATCAGTGTTTTACAAATCGGTCTGCTCAGCATGCTCCAGCATAAAGAGACTAGCAGAGGTTTACCGCTGGGTTTATTCTTACTTCTGGTATTATATCTTCAAATATCCATTTCTCTTGGATTTCTAACCTCAGTTCTCCCCCTCCTTTTATTAAAAATAGATTATTTTCTCGTAGAGTAGATCTTGATTAGAGTTTTCCTTCCCTCTGTTTGTCCTAGTTCCTCCCTGCCTCCCCTTTCTTCTGGGTCCACACCCTTTCTTTTCTTCATTAGGAAAGAACAGGCTTCTAAGAGATAACAATGAAACATAACAAAATAAAATATAATAAGATAAAACAAAAACCAGCAGTCAAAATCGGAGAAGGTAAAACCAACAAAAGGAAAAGAGCCCCAAGAGAAGACACAAGAATCAGAGACACACTCAGGAATCTTGTAAGAATATGAAACCAACAGCTGTGGTGTGTTTGTGGAGGACCGGCTGCAGACCCCTCTCGGCCCTGTGTATGCCGCTTCGGTGTCTGAGTTCCCTGAGCTCTGCTGAGTCGGTGTAGAGGGCCCTTTTCTCCTGGTGTCCTCTGTCCTCTCTGGCTTAGGCACTTTGTCTACCTCCTCTTCTGCAGGTCCCTTGAGCTCTGAGGGGAAGAAGCAGATAGAGACATCCATTTAGAACTGTATGTTCCAAGGTCGGTCGGTCGGTCGGTCTGTCTGTCTGTCTGTCTGTCTGTCTGTCTTTCTCTCTATTTGTCTCACTCTCTTTCTCTCTCTGCTTCATTCTAAACTCTTCTTCACCTTTGCCTTCTGCATTGGTCTTTATGTTGAACAGTCATTTAGAGACTCCTGATTATCTACTTGATGTCCCCAAGTTCTTTTCTTTCTTTAAACTTTTAAAAAACTTGTTTGTGCACCCGTATTTTGACTGCATGTATATATGTGCACTATATGTATTTCTGGTACCCTTGGAGGTAAGAAAAAGGTGTTTGAAGTTATGCATGGTGTAAAAAACTTTCAAGGCACTAGGAACTGAATCCAGGTCCTCTGCAGAAACAAGGATTGCTCTTCACCACTCTCTGTCCAGGCTCAGGTTGTTTTATTGAATAATTGGTCATTCGCACACATTTGTGCAATGTCTCCTGTAGGTGTCATTTAGCGCATGTTTGTGCAGTGTCTACTGTGTGCATCTTTCAGCACATCTGTGAAGGTCTGTTGTAGATACATCTCCAAAGAAAAAGCAAACAACTGAATGACCAGTTGTACTTTGCTACAATTTATCTTCTATTATTTGACATTTTCTAGGACCGTTTCAAATTCAGTGTGTCTGTAAGGAACACATTTTCAGCAGTCTAGGAATCTGAAATTCCTCTTCTTTGCTGCTGTCCTTTCAGCTAGCAATCTCACAGTATATCTAGTATCTCAGATTAACAACTTTGAGAGTCAGCCTCTGTTGATGTCATTTACCTATCTCCTGTGCCCTCTGCTCTTGGATTTGACTGAGTCTTTTTGAGTTGTTCTAATGAAGTTGTCTTTCTGTTTTCGTCTTGCTAGTCCCCTGTGCTGGATTCCAGGTGGGTTTTGTTTGTTTTGTTTTTCTGTTGTGTGTTGTTGTAACACTGCAGTTTCTTTTCTTTCTGTGGGAAATTATTTACCCTATTGCCAAAATTGTTTTTTTTTTTTTTTAAATATAAGTTTTAAGGTCTCCCATTTTGCATCCTTCTGCCTTGTATGCTCTGCTTTGCCTGCAGGGCAGTACCAAGCAGGTCATGGAAATACTGCTTTCCTGCCTCCTCTTATTACCTCACTGAGACCTGTCACCATGCTGTCATGTGATCTTCTGCATTCTTTATAGTTTCTTGCCTTAGCAAGTATCCTTTCCTCAACAAGAAATTCCATTCCTTCTGGATCCCTTCTTTGCTCTGTTCATCCTCCAGAGGAGTTGATGTGTTTCATCTCCTCCAGATTCGTATTGATTCCCGGTGATACTGTTGGGTGACTAGCACATCCTAGTATGCTGCTGGGCCGTCCATTCTGCTCGGGGATCAAATGGTAGGCTTGTGTCCTTATTCTTCACCATTCTTGTGCTTTCAGTCACAATGCCAGGCAAATGAAGAGTTTTATACAGTTTGGACATTTATCTTTAATTTTAAAAAGATTGAAATTAGATATGAGAATATGTAATCACTGGTCCCTAAATTGTTTGTGAAGAAAAAGGAGATGCAAAATGTACTCACAGGAAAGCAAGAGGCTTAAGGTTGGAAACATGAGTATTTAAAAAAATGTACTGTGATGTTTGAGAATTATTCGATCAGTAAAAACTAAAGCTTCATGCTTGATCCCTCTGAATAATGCCAGTGTCTTACTTTATCTAATGTTGAGGAATGTGGCCAGAGTGGTTTTCTAGCATGTGTAAAGCCCAAGTTACGACTACTATTGCTGTCAGCATGACAAAATGTAGACATACTCATTGGACAAGCTTGTCAGCACACCTATAGGGTATTTTCTTGATTAGGTTAAACTGTGGTAAGAAGACCCAGCTTAAAAGTAGGTGTCACTATTTCTTGTGTTTTGATCCCTCACTGTAGAAAAATAAAGAGTGAACTGAGCACATGTGTTGATGGCTCTTTGCTTTGTGAGTCTGAGCACAGGCACTGAGGGCTCTTTGCTTCTGCGTTTGAGCAGAGGAGTTGATGCTCTGTGCTTCTGCGTTTCCAGCCATCATACTGTAGTCATCTGCTTCATGCTCCTATTGCTTTGACTTCTTTGCCAGGATGGAATGGACCCTTGAAATGTGAACTGAAAGAAACCTATCTCTCTTGAGTTGTCTCTTAGAGTATCTTGTCAAAACAATAGGAAAAAGAAAGTTAGATTCTTACCAGACAATTTCTAATCAGAAATATGAGCCTGCCTTTTCTTGAGTTAACTTGCAAACTTTCTCTTTGCTCCTATCCAGAGTCAGCAAAGGGAAATCATGAAAGCCACAAACTGAATTTAGAAGTGCTGGTTGATGAGGAAGGATAAAAATATCTAATTACGTGCAGTGTTTTATAGCTCAGGGTAACTACAGAGGCGATGTGAGAGAGGACACCCTTGATGATTTCTGTAGAAAAGATTCAAGAACTGGAGAAACACTTAGGAAAATAATGGACAGTGTTTGAAATAGAGTTACTCTTAAGAGCTAGAAAGAATCATAAAAAATGACATTAGGAGAATTCTATAACCTTGAGGTCTTTAGACAGAGAGAACCTTACCTCCCCACTCTCCCCCTGTCCTAATTCCATAGTGTTTTCCAGTGAAGTTTGTCTCTATTCACTACCTTTTAGAACTCTACTGAGGAATGTCTTAGTTAGAGCTGACAAAGCCACATATTGTTCTGCCTCAGGATTGGCTCTCCTATCTCACCAACTCAATGGAAATCCTGTGACTGAGTAGGCAGCCAAGGAATGACAGACATCTTCAGTACCAGCCCCTCCTCCTGCAACTGTGAACTCAGGCGGACCAACTGCCAGCTACATTTCTGAGTCCATGGGGATGCTTGAGTCTCCATGCGTTTTATAAGCACCAAGGACACACTGTGCTCAGCCTCACTGGGGAATAGCCTTGTTCCAGGCAGGCAAAAGGACAAACATCAAGCACCAGAAGTAATGTCTCTAGAGAACTAATTTCCAGTATAGGAATTATACCTGAGGATTCTGTGCCACAGAGTTTATCCTTCTGTGGGTTTGAGGTCTCCCAAGAAAACAGTGGCATAAGTGAGTTGCTTTGTGGGTTCCTGGCTGGATCTGGAATCTCCTCCTATTGACATGTTAATTTGCCAGAGCCACCCTTGAGGAATCCCTCTGCCTGGTTCTGTCCAAGAAATATGTGTGGCATCTGGTATCTTGGCCCTTAACCCTGAAAATGTGGTAGTGAGCAGGGGCAAACTGCCCAACAATTCGAATTCCTTTGAGTTTCACTAGGGAGTAAGAGAATAGGAGAGAGTAAATCTCCGTTAGAAGCACCATTTCCTGAGTTGGTATGCTGAGGGGAATTGACTCCGGACAGGAGTCATCTAGGGGTGTGGGTAGAAGAGGAGAAACAAGTGCCAAAGTAAAGGTATCAGAACCAAATTTTAATGTTTATTTCTGGATTCTTAACGACGACAACAACAACAACCTGATGAAAGTGGAGAAGGAGAGGCATAAAATAGTAGAATAACTGGGAGCAGATTTGATTTATCTGGTACTCTGTACAAGTGTTTGTCCAGCTTGACAGTTGAAGGATAGCAACCACTCTAAGCCACAGACTTAGAAACCACTGGTTTATGTGGACCTACCCCAGTGAGCATGTGTTTCCCAGCTACATGAGTTTTGAGGTTTCTTCCAACTCTAGAATTGACATCAGAGATCAGAGTAGATTACAAGCAGAGAATTAGAGAATTAAAGAATTTAACTAATATATATATATATATATATATATATATATATATATATATATATATATATATTGTGATTTTTAAATGTGTAACTCAGGAAGTAGATAAAAGTTTATAAAAACAGTATTTTTGTGTATTGGGGTATCTGTAATTTAGGAAGAAAATGCATTTTGTTTTTGAAGAGGTAAGAATAACCCTCCTTTAGGCAGCCATCTAAAAAAGTGAATGCAGACATACATGTTGACCAAACACACATACAAAGAAAATAAAAGGAAAAGAAAAAAATTACTAAAAGTAACCTTCAAAACCCACTTCAAAGTAATTTTGAAAATTAAAGCAGTTAATGAATGTTTGTTCGTTTGAATGTATTTGTTGTATAAGTATATCCATAACTAATAAAACATTTAAACTTTAATTTTCCATGTATTTTTCATCTCCATTCGATCTTTGTTCCTCTAAAAAGAGGAAAAGTTTTAAAACTAAGGAAGTGAATAACAGTAAGAATCCTAAGAAATGAAAGGAAATAATACCATTGTTATTTAAATTTTGGTTTTTAAAAAGTTTTGTTTGTTTGTTTGTTTGTTTGTTTTTTGAGACAGGGTTTCTCTGTGTAGCCCTGACTGTCCAGGAACTTACTCTGTAGACCAGGCAGGTCTCAAACTCAGAGATCTGCTCACCCCTGCCTCCTGAGTGCTGGGATTAAAGGTGTGAGCTGCCACCACCTGGCACAAACTTCTTTAAAGCATGTGGATTCTCAGTTACAGCAGTGGTTCTGCTTGTGAGCTTGTTTATCAGACTGTGCGTTAGTACAGTTTCGTAGAGTTTGGTATTGTTATATATCATAACTTTGTCATTTGAATATATGTGAAAGATAATGAATTTCTTTTAACAGATTTGTGTTTGGGTTAGCCATTGTTTCCTAAGAAGAGACTTTTGAATGCTTTGGGTTGCATGCACACTCCGAAGTGAGCAGCAGCAGTCTCTTCCTAGTGCTCCAGGCCTGGTGCTCCCTAGCTACAGCTGGCTCATCCGACCCTAAGCTCTGTCTTCCCAGCTTTACTGCAGAACAGCTTGGTGGACTAGAAGCAGGCTAGCCCTCAGAGCAGCTGACAGAGGTCCTTCAGGATACTGACTGTGGAGGAAAGCAGTTCACAGAAGGGTTACATTTGGAATGTAAATAAATAAAATAATGTAATTTAAGAAGAAAGATTAAACAAAATAAAACACATTGTTTTAGTCTGGCTGGAATTCAGTCATGAAGTTGTGTATGTGGCATTCTCACCAGTGGTGATGACCTTTACAGCCTGGGAGCGTCAAGTCACATTGTTTTCCCCAATAAAGAAGATAGAGAAGATTTGGAAAGTACAATAATTAAAACAAAACAAAACAAAACAAAACAAAAAACCAAAGCAGTCATTTCTCCCAAAGCAGATATTGTTAACATTTTTACAATTGTTGTCAATTTCTTATTTTTCTAATTCTTATTATAAAAATTTTCAAATAATACGTGAAGGCAAGGAGAGGAGTGTCGTCATTCAGCTCCTGCTGGTCTTGTTTCTCAGCTACTCTAGCATTTCCTTAATCATCCCAAACACGGAACCATTTTACCAGTAAGTATGTATACACCCTGATATGCTTACACAGAAATAGAGTTTGGCTTCTTTGAAAGAAGGAATGGCAAATTCTCTGTAGGCATTCCCTGACTGGAGGCTACCATACTTATTTATTCGCCCAGGTAGGCAACTGCAGCTGTGGTTTGGATTGTGCCCCTTTAAGCCAGTGTTGTACCATATATGTAGGCACGCAAATGGTAGCTCCAGGAAGCTTTTTCTCATTGTGGCCTTGGGAGCACCCCTTTGCATCTCTGTATTTTTATTTTTGTTGTTGTTGCTGATTACTGTGACTTCCATTCACTAAGCGTTGAATTCTTACACGGTCCTCATTTCTCTGTTCTGCCACTTGACAACATGCCAGTCATGTGCGCATACTGTAGCTGAATTAGTAAGAAACAAAACCTTCCTCTAATCCTGAAGTTGGTATTTTCACTTTTGAGAGATAATTTAACTCACACCCCTACAATGGTAGCACAAGTTTATCAATAGGAGATAATATTGATCAGTATGTGAAGTATTTTGTGAAATTTGACTTTGGAGTAGGTTTAGAATTAGTAAACTCTTAACTTATTGTAGGAATCCAGGAAGATTTATAACTGTGAACATGAAAATAAAACTTGCATTCAGGAACGTTTTTTTGAAGATGAGGGAGATAGTTCAAGGAGGAGATGATAGTCAAAGGCTGTTTGTACCTACTGGACAGTTGTGGGCTAGGTAGATGCTATGCTGTGTCTCTGCTTTGGAGACAGCAGTTCAGCAGTGTTATCCCAAAGTAGGATTATAATGAAACTGTACATTTTGCTATCACAAACACTTGCAGATATGACAAACTACCCGTGGGAGATTATACCCAGGTTTTTTTGTCTGCTAGATTCAGGAAGTGCTGCTGAGGCAGCTGTGAAGGGGACAGATGCTAAATTTTAGTGCAGTGACAAATGCTGAGCTACCTTGATGAGCCACAAAACCAGTGCAGTACGCTTTCACTATTTTACATCTACTTATGTTTTAGTAAGAATTGAGTATAATAACTATAAAAGTGTGAGCATTTCCTGCAGTTCCTCCTGTGCTGGTGAGGTGGTTTTTTTTTTTTTTTTTTTTTTTTTGAGGTCATCAATTTGACAAAGACTAGGGACAAACTGAGAAGAAGGACCTCAGTTGTAAAATGCCTTTGTCATACTGGTCTGTAGCAAGCTGTGGAGTTTTTGTTTGTTTGCTTGATGATCAATGTGAGAGGACCCAGCCTACTGTGGGTGATAACATCCAGGGGCAGGTGGTCCTGGATTGGATAAGAGCTAGCTGAGTGAGCCATGAAGAGCAAGCCAGTAGGCAGCATCCCTCCATGGCCTAAGTTTCAGTTCCTGCCCCAACTTTCCTTCACGATGGACTATAACCTACAACATGAAGTAAGCCCTTTCTCTCCAGATTACATTTGGTTATAGTATTTTTACAGCACATAGAAAGCAAACCAAAGAGCTAGAGCAAAGAATTTGTTTTGTTGTTGTTTTGTTTTTTTTTCTTGGTTTTTTTTTTGTTTTTTGTTTTGTTTTGTTTTTTTTTTTTTTTTTGCTAGTTGCTGTGAGAGCTATCTATGTATTCAGAATGATTTGCTGTGTGAGGCGCTGACTCTTAGCTGCATAAGTGTGCACCTGCATACATCCAGAACAGCTTGTCAGAGAGAAAAATGGCCAGTTAGTGCTCGCTCTTCAATAAAACCAAATATTCAGTTTGGTTTTATTTATTTATCTTTCATTCCTTGCGAAAAAATAGTGTTATCAACCCGTCAATGAAATGGTAAATGAATCGGCCATAGAGAAGGCCTTCAGAGACTTGTAAGTCTGTAAGTCTCTTAGTAAAAAATAGTGTTATCAACCCATCAATGAAATGGGCAATGAAATGATCGTAGGGAAAGTCTTCAGAGACTTAGTAAGGATCTGGGAACTGTCATTATCATAAAAGTTTATAGAAAGAACACAGACCTAAGATTATACATGATGTTTTAGTTTTCCTATTCCCAAGCAAATACAAAGATAATAGGATTGTTAATTAAATGATCAGTTAAATTTGAATTTTAGATATACACCTAGTTAGATTTTAGTATAAATATCACAGAGGTATTGCAGGAGATATATACTAGGAAATTAGTCATTTTCCTGCAGCTCAGATTTGAGTAGGCATTGTGTTTGTATTTGTTCAATCTGGCTGTGCTCAGTCAAGATGCAAAACTAAAGAGGAATACAGCACTTCAGTGCTTTCTTCTCTCACTTCTGGCCCGACCGTGTTTCACTGTGAGCATTTTTGTAAAATCCGTGGAATTAGTTTTTATAAATATGCAGTTTTATGGTTCTTACAAGTATATACCTATTAATCTCTAGCTACTATGGATTTTATATCCTCTTATTTTACGGAAGTAGCTGCAACTTAATATGCCATCTTGCACATTCTCATTAAAAAATCGACACTACCATGTGATTTTATTTTCAGACAATATAGAAAATAGGAGCTAGAAGATGAGTTCAGTGGTTCGTATTTCTTACCCTTAGTAGGCCGAGGGAATTGGATTAAGAGTTTGAGGACTACATAATGAGATTAAGGGCAGTCTGGGCTGCATAGTCAGCCCTGTCTAAGTATGATAGAGTGTAGGCTTGGAAATCAGGCAGACTGGGATTTCAAGTCCAACTTCTCCCACTTAAGGGCTTTTGACTTTGTGATGACCTTGCACTTTCCTTGTCTGGAAGATGGGAGAATACTCTGTGGGATACTGAAGGAGCGTTCTGTCATCAGGCACTGGAGGAACACTCTGTCATCGGGCACTGGAGGAACACTCTGTCATCAGGCAGTGGAGGAACACTCTGTCAGGCACTGGAGGAGCACTCTGTCAGGCACTGGAGGAGC
>JANHMN010000004.1:64064600-64081316 GCA_030674055.1 Rhabdomys pumilio
TCTGTCAGGCACTGGAGGAGCAGTTAGTAGGACACGGAAGGAGCATTATTTCAGAAACTATGAGCATCCTTGTCTTCAAGATGTGTCTTCCCAATTCCAATCCATTGATTGATGATTAATGTGCCCTATGCTTCAAAGTATTTGATTATTAAAATAGACTTTAGATCCATTTGTATATAACCTGATGGTGCTATGACCACAACTAGAATTTACGGATGGTTGCTAGTAGGTAGCCATTAGTTCTATGGGTCTCTCTGTGTTGGGGCATTTAGTTTGAAATGCAACAGCTACATTTTTTAACATTAATACAAACAGGTGTACTTGAGGAGTTTTAAAAAAATACTGCATTTTAAAATTGATTTGTTTTGAATATATGAACATCACATAAGATGAATGTTATCTTTCTTTGACAGGACTAAATATACATAAATTGGTTCTTTGATGGGTTCTAAAAATACATAGATTCAACTGGATCAGATTGTATGGGCAGTTGCTTGTGTTGAATGTCTATGCCAGTCTACTTAATTTTAGATTTCATTTGGACTGAGTATAGTTTTCTTCACTGGTTTAACCTTTCTAGGTGTGCTGGTTAGTTATTGTTGTTGTTTTTAAATCAACTTCACATAAACAAGAGTCATCTAGTGAAAGCCTCAATTGAGAAAATGCCTCCAGTGGATTGGCTTGTATGTATGTCTGTGGGGCCTTTTCTTCACTAATAATTGGTGTGTGAGGGTTTAGCCCACTGTGGACTGTGCTACTCCTGGGCAGATGGTCCTGGGTTGTATAAGAAAGCAAGTTGGGTCGGTCTTAAGAAAAAGACAGGAAGCATGATTCTTTCATAGACCTATTTTCTGTGTCCAAGTTGCTGCTTTGGTTTGTGCTTTGCAAAGTCCTTCAGTGATGGATTATGTTGGAGAACTGTAAACCCTGTTCTCCCCAGGTAAGTTATAGTCAGTGTTTTACCACAGCAACAAAGAACAAAGCAGGAGAGAAGGCAGTGATTTACATGGCGATTTTACCATTGAAAAGGGGAAAATCGTTGTGAGATGAAATTTTCTCCCGTTGAGGAACAGCATTCTGTAACATTTGAACTGTGCACTCTGGAACCAGATGTGTGTTGAGATCTTGGCTTCATACTGGTGATGTCACCCAAGGCAAGGGACTTATCTTCAGTGCTTCCTCTTGTAGGTGAGTAAACAGTGAGGATTAGGAGAATAATTGAATAGTGTACTTTGAAAAATGCTCAGTGTGCTGTAATTGCACTGGGAATAGCTCTTCCAGCCTGAACCTTCTTGCATTCTCAACGTTGTATGTTATTATTGCAACTATTAGGCATGCTTTAAGATCATTTCTTTGCTGCATGTGAAACAAATGGTTACATTTAAGTCAATACCACTTTAATAAAAAGAATTATAGTAACACCAAGCACTTTTCAGTCTTTAGAGTTAATTGAAACATGACTCCATTTTATTTGCTTTATCCTCAGAGTCTCCCTTTAGTCGGTGTTTGGCATCGGTATAGAGTACACCTTGAAGAAGATGTTGGAAACCGTAGGTAAGACTTCTCTTTTCTCTCTGCTTTTGTCAGAAGTCAACATGCTTTTGAACTAGTAGAGTTCTATATTTGTGTGATTTTATCCACGTTGTTATCGAAACAATCATTCAAAATAAATAAACATATGGGAGAGTCTACAAATGCTTAATAAGCCTAATAGAAGCTCTACTCTGCTTTTTCAACCCATTTATGGCTTTTGTGTGTCACTAGAAATCTGAATGGTAAGTTAATACTAAAACAGGATTGTTATTCTCACTTGTATTTATGTAGGTAGAGTGTTGCCCAGTAGGGCAGTAATTGGACCTCAAATTCTGTTTAACGTAGTTTAATTTCTGCATGAGATAATTTTGCCTGAGAGATAAGATTTCCTTCACTTGAGTGTTACTACAGTCTTCCCCACACTGCAGTGTGGGACAGTGCTTTAGAGACAACTGATTATAGAAAGCTGTGTCAGGTGTGGCACACATTGCTGAGTCTCACACATCAGCATTGTGCCTTCTCCAGATAGCTCTTGGGAGCCTGAGTCCTGAAGGCTATGTACATTCACTCTGACACCTCAGCAGTTGCCAGTTTTGAGGGAATGGGACAATAAAAGGGGAAAGAGCTGTTGTCAATTTGACTTCTGACTCCATTCCTACTCTGATCATAAAATTCTGTGTGGATACATTTTCTATGTCTTATTTTGTATGGAAATCTTAGGCCATAAAAACTGTTGCAACACATAGGGAAATTCCTTATAATACAGGGGAAGGAAAAGGAAAGTGTGGCTTCCGTTAAAACGCTGCTTTCTGAATTTCGTTCTGTTAGCAGTTACTAAGTAGCATTAACCTGGAAGAATTGATGTGCATAGTAGGAATAGATTTGTGTTTTGACTTACCATGGAAAATATGACATGGAACAAAGTTTTCATGTTTACCTTTATCATTCTTTGCTTAGAATTTCTGCAAGAAATTCAGCTTGTTTGTGTGTATGTACTAATGATCAGTATGATTTTGTATTTAGTTACTCAGTCTCTGTGGAATGCCAGATGTTCTTCTGTAAGCACTGTCTCTGGTGGTGATCCCCTCTTTTCTGATTACTGCTGTCATAGACATGTAATGTTGCATGTAATATTCACGTAGTAGATGTATGTGCTGTCATCATGACTGTATTAGGACAGATTTGAAGAATCTCCATTTGATAAAAATCAAATTTGACTTATAAAGTGTAAGAACCCGTGTTTGTATAATTCAGGAACGTGCTGAAGTTTGCTGGTGGAAGCATGGATCGAAGGTGCTGGGACTGTCAGCATAGTCAACATGCTTGCTTTCACAGATACCTGATTTGGAATATGTCTAATGATGATCTGAATTATATTGGTTTAAAGCATTTATAAATATGCTATTTAATTTTAGGGTAAAACATTCCAAGGGTTGAAATAGTACTTTGAAATGTCCATTATTTAACATTTCTAAGTTTTGTAGTATGGAATACTTAATTTTTTAATACAGGTAATTATTATATTTTGGATGTGATTCATTACTCACAGCCACATCCAGTTATTAATGGGTTGATTATCCATTTATTATATGTAAATGCAATTTTATCTTTTTTTTTTAAAAAAAGAAGAGATTAGATTTTTAAGGCCATGGAAGGCTTTATGTGATTTTTCACAGGAGCTGGAAATTTCTGTCACCAAGTTCAGTTACACATCATTTCCATCAGTTTCTGTGACTTTACAACTGTTTGCTTAAGCATGTGCTATACCCTCTTCCTGCTTTTAAATGAACTTTACTGTAAGAAACTTAAAGGTTTATAGTGACAGACGTTAGTCTTCCTTTAGGTCCTAAATCTAATTAAGCATCTGGATTGTGAAAAGCATGTGTAAATATGCTATTTAATTTTAAGAAAAAAGTATCTAAAGTCTTAAAAGAGTGTCCTTAAACTAAATTAAAAATGGGTAATTTTCTTATAGCTTCACACTCAGTTCATATATGATAATACTGTGCACTTCATGAGATTTTTTAAAGGTTTTTAATGGTGTAAGGATCTTCATAGCTTTCATGAGTCTTTTGGATTCTATTATTGACTGATGCTTTTCTTTGGAATAGACAAAAATCGGGCCCTGCAGGCAGCGGAGCGCTTGCAAAGCAAGCTGAAGGAGCGTGGGGATGTTGCGAATGAAGACAAACTGAGTCTCCTGAAGTCTGTCCTGCAGAGTCCACTCTTCAGTCAGATCCTGAACCTTCAGACTTCGCTACAGCAGCTGAAAGACCAGGTAGGATGGTGTCACCCACAGAGGCCCTCACGGTGTGGCAAAGATCTTGTGAAAGAAAAGACTTGTGTTTTTCCACAGGCTGACTTCTGTCTGCGTTAATAAATAATGAAGTCATTTAAACCAACAGACACTCAGGCTTGCGGTGCCTATTCCCTGCGGGTTATTTTTATCCCCGTTGTTGCGGATGGTATGACATTATGTTGAAAGATCGTGTGGATGCGTAGACACGAGCTCCTGCAGGAGGAAGGCTGCTGAGAATGTTTGGGCTGGGCGGCTGCACCCTTGGTTTTCACCATCGCTAGGCCCCGTTGTTCATGCAGTCCTGCTCATTCAGATTCCGACGTGCAGTACAGCTACAGGATTTGAGAGAAGCATGAATTTGTATGTTTAATCGTGTGTGTGAAGAAGGGAAGTCACCTGTTTTGACAGTGAAAGGATAATTACATTGTCATCAGCTAGAGGAACTGCAATTCTCACTTCTTAAGAGTGTGCAGCTAGCACTTGCTTCCATGACAGCATCAGATGGTGATGAACATTAGGGTTTCTAAATGTAACACCATGTTTTATTCCCTGTAAAAATTATGAACGTTAAAAAGTTTGAACATTTATATTAAAACTGAAGGCATATCACATGACAGAATGAAAAGCAAAGTCAGATGTTCTTTGAACTTGCTTAATTTAATCACCATTTCACAGGTTTTAAAAATGTTTTTAAAACAGTTCTTATCCTCTCAAGGTTTGAAGTCAATTTAATTATGTTCTCGTGTTTTTATAATTAATTTAATGGTTATGGATGACTTGCTAGCAAATATTCTGCCTTAAAAGGATAAAAATGAAACTTAAAAAACTAGTTTCATAATTCAGTGAATGAGCATTTCTAATGGGATGGATATTCCAGATGCCAAAAGATAGTAGAAGAGCATGCTTGGTGTCCTCCAGCCTTAACCCGATTCCTGCGTGCTTTTGTAATTCCCCATAAATACAAAGAAGAATCTTCAGAAATATTTATCTATTGGGCTGAGGAGATAGTGCAGCCAACAGAACCCTCTATTAACAAATAAACATATGAACAACTGCAAGCTGGGTATGGCGGTGCTGAGGGAGAGAAATGAATGGATCTTACACTCACAGACACACAGGAACTTGTGGGCACACACACACATCTATAATCTATTTTTCTGTAGCAAGTTTCATCTTAGTGATTTAAAAAGCCATGATTGTGAATTTAAAAGGGAATTTTGTTGTGTGTATGTGTGTTTCTCTTCCTGGTAGGATACTGGAAAGACTGGATTTCAATATTGATGGACTAGCAACCTTTTGAAGAAACCAGTGTCTAGAATATAAACATAAATATGGTATGGTAAATTATGTTTTTATTCCAAGAGTGAGCAGAAGTCTTCTTTGTATATTGTGTGAACATGTAGTTGTAATGACAGGAAAATTAAGTCATATGCCAAGTTTGTTAAAATACACTAGTAGTAAAGCAAAGTAGCTGGATCTTTGCCTGTTAGGCAGCCTTCTGCAGAGAAGAGGGTCTGTGCCCACTGTGCCCAGTGAAAGAACACAGATGGCCTACAGGTTGCACTGGTTCTGCTGCTTCCAAGTGGAAATAGGATATAACTCTAGGACTATGTGGGCCTTCATGATTCACATGGAGCCTGAGATATCTATTGAGTATCGTAAGAAGCTTCACAAAGTATAGCCTACTGTGATTTCTGTTACTGATATGGGAATGTCTCTGATACTACAGAGGACACTGGGACAGAGATTGTTTTATAAGGATGTAAGGTTTATTTAACTCTAGACAGCCTGACAGGCAACAGCATGGCCAGACCTCTGAGAAGAGTTCAGGCCTCTGCACCAGAAAGTGTGCTAGGACTCTGAAGAGAGGAAATCAGGATATAAAGGGCCCTTCTTACACCTTTATGAGGATAGGGGTTGTTTCATAGTACAGGCCTACAATGAGGCTGTTGACTTCCCAGGCAGGAGGCTGGGGAAAGGGTAGGAGCAGGATGTATGTCCATCAGACCCTCCTTTTCTATATAAACCTACTTCAGTTAAATAGGACTCACAGACGGAGTCTCAGTATGTTGGCATCTATGAAAGGCGGAGGCTATTGTGGAGTACTGTTTTCTGAGCAGCAGCTGGACTCTGATATTACATTCTTACAATATATTTTCAAGATTAAGTTGTGAGGTCCTTGAATTCTGCTGCCATGTCTTAAATATCTTTGAATTTTTGTCTCATCTACCATTTGTCCCATAAAAGAGAAAAGTAGCAAAAAGGAGGAAAGTGTGTAGCTCTGTCTCAGTGACTCAAGGTTAGTGATGTGTTTATAAGGTAGAGTTTCAAGTAGATGTCGGTTTCCTTCCTACCCTTTGGGATCTGCAGCCTGTTTTAGATCTTTGATTTCTTGTTTCTTTCAGAAACAGACTTGATGCCTATGCATCTCTCAACGGTTGGTGCCTTTCCAGGATGTTGAGAGTTTGCCTTTGCATATGTATTTTGTGACGTTTCTCTAGTGTAGGTGGAGGATGCCATTCTTTACTGATTCCTTTCATTCACCAGGCTTTTTATTTTGTTAGTGTCTAGTAAAATTTCAAAAATTTTAAATTATTTTCTATTTTAAAATTCAATTATAACTATTCTTTAATCATATTAGATTTAAAAATGCTAATATATAAACGTTTATAATCTAATAATTCATGTAAAATTTGTTTTGAACTCTTAGTTCAGTGGTCATACAAATTACCCATTGCTAGTTTTAACTTTTTACCTTATACCTATATTATATATTTGATGTACAAATTTGTATGCACAGCAGGTGGAAATTACTGCTTCTGTCTCTTTCATTTTCTGTCTTTAGCCCCTATTCCATGCCCAGTATCAGTCTGTGTCTATTAGAAAAGCTCGGGTGTATATAGCGTACTAAAGAACACGATCATATTGTTGCGTTAATGACAGATGCTGACATGCCGTGTTGAATTAAACCTGCAATTTTTTCCCTCCACTCCTTCTCATTACTTTTATTCAGTAATGTTTAATTTTTCTAATTTGCTTCCACAGTATTAAGACTGCCCTTAGAAATCAAACTGTTTCCCTTTGGCAAATTAAACACTTGACAGGTGTGTAACTGAGAGGGCAAAAAAGCCGTGCCCTGAAGGGATGTGCTATTTAAATATTGTCAAAATTATTAGCAGGTCTGAGAGTATAATTGATGCCTCTGTTTAACTCCGCCACATTGTGTATTGTTCTAACGCCAGCCAAAAGGATGTATGCTATTAAACCTGAATAATCTCTAATCGCTCCAGCTCATTTCCTATTGCACGATTCCTGTTTAAGTGAAAGGGAACTGCGACTGTGTGTCAATGATCTGTCAAACGCAGGTTCTCAGGCAGTGTCCTCAGTGTCACCTAGTCATCACAGCTATTAACTACAGGGCTTAATGCCTATTCATGAAAAAAATCTCGCTATTGTGGGAGAAATAAACACGTTAGCAGTTTAATAATAGAATCTTGTCAGCCTTGAGCATATCGGATTTGCATATTCATTCGGAGAAGTTGCTCCAGTCCAGTATAGATGTAGATGCTTCTTTCATGATTAATTAACTATCTTGCTTTATGAATGACCATGGGCACCAAATCAGCCCCCTCTGTTGCTTGTAGGAACACTGTAAATTAAAATTACTAGTTTTAAATAAAACTTTAGGATCAGGGTTTAAAAATTGACATTGGCAAGATTACTTTTAAACCATGACAGCAGAGACTATTTATAAGAATGGAGAAATGGTGTGCCTAGCTCAGGTTACCAAAAATGCTTCCCTGAGCCTTGGACCAGCAATATCAAGGGCCACTTGATAAAGAACTCAAGCATCTGTGGCATACAGCATTCTGTTGTATTAGTGGTTTGGTTAATGTTTACAGATTCCTAGTTGATCCATCCCTTCCCCCAAAAACTTGTTAGTGTGTACATGTTTTATTTAGAAGATTTAGAAGTGTAATATATAGTGTATGTATGTGTGTGTGTATATGTGTGTGTGTGTGTGTGTGTGTGTGTGTGTGTGTGTATGTGTGTGTGTGTGTGTGTATGCTAGACTTGTCTTTGAAAAATTTTAACTAAAGAGATGATAGGTTTTACATGGCATTAGAGTTGACAGTTAAAATAATTAGATCATTAAAACAAATCACTTTCATTTTTGAAGTGCCATCTGCATACTGTACCTTTTTTGGTATAATTCTGTATTTGTAAGTTTTACCTGCTTACATTCAAAACAACTCCTGATGGCAAACAACTTGAACAATGAACAAAAGTGAACACAAGTGCAAACACAATAAAATGACACAGTAGTAGATCTGTGGATACCTAAGGACATTGGCTTATAAAATTTAATTTTGGTTTCTGAGGATGGGAGCAAAACCAAACCAAATTATACAAGAACTGTAAGTTGTAAACTTTGTATTGTGAGACATTCATTGAATTAATTTTTTCCATGGCAATGATAATTTCTAGCACACTAATGCTTTTATAGAGTATTTATAGGTGTTTACAATATTGTTGTTGAACATCTAAAATCAATGAAAAACAGTGAATAATAAATAGGGTTCTTACAATTTCAGGGAGAAAGTAAAACACAAGAAAACAGGAAACAAATCCTATGATGAAAAGAATTACTTAGTTTTGATTAAAGGAATAGTCCCCAACAGAAGGGACAATATTTAAAATGCATCATGAAACGTGAGTACTTTTCAGGAGATGAGAGAGTAGTTTCAGGTGGAAAGAAGAGTAATTACATGTATATAGCGTGCTTTTCAAAGAGAACATTGTCTGCAGTCAGTTTTGCTTGACCTCCTTGGAGGTTGTAGAGCTGCTATTGGTGTACAATGGGTAGAACTTGGGAAGTTGTCACATGCTCATCATGCCTAGCACAGGCTCACCCTCCTCCAACATGGAGTTGATAAGTTTGTTAGACTTCAGGTCCCAGGTTGAAAAAACCCTGGCTAAAGCTAGACTTTCCTTCATGATAAAAGACCGTCATCAGTATTCCTTCATGTTAAAAGTCTTGAAGAGAATAATTATAATGGAGACATATCTCAGTATAATCTATAGCAATCTATAGCAAGCACACAGTCAACATCATGTCAAAAGGAGAAAGTACAACATTAGGAATAGGCTCCTACTCTCCTGCTTTCTGTTCAGCATAGTATTTGAAGTCTAGCTAGAGCCATAGGAAGTGAAGGAGCTGGAGGGATACAAATAAGAAGGGAAAATATCAAAGTTTCCAAATTAGCAGATTCTATAGATAAAAGAAACAGTACCAGTGGTTCTCAACCTTCCTAATGCTGTGACCCTTTAGTATACTTCCTCATGTTGTGGTGACCCCCAACCATAAAAATATTTTCATTGCTACTTCATAAGTATTATTTTGCTACTGTTATGAATCACAATGTAAATATTTGTGTTTTCTGATGGTCTTTTGGGGGTCATGACTCACAGGTTGAGAACTGCTGCCATAAATGCTCCAACAGAAATGCCTAGGTGGTGTGTGTGTGGTGGTGGGTGGGTTATTAAACATAAAAATTAAAGTAAGAGGTTTTAATAGCATTTTGATAAATAAAAAACTTGAATATGATTAGAAAATACATAAACTGTTCTTCAGAGAAATGCTATTCTTCATAATCCTGATGCTAAAGGGAAATGTACATAAATGTTTTAAAATTTTAGACTAGTTAAGATTTGCAATTGCTATGAAATTGTATTCTAAATTTTAGTCTTTAATTATAAAAGTTTCATCCTAATTTTCTTTTCATTTATAATTTTCTATACGTTATGGGTCAATTATATGAACTAGGCCAAGAGGATCCTGGAACAGGGACACGTCGGCAGGAATGGTAGGCAGGAATGGTAGGCAGGAATTGTAGGCAGGATTGGTAATGTCTCTCTGGCTCTGCCCCCACTGCTGCATTTGTCCTTAGACAATTTCTTTCTCTCTCTCTAAGCATATTGTGATCAGTTAATAGTTGCATTTGTCTTCTGGCGATCTGAATGATGGCAAAATCACTGTAACACCCTAATATTTCATCTAAAATTCTGTCTGCCTTGGCATGGTAGTGGATTCATTCACTTAATCTTGGTGCTTTTCATGTTTTGATGTAGACATTTTCAGTGTACTTTGATGGTAATATATTTTGTCAAGATACAGTCCTTGAATTTTTTTTCCCTTGAAAGTTTGCCTGAAGAAACAGAGTCGTTGAAATTCAAATGAATTAATGCTCTGCTAAGGTGTGCATAAGCATGTGTTCAGATTGCTGTGTGCTGTGATACTTAAAGTGGTGCTAGCGTGCACCAAGCATTGTGGTTAGTCAAGAGTTCAGGCTGTCTGAACGTCCTCCACTGTGCCTAGTTTATCTTTGATTACTTTATAGCCCATATATACTCAAGCTCAAAGATGATAGTGTACTTAATTAACTTATTAAATGTGTATCATTCCTTTCCAAGAGACAAAATTTTAAAATAAAAAGACAAGTAAACAAAGTTTCTTTGGAGACCCTGTACTTTGTCAGAGTAGAAACTTTGTTGAAGAACTGTGTACCCAGGACCCAAGTCTTAGCTGTAGAGCTGCCTGTTTATGTTTCATTGCCTTCATAATTATTCAGCATAATTTATGGTTTTCCTCATGACTTGAGGGCTTCTTAGGATTATTTATTCTTAGATTATTGTTATGTGATATTTGTATTAGTTTCTGTTACTGATAGGCTTTAATAAGTGATCTTAAGATTTTAATCATATGATCTGCGCGTGCACACACACACACACACACACACACACACACACACACACACACTGCTGCCATTGCTCCCATCATCTCAGCCACTACCACCAACATCATCATCACCATCATAATTCTTAACTGACTGCGTCTTTCTCGTTACTTAAATAATGGGACCAAAATGAAATGAGAGACCTAAAGAGTAATCCAGTACTTTAATAGCAATCAGTAAATATTAGCCATCTTTTCTTATTAGCTAACCTTTCATACTGAAATTTAATATTCTAAGGCAATATTTTTCAAAAATTTGATTTCATGATGACTTACATTCTTAAAATCTATGAAAAGCTTTGGTTAGAGAGATGTCTTAGTAGGTAAGAGTGTTTGCTTTGCAGTCATGAGGACCAAAGTTGGGTCCCAGCACCTGTATAACAAGCCCTGTATCTTAAAATGCCTACTGCTCCAGTTATCAGGGATCTGATGTCCTCTTCTGGCCTCTGTTACAAAGGTATAGGTCCCTGTACACACAAGTACACATCCTCTCACAGATGCATATACATGTACACACACATAAGTAAAATAAATCTTGCCTATTATGTGATAAAGAGCTATAAAAGGTTTTAAAATTTTATCCCCAAGTGTTGATCATAATAAACATTGAAGTTGAGAAATGCCTTAAATATTTATTAATTCATATACAATAATTATGGAAAATCCATTTTATGTTTAAAATTTAGTGAGAGGAACAACTTTGCTTTATATTTTCCGTGCATTTCTTTACCTAATTCTTGACTGAGTGGCTAGGTGCAGTGTGTGTGTGTGTGTGTGTGTGTGTGTGTGTGTGTGTGTGTGTTTTAAGATCATTTACTCAAACCTGTTGGTAAAAGAAACCAATACAAAATCATATAACAACAATCTGAGAATAAGTAATCCCAGGGAGCCTTCAAGTCATGAGGAAATCCTTAGATTATGCTCAGAAGAAAGTTGGACTCTCCTACTGCTTTTGCATTTAGTTTGTTTGAATTTATGGTTTTACCTGGAAAAAAATTGGCCTTGCATAGATGTGTGCACTGCCAAAGGAAAATAGCTTTTTTAGAAAACTATACTTCTTTTATTTTAAAGATTTATTGTTTTTTTTTTTTTATTTATGTGTTTGTATCTGTGTGCTGGGGTGTGAATGGGCATGCAGTGCCTACAGAGGGCAGAAGAGGCATCAGATCACCTGGACCTAGGGTCCCAGGCACCTGGGAGCTGTGCTGTGAGTGTTTGGAACTAAAATCCAGTGTTCTGCAAGGGCTCCAAATGCTTTTACTTCTTAGCCGTATCTCCAGCCCCTGCCATTCTCCCTAGATAGTGTTCCAGGAACTGTGATGTTTTCCTTAAGTTAGGTAGAATATGGAACCTGGAACTCAAGAGTATTTTATATTCCATTACAGTAAAACCTAGCTGTTTGTCATTATTTTTATTTTTGTTTTTTTACCCAAGCATACTTTTATATTACTTTGTCCACTTTTTTTATATTACTTTGAAAAATTTGGAGATTGACAAAATTAAAATTTATACTTATTTATACAATTAAAAATAGTACTTGCTGATAATATCTGAGATCTTGTCAACAAAACTGCAGCAGGATACTTATTCTGCTACATTGTATTCAAATTGGAGCTCGGTGATTAGGCAGTAGAAGAGAAGGGGTACCTGGGAGAGTAAGAGTGGAAGGGGAGGGGAGAAAAAGAGGAAGGGGAGGGGAGAAAAAGAGGAAGGGAAGGAGAATAAAGAGGCTATCAGTCATGGAGAACCACGGATGGGTCAAAAGCTGTCCTGGGTAGCAACTTCTATCAAAAGGTTAAATATTGGGTAACAACTCTAATTGTGTGGACGTCTTGTTGATTGAGTATTTCTAAATATATAAATCCTTTAGATAATCATTAAGCCTTAAGAGTCTCATTTCTACTGGTACTGCAAGGATAGCAGATATTGTCTGGGATTCAGCCGAGCTTTGTCTGGGATTCAGCTGAGCGTGGTAGATTGGAAGAGCCATTCCTCATGCTGGCATCTCATGGGTGCCATGGCCTGCGCATTTAGCTAGCTGGCGCTCGGGTCAGAGCCAAGGAGCAGCGGGAACATGGTAGTTGCCTGGGAACAAGCTGGACTGGGCCCAGTTTTCTAAATATCTACCCCTACACAAACCCTCTTATATATGGAATGCTGTCAAGCTCAGGGTGGCAGATATTGGCTCTAAAATTCTAATTTTTATTTGAAGTGCTAGTTACGCTATTGGTAACTACAGTCAGATATTTTACTTGAGGTGACCCTTGTATTTAGCTCATTTTTGAAGAAGTGTCTGCCTTTTATATACTCAGGAATACATAATCATAGTTTGAATTTGAATCATATTTTCAGATATGCACATTAAAACTTGGCTAGTTCAGCTTGTAACTCAAAAGTAGTAGTTTTTCATGATCCTTTCACTAAGGTCTATTTTTCCTTTATATGACACTGCAGTAAAAAGACATGAACTAAAGGAGGATTTTAAAAGGACTTTTAACCACTCCACCGGGAACTTTTGAGCCATTTATAGTGCCTGCATTTGGATGACTGAGACTGGAGATGCACTGTGAGTTTGCAGCCAGCCTGAACTGAAGAACAAGGCTCCAGGGTGAAGACTCTGATTCCAAAAACCCAATAGAAACCAACTAAGAAGGAAAGAAACAGAGTTTCCCTCCCCCCATCAAAATCTTTATAAAGTGATTTACATAACGGGGAGTTAGTTGTTATTTGTGATAGTGGAGCTGGAAGTACTTCTGGTCATCCTTCTTTTACTCTACCACAATATAAAGACTCCCCCAACCCCGTTAAGATAATAGAAGTGGACATACCATCAAAGCAGATGGGAGCAGAGCTGGGGAGAGAACACAGTGGTATGCGTTCTGGCCTTGCATGCCCAATGCCCAGAGGTGAAGCCCTAACACTGCCAAAACAGAGCTATTACATTTGAAATTAAAATCTCAGTGGAAATAAAGGGACTGGGTAAAAAAATCCTTTTTTACTTCACTTAATTATAGAACTTATTTTATTATATTGGCTGTACATATGCAAATGCACATACACGGTATGTAGCTGGAATGTGGTGTTCAGAGAACAACTTGTGATGGTCTCTTCTTCATGCTGGTCCCAGCGGTTGAACTCAGGTCATCAGGCTTGGTGGCAAGTACCCTTCTTTTCCTGTTGAGCTGTCACATAGGACTCAGAACTTAATGGCTTTCAAGAGTAAACTTTACGTTTCTTTTATAAGAGCAGTGAAAAGAGTTTTAAACACAGTTGGGACTCTTCAACCTTCAGTTTCTTCTTCACAGAAATCACTCAGTGCGTTATACAATGTTATGAAATTGGGGGCAAGTCCCAATCTTTTTACTTTAGAGTCTTTAATAAGATTTCAAAGGCTTTCTTGAGAACATTAGTTTATATAGTAAGATGGAATACATTGCATTGTTCCTGAGTATACAGTTTTGTTTAGTGTATCTAGTGACTGGATTTTTATAAATATTTTTTTGTAATTTCAGGAATGAATACAATCATTGTAGCTTCAGTTTTAAGTGAAAACTAAAATATTATAAAATAGTATAACTGGTGACGTGGCCGTTCATTTGAATTAATTAACGCTGTATAGATACGGAGTCTACAGTTTTGCACTTGATGCTGTCAATAACTCACTAATCAGCATTGCGTTGGGTAGATTAGTGATTATTTGTATATTCTTTACTAAATACCAGAAAGGAAAAGTCAAGAGTCTCACATACTCTTTAACTCATTTCCTTCTCTAGGCTTGAAGTGTTCTTTGCCTCCCATCTTGAGTTTTATAGCTGGTAATTTCTGCTTCCTAGCACAGGAGAGTGTTATGAGAAATAGGCCATGGAAACTCACCACTCAGGCCTAATGGGAGCAGGTGCAGAGACTTTACATCTCTGTCACTCAGAATGACTCCTTGAAGTCTTAGGGTAAAGAATTAATTTCTCAATTGAATCTTCTCATCTGTTAAAGTCTATCAGCTGAAATCAGTTAGAATCTATTTTAAGAGTATCTATGAATTATAGGTTGTAGACCACTGTCTACTCTGCTCTTAAGAATTCATAGCTGAGAAAGAAAGATATCCATCTCAGTAGTTGAGTGAACTAAGCTGTTTGGAGTAATTTTACAATTAATTTTAAGTAGTGTTTTACTTATATTTAGCATTGTGACTAGGGAAGGAAATTTGTCACTTAATGCTCCCAACACTGCCCAGCATCACATAACCTGACAATTAATGGGAGTCTAAATGAATGAAAGGGAGGTCTCAGACCACATGTAAAACTGCACTTGTGTGTGACAGTGCTGTCCTTCCACGGAACTACATCCTATTCTGCTTGTATCTCAGAACATTCAGAAAGTATACTTTCCTTTTGTCTACAAATGTCTCCCGATTGAGCCCACAACTTGGTTTCCTTAATTAGATTTTAAAATAGGGATTTTTAAATCAGATTCTTCCATCAGTTTCTGTTCAGAGTTTGCTTTTTCAATAATGCATTGATGTGGGCTCTAATCACACTGTGCTGAAGATGTGTGGACTCACAGGACTGGCCGCCCAAGATCCCATGTTTGAAATGGAGTCCAGTTCTGTAGCCAATTTTCCCTTTGCTTGCTGTTATTTCAGGTGGATGATTTCACTGAATAGCCTCAGCTTCTCTCCACCTTTGAATTTCATACTTAGCATCAGTTTCAGAGAGTGTTTTACACACATTTTTAAATTCATAAGAAAGTAAGCACATATTTTGCTCTGTTAGGAGACAAGGCAAGGTGCAGGTTTCAAGTTTGCTTCTCTAAGCGGTGCACCTGGTAAGACAAAGCCCCAAGGCTGCCTGACTTCTTAGTTATTCTTATGTTAAGCAGGCACAAATGAAAGCTACCTACAGTTGATAAGAAAGTTTCTGAAGTCTACCAAAGTTAGCATTGTAAAATCAATCTTTGCTTTCTCCCTAACACAATTGTAGATGATATATTTTAACATTCACATGAAAGAAACACAGTGTCTACAGATATACAGAAGCATGTGGGTCGTTTCATGGTTATGTTATGTTGTACATTCAAGATAAACCAAAACTGTTAGGCCACAAGTGTAATTTGAGAATCTTCAAAGGATTATTATTAAGGAAATTGATATTACAGTCATAATTACAGTATTTCTGGAAGGATTAATGCTAACTATTAAAACATAACTAATAATAGTAACTATTTTCAGTTAACAATCCAGAAATGATAAAATACAAGGTGTCAATATGTTAAAGTTTTGTTGGTGATTGTTAAATGAAACTTCATATATTTGAGATATTGAGTTGTACTTAAGGGTATCATATGTTTATATAGTCAAAATAAGTTAACAAATTGATCTTTTCTGAGTTTTACTCTTCTATTTTAGATTATTGAAGTGAATGCCCAACACATTAGCTTTAACATACCCATTTAACTCCATAAAATGATCTCCCCCTCCCTCTCCCTTTTCCTTCACCTTCCCCTTTTCTTCCCCCACCCCCCTTCTTGATCAAGAGAGTATTCTGGGAAGTAGAAGTACACCCCAGGGCAGGAAGTGCACTTGGGTTTTATTCTAGCAGGTGGTGATTGTCTTTTCCCCCATAGGAAGGTCCAGCCTCACTCTCTTGAGATTTGTTACTTCAACAACAATTTGCATTTGCACAAAAGAAAGGGAAAAAATGGAGATGAGCCTTGGGCCTTTGCACAGTCAATGGTTTATCCCAGGGGATTTAAAGCAGTTGAGTAAAAGACTTACAAGGTGGGAGAGATACAAAAGTTTTAATCTTCTTAAATACAAATATAAAAATGATTTCGGAGCATTTTCTTTACTACATCCTATAGTTTGGAATAGCGTGTTCATATTGTCATCCAGGTTAGAGTTGTTTCTTCTTTGTCTCATGCATTTGTGTAGAAACATACTTGAGGCCTACAGAATATCTCTTTTGTTGGCTTCTAACTTAATTCAGTGGAGTGGTCAGGAAATATTCTGTATTTAACATGATTTGTTTGCAGGTTGAGTTTTTGTGTTAATTTACACACACGCCTACACACACACACACACACACACACACAC